>CM060325.1:28222185-28227185 GCA_030674155.1 Stramonita haemastoma | reverse complement strand
ATGCTGGGTGTGTTTGTGTTTCCGTAACCCGTTGATTGTTGACACAAATGACGGGGTCTTCCACGTGTGTGTTTTGATCTTCAGCGTGTGTGTATACACGAAGGGAATGAAGGCACCGGCAGGTCTGCACTGGAAGTTGAACTTGGAGATCGTAAAAATCCCCACCCCTAGTTCACCAGGTGTCGCTGAGAATCGAACCCACACTGTGCAAAAAATCCTGTGTGTTGGCTACATAAACTCGATCGCCCCCCCCCCCCTCTCTGTCTGTCTGTCTGTCTCCCCCTCTCCCTCTCTCTCTCTCCCTCTCTCTCTCCCTCTCCCTCCCTCCCTCCCTCCCTCTCTCTCTCTTCTCTCTCTCTCCCCCTCCTCCCTCTCTCTATCTTCCTTCCTCCCTCCCTCCCCCTCCCTCCCTCTCTCCCTCCCCCCCTCTCTCTCTCTCATTGTGTCCATAACTCACGCTCTTAATTCCTGCTAAAAATCCATTACTTTGTTGTGGTCCTTCATCTGATGATACCACCTCCACCCCCCTCCCTCCCTCTCATCCCGCCATGTGCCAGACCACAGGGCAGCAGCATCTGGGACGAAAGTCGGTTGGGATCTTGTCTGACGTTTATATGTCAACTCCTGATTTAGCAGACTGATTTCGTAATCCTGTTTCTGTTGGGGGTCAGTCTCTAGTCCAGCTTGATTGATGGAGACGGCACTCACTACCTTTCCGTCAGCCAGTGATGTTCTGTGCATTCTAGGACTGGGTGTCTGTTGGAATTACTAGTAGACCAATACCCGTGCCAGCTTCTTTCACTGTGATGTGCCTGTCATTGGGTCTCCCCTCTCTTGTTTCAGCGTCCTGCCCCTGTCTGTGAGGATACCAGAGACCTCTCAATGTAAAAGATCATCGCCATCGCCTGGAAAACAAGTGCTAGGAATTCCCTCTTTTCTATCCCTCTGTTTGTTTCTGCTTCGTTCCTTTTCTACCCGTCACCTCCTTCTCGTCTATTTTCTTGGTCCATTTTCCAGCCTTGTTTCCAGAAAGACTTAAAAGATTACGATTCTCTCACATGCTGAAGTCGGATGTGCTGGGCCTGACTTGTCAGGTGCTTAACAGCAGTGCAAGGCATTTTTGCTCATATGAAAGACAAGAGCGTTCGACGACGAAGAAGATTATTCAAGGCGTTAAGGGGAACGTGCTTAGTTCATTTTTTTTAAAAAGCGTATTCTTTTCTTTTCAGTGCGGTTTCATCATCAGATTTTTTTTTCTTAATATCAGTTTCCTCAAAGCACGAGAACTATTGTTGCGCGAAGTAAATAGCTCTTTCAACGGCTCATTTGCCTCAATCATGCCTCAGTTGAGCAGGCTGCATGAACTGAATAATGCATTGATTGGCTCGATCATGCAACTCACTTTCTGATAGGCTGATTGTTTTGATCACGCATGCAACTCACGCTCTGACTGGCTGGTTGTTTCTGTCATAGCAACCCATGCTCTGATTGGCTTAGCTGATTGTTTCTCTCATGCAACTCATGCTCTGATTGGCTTAAGTGATCGTTCCTATCATGCAACTCATGCTCTGATTAGTTAATTGTTTCTATCATAGCAACTCATGCTATGATTGGCTTGTTGTTTCTATCATAGTAACTCACGCTCTGATTGGCTGACCGTTTCTTTCATCGCAACTCACGCTCTGATTGGGTGCTTTAAAAATACATCAAGGCTTTCGATCGATTGCCCGACCCAAACACATGGTGGCCTAATTTTACAGACGGGTTTCGTGATGGGCTATCTTTTTGTCAGCAAGTCTGATGCGAAAGCTGATAGAGAGACAGTCCTCTTTTCAGTCAACAGACGAGCCCTCTCCCAGGTGAACGCTGTATTGTGTGAATGTCGGCGACCATCTATCTACAGCACCAAAAAGCCATCAACCAGCCTGAATTGAGCAGAGCAAGACAAGATGGAAAGATGGACAGATTGACAGAAAAAAAGAGACACAGGCCAAGGTAGACACAGGTCAAGATAGAGGGAAATATCAACAGAAACAGACAGACATCAAGATGGACAGGGAGACAGACAGACCAAGTGACAAAACGAAACAAAGCAAAAGGACAACTCTTGTTGTTTTTCTTGTACGTGGTCTTTTCTTTTTGTTTTAGAATAACTCATTTAAAAAAGATACTTGTACAGAGTCCAAAGACGCAGGTCGCAAATAAACACATTGTGTGAGGGTTATGGTTGGAGATGAAAGGAAAGATTGTACTGTGTTGTGTTGTAGTGCATTGCATTGCATTGTGTTGTATTGCACTGTATTGTATTGCATTTGTATTGTATTGCATGAAATTGCATTGCATTGTGTTGTATTGCACTGTATTGTATTGCATTTGTATTGTATTGCATCACAATGCCTTGTATTGTATCGCATTTGTATTGCATCGCATTGTTTGTATTGTATTGTATTACAATGTATTTATTGAATGGTATACCACATCACTGGCTGACGGAGAGTTGTATCGTCTCCATCAGTCAACCAAGCTGGACTTGACAGTGACCCACAACAGGGCCAGGATTACGAAATCAGTCTGCTAAATCGGGAGATGACATATATAACCGTCAGACAAGACCGCGCGAATCTGACTTCCATTCCAGATGCTAGCGTGTGGTCTGACACATGGTCTGGCATAGGTAGGTTTAGGTAGCGGTGTGTGTGTGTGTGTGTGTGTGTGTGTGTGTGTGTGTGTGTGTGTGTGTGTGAGTGTGTGTGTGTGTGTGTGTGTGTGTGTGTGTGTGTGTGTGAGTGTGTGTGTGTGTGTGTGTGAGATCCAAGACTTGGTTATAGTCTGTGTGTTTATCTGCCTGTTTCTCTGTCTGTCTCTCTCTGTCTCCCCCCCCCTGTCTGTCTCCCTCTGTCTGTCTCTATCTTTCTTTGCCTCTGTCTGTTTGTCTGTCTGTCTGTCTCTGTCTCTCTCTGTGTCTGTCTGTCTCTCTCTCTCTCTCTCTCTCTCTCTCTCTCTCTCTCTCTCTCTCTCTCTCTCTCTCTCTCTCTCTCTCTCTCTCTCTCTCTCATCTTATCTGGGCCGTGTTCATGTTCAAAATCACGTCTGGTTTGGCTCCCCCTTGCTTCAGAATAGATTCGTAATTTTAATGTCAATCGTCATGCCCATAAGAGCATGGTGCCATTTCCGAGAATTGACCTATTTAAATCCAGTCTCACATATTTCAGTGGTTCATTGTGGAATGAAATACGTAACCTTAACCTTCTTAAGACTGGCCATCTCTCTGTCTTTAGAAAAGTGTGTCACATACATCTTATGAACAATGTAATACTGTCTTGATTAAATGGTAGTTTAGTTTTGTAACACCACTGATATTTGATGACATGTAGTTTCAAACTGTGTAAGTATATATGTCTACTCTTTACACCCCCCCCCACCCTCCCCAAACTTTTCTGTCCCTTCCTCACTCTTGCCTCCTTCTGTTTCTCTCTCCCCCTCCCCTTTCTCTCTCCCCCCTCTCGCTCCTGTTTTTGTCTTTCTGTCTTTGGCCTATCTGTCTGTCTTTTTGTCTGTTTCTGTTTCTGTTTCTGTTTCTCTCTCTCTCTCTCTCTCTCTCTCCTCTCTCTCTCTCTCTCTCTCTCTCTCTCCTCTCTCTCTCTCTCTCTCTCTCTCTCTCTCTCCTCTCTCTCTCTCTCTCTCTCACTGACTCTCTCTCTCTCTCTGTCTGACTGACTCTCTCTCTCTCTCTCTCTCTCTCTCTCTCTCTCTCTCTCTCTCTCTGTCTGACCCCTCTCTTCTCTCTCTCTCTCTCTCCTCTCTCTCTCTCTCTCTCTCTCTCTCTCTCTCTCTCTTTACGCTACACTACACTACACTACACTACACTACACTACACTACACTACACTACACTACACTACACTCAAATCAGGCAGGGCAATGACATCGCTACTACAATCAGAGCCCAGTCACTCACTCACTCCCTAACTCAGTCGACACAGTCATGATCACGGCAACTTAGCATCAGTGTTTGTAGCAGTAGCAGCAGCAGCAGCAGCAGCAAGCAGGGACCGATTTGAATCTGGTAAGGTAGGAAAGAGAAGAAGGCGCTGTTCTCGTGCACTTATTGATTATGTTCTTTGCCGCTGCAGTCGCGGGTATGAACAAAGAACAACAGTTATCATTTTCACTGTCAAGAGAGACAATGATGGAACGTTATCATTCTTTCTAATAATATTTTCTTTCCTCAGCTAGAGCTCCGAGGTTTACCTATATTGAGATTTTTGCGTATGCGACCGGTTTCCTCCCCCCCCCTCCTCACTATGAAGGTAGCTGTATTCCGACTTCGGGGCAAGGATGCTGAATTTAAGTATTTTGTTATGTGTACAGTGTGCAGTTTTTGCCTTTTTTGGGGGTGGGGGTGGAGTGGGGGTAAAGAATGCGTTTTATGTAAGTCTATTATTGAGAATAACGATAAATCTTATTTCAGGTCTAGGAAAATACTAAACGAAATTAAAGTATGTGTCTAAAGTTTTTTTTTAAAAAAAAAAGGAAAAGGATACATAAAAAGGAAACAAAAAATTGCAGATAGGATACCATGCATCCACTTATTTTTTTCCTAACATGTTTCCATCAAACCCTGAGTGTTATGATATTATGTCTCATAAACAGACATAGCAGTGTTCAAAACAGAAGCAGATTATGAGTGCTTTGTCGGGTTTTGGTTTTGGTTTTGTTTTGTCTCTGTACCAGCCTTTTAATTAGAATGAATACGGTTATGCAGCGGTATCCAGCAAAACGCTTTTCGGACTCCTTGGAATAATTATGTTTGGGTTTTGTTGGATTTGTTTAGGGCATAGGGTTGCGTCTTTGTTTTTTGCTTAATTTTCGCTCCGTCAACTAGAGCACCAAGGTTCACCAATGTTGATATTTTCACGTATACGATCTCCCCCCCCCCTCCCCCCATGCACACCACAACCACCACCACTATTTAGATAACCGCACTCTGACTTTCGGGATG
>CM060325.1:28207185-28217185 GCA_030674155.1 Stramonita haemastoma | reverse complement strand
CTCCCAATCTGTTTTAAAAAAAACACCAAGAAATCGAGGTTCTCTCTCTCTGTCTCCCTCTCTCTGTCTCTGTCTCTCTGTCTCTGTCTCTGTCTCTCTCTCTCTCTCTCTCTCTCTGTCTGTCTGTCTGTCTCTCTCTCTCTCTCTCTCTCTCTCTCTCCCTCTCTCTCTCTCTCCCTCCCTCTCTCTCTCTCTCTCTCTCTCTCTCTCTCTCTCTCTCTCTCTCTCTCTCTCTCTCTCTCTCTCTCTGAAAGGTAAAGGCCTGTCATTTGAAAAAAAAAGAGGAGATAACTACAAGACGTCGCCGCATGATTGAATAGAAGCTAATAGTGGACACAGCATGATTGCGCTTTAGATATCTGTGTTTCTTCTGTACCGGGGGCTCATTCTTTCAAAAAGCCAGTTTTTCGTATCAGTCAGATCATCAAAAAAGAGCATCCCACTTCAACTGTCTCCATCGCAGATTTCGTCGGTAGGAGCTCCCCACAATGCCACCAAGGCTCGCCATCTTTCTCTGTCTCTACTGAGTTAGACTACGTTCTCCCGTAGCCCTCCCTCCCAGACCACTGACCTTAGTGATGTTGGTAATGTAGGATGTTGGTGGTTTGCCTACTTTTCTTCTACCATCATCCTTACTTCGGGGAACTGTCGTCATCAGATCTGTCTGTGTGTTTCTGTTTGCATGACCAAAGTATCTCAGCTTGTGTTTTATCAATTTAAACTAACATTTGTCTTTGTACTGTGAGTTCATCCAAAATATTTTTCTTTGCTCTCTTGTCTGGCCATTTAATGATGAGAAGTGGCTTGTAGAAACAAATTTCGGCTGCGTTTATTTTGTCTTTTTTTTCTCCAATTTTCGTAGTGTCCAGGCTTGACTTATACAGCAATACAGGTCATATTAGTGTTTTGACAATTCTAATTTTGAGATATCTTAGCATGCCTTTTGTCTTTCGAAATGTCATTTAACTGAACCAGTTTTTGCTTGGCCATACCCACTCTAGCCTTGACATCTTGTAGACAGGAGCCGTTATTCTCTTTTACAGAACCAGAATATTTGAAACTTTGAACGTACTCCGGATGTGTTCCTGCGAATTTGAAATTCTTAAGGGTGACTGTACACTTAACATGCGCCACTTTGGTCTTTTCGGGCATTTAACTTAGGGCCAGACGCGTTGCCCTCTTTATTGACTGTAGAAAATTCTCCTCATGCCTGTGACATCATTACCCATGAGTGCTGTATCATCAGCGTCTCTGATGTTCAGGATATTTTTGCCTCCTATATTAATGCCTATGTCATATGTGTCCTCCCTTCTCTTGGTCATTTTTGATATATATGCAGGGATAATATGCCACCCTGATGAACTCCCTTTTTTTTTACCAATTAACTCACAGTGCTCGCCATTCCAGCGAACTGTTACCATGTGATCTATATACAAAGTTGCTGTTCATGAGCGAGATCAGATGCTTTAGAAATCCCATTTCTGACATATGATAAACATATGGTGAGGTGTGACACTGTCAAAAGCCTTACTATAGTCTATGAACGTTATGAATGCTGAGACTCCATATTTCTAGGATTTTTGTTTGTTTGGGACGTTTTGTTCTGTGTTTTTTGTTTGTTTTTTTTTTTTTTTTTTTTTGGGGGGGGGGTCCTCGCGTAGAGCTCTGAGGTACACCAACGGTGAGATTTTTGTGTATGCGACTGATTTTGCCCACCCTAAAGGTAGCCGCATTCCGACTTCGGGGTTAATGTCTCAATACAACACAGTGTACATACGTTTATTTGGATTTTGTCATCCGTTCCCAACGACAGACAATGGCTCACTCTTCCGAAAAGCAGAGCAGGCTTTAACGTGTGCGCAATATAATCTGGGTACGTTCGTACACAGAGCCTCGGTTTATAGTCTCATCCGAAGAACTTGGACATATAGTTCGATTTTTTGTCAAACTGGGAAGAAAGGGGAAGGTTGGGAATCGAACCCAGAATCCCATGGTTTAGTTGTAGGTAGTTGAACATCCGAACTGTCTTGCCACCTTCCTTATACATTTCTGAATGAAATCTGTCGAGAGTGATGCTTTGTGTTAGTTGGTTTGGTAAATTTGATGAAATAACCTTGAGACTGTAGAGGAAAAAAAACACGAATGTTTGTTTGTTTCTGCTTTTTTGAAGAATACAAACACTCGGATATACTCGTTCTGTTTGTTCGTTTTTGCTTTTTTTTCAAAATTAAAAACACTTAGCTCTATTGATTTTGTTTGATTGTGTGGGTTTGGTTGTTGTTGTTGTTGTTTTTAGGGGGGTGCTTTTATTTCTAAATTAGAAACTCTCATCTTATTATTTGCTTTACTTGTGTGCTTTTGTTTATTTTTAACAATTTGGAATTCTCAGATATGTACGTTTTACTTGTTTGTTTGCTTTTCCCTAGTCTAAAAATGAGGAACACCCAGATATTATATTTGTTTTACTCTTTTGTTTGTTTAATGATTTTTTTCCTTTGCTTATCGTTTAAACTAGGAACACACAATTACTTTCTTCATTAAAGTGCCGGTCTTCGGTTAATTAAAAAAAGAAAAACAAGCAAAAGGCCCGACTATGTATTTCATGTTGACAAAAACTTGTAACGTTATGTACATACTTCTATAACAGAAGGAAGGTGGCAGGAGGGTTAAAACATTCATCTGCCCAACAAGTAAACTGCAAGGTTCTGGGTTCGATTTGCATCCTTGCCCTTTACTCTCAGTTTGACGGGAAAAATCGAACTGGATGTCGAGTCCTTCGGAGGAGACTAAACCAGTTGGACCCGTGTGGTTACGGGCTTGCGCTCGTCAAAGATCCCACAACAGTTGAAAATCAGACAGAGAAAGGAAGTACCTGCCGACTGTCCTGTCAACATTGGTGGGTTTAGTTCCCAACTGTATCCCGAAAGTCGGAAAGTGATGGTATGAGTAAAACGGTCACAAACGCAAAAATCTCATCATTGGTGAACCTCGGAGCTCCAGCCGAGAAACGACCCCCCCCCCCACCCCCCACCCCTCCAAAAAACAAAATCCGGAGTGCCTCAGTATTCAAATCGGTGTCTAACTTGTCTTCTTTCTGTTCTTCTATAACGATGACAATGGAATAAGCATTCATGGGATTTTTTTCTTTCACATTCAGCCCTTGTGTGCATGCGGTTTTGTCAGTTTTGTCATCTGTTCCCACCGGCACACATGGACTACTCTTCCGAAAGGCCATTCTGTGTCTCTGGACATGGTGACATCTATACAGAAGTTTTGCATATCTTCATAATTATCACTCTGCGCAGACAGTTCATGCAGTGAAAAGACTGCATGTCTCTCTCTCTCTCTCTCTCTCTCTCTCTCTCTCTCTCTCTCTCTCTCTCTCTCTCTCTCTCTCTCTCTCTCTCTCTCTCTCGTTGTCTGTGTCTGTCTGTATGTATCTCTCTCTCGTTGTCTGTGTCTGTCTGTATGTCTCTCTCTCAGCCTCTGTCTCTGTCTCTCTTTCTCTCTCTTTCTGTATGTGTGCGTGCGTGCGCGCGTGTGTGTGTGTGTGTGTGTGAGTGTGTGTGTGTGAGTGTGTATGTGTGTGTGTGTGTGTGTGTGTGTGTGTGTGTGTGTGTGTGTGTGTGTGTGTGTGTGTGTGAATGAATTCGGATGGGCACAGTGAGAATTTCGTGTTACGTAACTGCAACAAGCAACCTCATAACATATCACGTTAAAATATGCTGGTGGGGGGAGGGTTGTTGTTTTTTCTTTAGTCATGCACTGATCTCTTGTAATTCGGTCTTTCTTCACCCTAACTGATGGTACATTGTGTCGTTAAGCGGACGTTGTCGTTAAGTGGACAGGCTTAACAAAGTTAAAAACTCCTCCCCGGGCCTGGAAACTGTTAAAACTTACCCTCTCCTTTCTGTCGCCTTGGTAGGCAAGTACTTTTTCGTGTCTTCAAACATCTTGCGCACATGTTAAATCCCGTTCCGCTTTTTTAAAGAGTATGCCACTGTGAGCCGATGGGAACATGACAAAATTTACAAAACCACTTGCACATGGGGACTGAATGTAAAAAAAAAAATTATGAGTGTTTATTCCATTATCTTCGATATAATAATGGAATAAATAGATAAATGAATAGATAAATAAGTGAATAATTGAAATAAAACATACTCTCTGGTCTTCGGCTGGCCTCTGTACAGACATGTCAAGGAAATATCGGTTGAAATACTATGCAGATACAACTAAGTAGTTCCTTCAGGAAATGTTTCAGTGTGGGGAAAAAAATTGTCGATGAAGACATGACTGTGGGAAAGTACATTGTTTTATGGTGTAAAACCCCGAGAACTTTCTTAATGAAGATTGTCTGATAAATCGTGTGGAAGAAGGTTGAGGTGGATTGTGTTGCTGTGAAAGAGCACTTTTATTAATGTCAAGTTGATTTATGTCTGCTGTATTGTGAGGCTTTCAGCTTTTCTGTACATGTGTAACCCCCTTGTATACAGTCTGGCGGCCTTACACTTAAAAGTTTGAGTCCTAGTCTTTTGCTAGCGCCCCCCCCCCTCCCCTCTTCTCTGTCTCTCTCTGTCTCTCCCCCCCCCTCCCTTCTCTCTCTCTGTCTCAGTCTCTGTCTCTGTCTCATCTCTCTCTCATCACGCAACATACATACATACACCCTCGCGCGCGCACACCACCAAAAACACCACATAAACACACGTACACACATACACACACGCACAAACAGAGAGAGAGAGAGAGAGGAGAGAGAGAGAGAGAGAGAGAGAGAGAGAGAGAGAGAGAGAGAGAGACAATCATCGGTAAGAATGTTGTAAAAAAATGTGATGATCACAGCTGTATCACTTTTGAATTCATAGAACAGCTTTTTTTTAATACTGTAATCAATCGTATCATTTTTTAGATTATTTGGATTGCAGTCTGGTTGTTCTGTGTGCATTGCGTTGTATATATTGTATTCTCATGATGTTTTACTATGTATTGTGGTATTGGTTGCATTTATTGTTGCATTGAGCCATGAGTGTTTTCCATATCACAAAGGCTCCATCTGATTTTTCTCCACACAACAACCAAATACAAAAAGGGTTGGTTTTTTTTTTCTTTTCTCGCTAATCCCTGAGGATTCACGATGGTGAGATAGTTTGCTTATGCAACTGTATGCAAAAGGTCACCCATGCAAGTGGTAGCCACGCTCAACGCTGCTTAACCTTACTTGGGGAATAGAACAGCGAGTGCCCTGACCCCCGAGCTATCCGTCCCTGTAGCAGAGTAGAGAGGGAGTAAAGTTATTTGTCAATCAGTAGCCTAACTACTTCAAACTACTTAGAGCTAGTTTGCTACGTGTTCTCTCAGATCGTAGAGTCGGGGGGAGTTGGGGGGAGGGGAGGAAAAAAAGGAATAAAGAAGGGGGGGTGGGGTGGAGAGGAAGACAAAAGACAACATCAATAAAGCTGAAATCAGACCTGGACCTCGTGTTCTATACCCTTGATTAATGACCAAGCTGTGGACCTTCCAGAAATAACCACGTGATCAGCCACGTGACTTTATGGAGTCATTCAGGAACGGAAGCTGCCGCTCACTGGTTCAAAGACAGAGACAGATGGCCATTTCCTGGCAAAAAGACACGGGGCTGTAATGGGGACAGGGGTGTAGAAGGAGAGGGGGGGGGGGGTGAGAGGATTATCCATTTGAGCTGGACTCGTTGGTTTTGTCCCATCTCATCTTACCGTCTCGTGTCATTCTGCCCGCATGCCGCTACTAAAGTAATGCAGTAAAGTCATGAAAATGAGAATCACCCAAAAAAACCCCAACTAACTAAAAATGAAGAATGTTCTTAAAACCTAGCGTCAGGATAGGGCTGTGGTGACTGTACTTACCCCCAAAGTACTTTTGTTTCTTTGGGGTTTTTTTTTTTTAGCCTTTTGTCTGTCAGTCTCTGTCTGACTCTTGTGTGTGTTGTGTGTTCATGTTTTTATAAAGCATGCCTTTTCTTCTACCATTCATTCCCCTTTCTCCTCCCTCCTGCATGCTTCCCCTCCCTTCCCATCCCCCTTCCATCCCGCCCCCCCGTCACGTGCTGTCTGTAGGTGACAAGGCTGTCATTGTTTGCTGGCCATAAAAGGATAAAACCGAAAAGTGCTGTGATGTCACGCAGCAAAAGTCAGAATTGGAAAGAACAAACAAGAGAGTTACAAGAAGAAGAAAAAACCTGGAAAAAAAAAAAAAAAAGCAATAGCGCGTGCGTGTGAAAAGTTACACAACAGGCACGTCTTTTTTATCCAGGGAGGAAGGAGGGTGGGAGAAAGAGAGAAGAAGAGAGAGAGAGAGAGGAGGAGAGAGAGAGAGAGAGAGAGAGAGAGAGAGAGAGAGAGAGAGAGACGAGAGAGTGAGGCTAAGGAAGAGAAGAGAGAGAGGGGGAGGTGACAGGGAGAGAGGGAGAGAGAGGGAGGGAGGGGAGAGTGAGAGAGAGGATGGAGAGATGAGAGAGAGAGGAGAGAGAGTCATTCTTTACAACCAAACCCGTAAGCTTATTTTAGAGAAAGGAAAGCAGCCTTTTTATGTTTGCACATGTGTTTACTATACGTGTGTGTGTGTGTGTGTGCTGTGGTGTGTGGTGTGTGTGTGTGTGTGTGTGTGTGTGTGTGTGTGTGTGTGTGTGTGTGTGTTTATCAATAATTAACCACAAAAAGAAAGAATACTGTCCACCAGTTCTTTTTTTCTGGATAGTTTAAAGTATCTATTCCAAAATCTGTATGAATGTGCATTCAGGAGTCGTTATTATCTCACCATTAACAACAACAACAAAAAATCCCCCCTTCCCACTCCTAACAACACATACAATACGAATATTTTTGGTCTAAAAATGAACAGATATGCATGACGAACTAACACCGTTTTATTTGTTGTCTTTTTTTTTCTCTCTCTCTCTTCTGTGTCTTGTCTCTTCTCTCGTCTTCTCTTCTTTCTTTCTCTGTTGTTGTGTGTGTGTGTGTGTGTGTGTGTTGTGTGTGTGTGTGTGTGTGTGTGGTGTGTGTGTGGTTCCTTGGCTAAAGGTCGGAGGTTCTCACAGTTTTGTGTATACAACTATTTTGTGTGTGTGTATATGGGGGATGGGGGGGGGTTGCCAACCATGAAGGTAGCTGCATCAGACTTCGGGAAACCTGTTTGGGGTTGTTTATCAAAACATCAGTGAACAGATTGGAGAACGTGGAATTGGTTTCGCTGTGTCCTCGTCATTTTATCCCAGGTTATTGAGGGAAAGAGAGAAAAGGAACATTCGACACAAAAACTGATAATGCTTGCATGAAAATTGCTCACAGAAAATGTCGTGTTTGGAGTAAGTGTTGTTTCTCTGATTTTTGCGCAACCACGAATATCAATATAAAAAGATAGAGAAAGCTTCAGATTTTTTTTATTAAAAAGAACAAGTGATATTACAATATCTGGGACACTGACGACGGATTATTACATATCAGAGTAGGTAATAAGTCCTATCTGCTTATCAACTATCATTATTTATTTTGTTCTAGGCAAGGATGCCTTCTTCAGAACGATGAAGTTCAGATGAAGTGGTCAGCTTCTCTCAAATGTAGCAGTAGTCGGTTCGAATTATTAATAGGGGGGATTTTTACGATCTAAAGATCAACTTTAAGTGGATATATGTTCCGGTGCCTTCGCACCCTTTCGTGTACGCTGCACATACAAAAGACCAAATATATGCTCCTTAAAGATCCCTATTCATTATTTAGCTTTCGGTGGTTACGAAAACTACGAACATAGTTTGCATAAATCCCCGACGTCGAATACGGTTACCTTCATGGTGAGAGGGGGAGGGTGGGGACAAAAACGGTGGCATACGCAAAATCCCATCATTGGTAGTGAATCTTGGATCCTTAGCCGAGGAAGAAAAAAAAGAAAACTGGTGAGCAGTCGATACTTTCTTTCCAACGAGAGCTGTTAGCATTCTGCCTGTTGTCCTTCCATGTGAGAGAGTGAATCGCTAGCACTTGTTTCGCCCACGCTGAGGTTTGCTAACACCCTCGTTCAGTTGTCGCTGTCTCGCTGTCCGTTAGTCTGTCTGTCTGTCCTGCGTCTGTCTGTCTGTCTGTCTGTCTACCTGAGCTAGTGTGTGTGTATGTGTGTGGTGTGTGTGTGTGTGTTGTGTGTGTGTGTGTGTGTGTGTGTGTGGTGTGTGTGTGTGTGTGTGTGCGTCGTCCGTGTGTGTGGGTATATAGATATATATAGATATATAGATAGATAGATAGATAGATAGATAGGTAGATAGATAGATAGATAGATAGATAGATAGATAGATAGATAGATAGTGTGTGTGTGTGTGTGTGTGTCTTGGAAGTGTCTTGTGTGTGTGTGTGTGTGTTGTCTTGTCCTGTGTTGTGTGCGCGTGTAGAGGTTGGGGGGAGGGAGGTATTGACTTATGTATTCTAACGCTAAGATGATTATGCAGTCATCAAACTCTTAAAAGTTAAAAAACGTTTCTGTTCATATCTGAAAGTCATTTCCATTTATACAAAGCAGCTGACAATAGATGACAGACAAAAAAATGCTCCATTGACGTGGTAAACAATGAAAAATGCTTTTATGCACAAGAAACAAAAAAACAACAACATAGGTCAGTGAACGCTTGAAAATGGAAACTACATAGTTAAAAGCTTGCTATTGTAGGCACCTTCTGTCTTGTAAGACAAAGGCTGAGCCTTTTTTGGCCACATCTGTCTTGTGTGGTTGAACCGTGTATGACAACAGTCTCTGCCACAGTTGCTGCATGCAGCGAAAACTGGACTTGCGGTTGATGACCTGGGTTTGGCTGTCTCTCCTTCCTCCCTCCCTTCCTGTGGGTTCTCCTGTCTTTCAATAATATCTGGAGTCTGTTCGCTTCTCGCCTACAGCTTTGCTCACGCACCGTACTGCTCTCTCCCACCCACTGTGATTTTCTCTGCAAGTGATACCCAACACTCACGGTCAATGACATCACAACGCATGAGAAACTTTAAAGTGCTGTATGAATTTGAAAAACTTAACTATTGTCTTGAGGTACTTGTAGAAAAAATGGAATGTGAATGAGGTTCACCCCAGAAGAGATCTGGAATGACAGGAATAAGGTTAGTGTACACAGAAGTTGTCCAATAACTCAGGAAAGAAGGAGAAGAATCATCTAAGACCCTTTATTTAGTGACGAAGTTCTCGAGAATTTTAGCAGGAGAATTGCCAGAAATAAAAAGAATAGTCAGAGTATAGAAGGAGAATAGCCACAGTATTGTTAACATGTGAACAGACTTTAAAAAATACATCAACAACAACAACAGTATTAAGACCTGGCGTCTAATATCGCTTCTAGTATCAAATAGGTACAGTATTTTTACACTGTGTATCAAAATAGGTTCTCCTTGTACTGCAAATCAAAACAATTTTAACCAAACTGTTTAGTGAAGGTCAAACAGGCTTTATGATAGCTCAAAACTTGGAGATAATCGCAGATTGTTTGAAGACTCGAAAAATGACTTGAAACATTGAATTTCAAAGCTGAAAGAGTGTGTTTTTAGATTAAACTCTCCTTCGTGGGGGTGCAGGGGGCCTGTTAGTATGAATAGTATCCCGACCTTCTGGAAATTCTGTGCTAGGAATTCCCTCCATTCTGTTCCTTCGTTGTTTTTGCCTTGTTCCTTTTCTTCCTGTCACCTCCTTCTGTCTATTTTCTGCCCTCCAGTCCTTTTTCTCCAGAAAGACTTAAAAGATAAGAATTATCTCCCAGGCCGAAATCGGATGTGCTGGGCCTGACTTGTCAGGTGCTTAACGGTAGCGCAACACATTTTAGCTCATATAAAGAGAAGATAAATTTCTGTCTGAGCGTTCGACAAAAAAAGGTTAAATTAGAGTGACCGAGTTATATCTTTTGCCTGAGAAGCAAAGGGCCGTGAAAAGAGAATAATCAATGGTTGTGTAATTTTTTTTTCTCGAAAAATGGCGATAAGAAACA
>CM060325.1:28184685-28202185 GCA_030674155.1 Stramonita haemastoma | reverse complement strand
TGTTATTTTATCTATTACTATAGTTATTATCGTCAACATCATTATCATTATCGTTGTTGATATTAGTAGTAGCGGTAGTAGTAGTAGTAGTAGTAGTAGTAGTAGTAGTAGTAGTAGTAGTAGTAGTAGTAGTAGTAGTAGTAGTAGATGATCATCAATATTAGCATTATCGTTATAATCCTCACGCTTTTACTGCCATAGTATTGTGTAAAAGCGCCGAATGAAAACAACAACATGCAAGTCGACAGAGGGTCACCGCCACAGAGATCCACTCCCCTTTCACTGCTGTGATAAATCCACAAAGTGGATTCTTCTTCGTCGTCGTCGTCATCAAGGCTCAGACAGCAGCTATTTTGGTATGTCATGTGAGCGAAAATGTGTTGGGCGCCTTCCTGCCTGACAAGTCAGGACCAGCACATCCGACTTCAGCGTGACAAAGGGGATCAAAACAAGCCATGGCGGATGTGACCCGGAAATAGTCAGCCGGGTCACGAAAAGGAAAAGGCGATGTGATTGGCTAGGCTACTGCCATGAAGTGTGGGATGGCTGTGGTGGCTACAGTAGCGTCATCAAAGGGAGAGCTGGACCGAGGACAATCCCACCAAATGCCCGCACATGTTTTATGAGGTTTTTGGGCTGCGCGTGCTCGTGCATTGCTGGGTGGTCGGTCATCTGACACTGTTTCATTGCTGACCACTGGTGTCAAAGATAGTGCACATTATTTTTTTTTTTTTTTTTTTTTTTTTTTTGGCCCAACACACTGTCAACAAGTATTAATTGCAGTTTTCTCTGTTTATTCATATTGAATATGAATAAACAGAGAAAACTGCAATGTTTTTGTATTTGTGTACTACTTTAAGTCACGGCGTATCTTTCTGCGTGAAATTCAGACTGCTCTTCCCTGGGCGGAGGGCACGTCGCCACAAGAGCAGCGACACCCATAATTTTGCTGTTGATGTTGTTGTTGTCTTTTCTTCTCTGCGTGTGTATTTCTTTGTCTATCAGAATGAGTTTTTTTCGCAGACTTTTTGCCGTGGACAACTCTCCTGTTGCCGTGGGGTCTTTTACGTACGCTAAATGCGTGTTGCATTCGGGATCTCGATTTATTGTCACATCCAAAAGATTAGCCCCCAGACAGTCACTGACGGTCTCGTTGAGCGGGTGGGAGTTTCGGGCACTCATGGGTATCGAACCCGGACCCGGATTGAGCCAGGATTTTTCGCTTTCTAGGCAAGTGCGTTACCATTAGACCACCGATCCACCGAAATGTGTTTAGTTGCTACTTTGACTGGAGTGTACTGTACGCTCATTTCCCATTTCTATGAAGCATGTCAGTGCAGTACCTTCCTATCTCTGTAATGTTCTCTCTTCACCAGTACATTCCTTCTCGTTCCCTCCTTTCTGTTGTATATATATATATATATATATATATATATATATATATATATATATATATATATATATATATATATACCCTGTGCTTACAAACACTCAGATTCACACAATTCACCATTGGCCGTCGTCGCTCTTTCTCTGTTTCTCGCCCATCGATCTGGAATGACCTCCCTCTCGCCCTGCGTTAGAAGCATACGTACAGCACTTTGTAAATCCTTCCTCAAGACATACGCCTTTTTATTTTCATCCTAAGATCTCCAGGATTTCCCCCTCTGCTTTTTGTGTCATATCTGTCTGTCCCTTACCTTTCAAAAGCCAGAATCTCCATTATCCCCCTCAGAACGGTGTGTGTGTGTGTGTGGTGTGTGTGTGTGTGTGTGTGTGTGTGTGTGTGAGAGAGAGAGAGAGAGAGATAAAGAGACAGACAGAGAGACAGAGAGAGAGACACAGAGAGAGAGAGATATATACAGAAAGAGAGAGAGATACAGAAAGAGAGAGAGAGAGAAAGAAACGGAAACTGAGAGTTCCTGTCCTGTGCTCGTGTTAATGCCCAGCCCATTTTTTGTTGCGCGTTGTCGTTAAGTGTCTTTTAATTACCTTCAGAAAATGGAAATGTCAGTGCGATCAACTGATTAACGCTTAGGCTTAGACAAGTTAACGAGAGAGAAGAAGACGAAAAACGAATCTGTGCGTGCATGTGCATGTGCACGTGTGTGTGTGTGTGTGTGTGTGTGTGTGTGTGTGTGTGTGTGTGTGTGTGTGTGCGTGCGTACATGCATGCATGTATGAGACAGGCAGGGGGAAGTGGTATTCATCAACGCTTGCGACTTCGAATCGCAGTTTTCCATTTGTAAAGATTCAAAACAGATCCTCCATTGATGGCTATTCCTAACGCGTTAAACTGCATGCAGGGCGAAATCACAGCGCTTTATTTCTGATTGGCAGCAAATGTTGGATAAGTCTATTAAAGAGGTTTTTTCTTCTCTTTTTTTTTTTTTTTTTTTTTTACTTTTTCTCGGGCTAGACCCTTGAGGTTGACCCATAATGAGAATTTGCGTATACGACCGTTTTTGCCCACCATGGAAGTAGCCGCATTCTGACTTTGAGAATGTGTGCTGGTTATGTTGGTGTTTTCGTGTCCCATCGAACACTGACGGGATCTTTAACGTGCATATTTGGTCTATTGCATATATATACATATGTATATATATGTATATATATATATATATATATATATATATATATATATATATATATATATATAATATATATATATATATGTGTGTGTGTGTGTGTGTGTGTGTGTGTGTGTGTGTGTGTGTGTGTGTGTGTGTGTGTGTGTATCTGCATATATACAGAGGGAGAGAAAGAGAGAGAGAGAAAGAGAGAGAGAGAGAGAGAGAGAGAGAGAGAGAGATTTAAAAGATGGATGAGGACCAGTGATACCCATCCACCCTACAAGGTAGAGTGCAGCAGCCAGACATCATCGGTACCATCTCAACCAGAGCTCCCGCCCCACACCTCCTCTGTCCACCTACATTGCCTAAAAAAAAAAACAATCCTGTTTTGAAACCCAGACATAGCAACAGGACATGACAGACTTTCCCTCTATCTAGTGCTGACAGTGCAGGGACTCATCTGTTTACTTCACCTTAGAGCTTTGGCCAAGATCTCTCTGTCTCTCTGTGTCTCTCTCTCTCTCTCTCTCTTCTCTCTCTGTCTGTCTGATTGACTCTTTCTCTATCTCTCTCTCCATCTCTCTCATTCTCCATTTGTCTCTCTCACTCTCTCCATCTCTCTCACTCTCCAGCTCTCTTTCACTCTTCCCTTTCCCTCTGTCTGTCTGTCTGTCTGTCTGTCTGTCTGTCTGTGCAGGCATGGATATGTGTATGTGTGTGTATAGAAATACGTGTGTAATGAAAGACTGGATGTCTGCTTGCACGATTTTCCCATTTTTACACTTTTGTTTTGCAGTCTACCTAATCAAGAGCCATGGCCGTTATCTTTGGAGTATGTCAATTGTAGGAGTTCTAGACCAATGTCTTTTCCTTTCTGACTGTAAGTCTATTTCTGTGAAACAGCATTTCTTTCACACACAATATAACACACTCACACACGCACGCGCGCGCGCGTGTGCGTGCGTGCGCACATACATACAAACACACTTATCACAACACAACAAATACAATACAACACAGAGACAGACATACAGACACACAGACAGACTAGACACACAGACACACAGACACACAGACACACAGACAGATAGATAGATAGATAGATAGATAGATAGATAGATAGATAGATAGATAGATAGATTGATAGGGAGGGAGAGAGAGAGAGAGAGAGAGAGAGAGAGAGAGGAGAGAGAGAGAGAGAGAGAGAGAGAGAGAGAATGTATGAATAATCTGTTACGCAAGGGTGCTTATCTTAGGCCAAGCCCTATCTGACAATCTGTTCTTGTAAGCATAAACTAATCCAAACGATCAATACAACATAAACACGAATTACATAAAGAAGAGAGGGGGGGGAGATAGACAGATTAATTGATTGATTCATTCATTCATTGAAATATTGATAATCTTTATTTCCAAGGGTTACCTATAAGCATTGACATTTTTTTTCATCTGGCTCTTGCCATGAGTAGGGACTATCGTTATTTATCACAACTGATTTAAAATAAACGTGAAAAATGAAGAGGAAGAGAGACATAAATGTTATCTTAAAAAATAATTTAAAACCATATGAGAATAAACAAAGCATGCAGGGATAACGAAGGGGAAATACTTCCAATGTGAAGTGAAGTGTTATTTAGCAAGGGGGGGGGGGGGGGGGAGAGAGAGAGAGAGAGAGAGAGAGAGAGAGAGAGTTAATTAATTAATTAATTAATTAATTAATTAATAATCTTTATGTTTCAAGGGTTACAGAATAAGCATTTTTTTCGGCCCTTGCCCAGATTAAGGAATAAAGGGAATAAAGCTGAGAGAGAAAAGGGAGGGGGGGGGGGGGGGGGCTGACGGGCGGGAAGGCAGACAGACAGAGACTGACAGAAACAGAGAGAAAAGTCAGAAACAGACAGAGACAGAGAGAAAGTCAGAGACAAACAGAGACAGAGAGAAACAGACAGAGACAGAGAGAAAGTCAGAGACAGACAGAAAGTCAGAGACAAACAGAGACAGACAGAGACTGACAGAAACAGAGAGAAAAGTCAGAGACAAACAGAAACAGACAGAGACAGAGAGAAAGTCAGAGACAAACAGAGACAGAGAGAAACAGACAGAGAGAAAGTCAGAGACGAACAGAAACAGAAAGTCAGAGACGAACAGAAACAGAGAGAAAGTCAGAGACGAACAGAAACAGAAAGTCAGAGACGAACAGAAACAGAGAGAAAAGTCAGAGACGAACAGAAACAGAAAGTCAGAGACGAACAGAAACAGAGAGAAAGTCAGAGACGAACAGAAACAGAGAGAAAAGTCAGAGACGAACAGAAACAGAGAGAAAAGTCAGAGACAGAAAGAAACAGCCAGAGAAAGAAAGTCAGAGAAAGAAAGTCAGAGACAGAAAGAAACAGTCAGAGAAAGAAAGTCAGAGACAAACAGAGACAGAGAGAAAAGTCAGAGACAAACAGAAACAGAGACAGAGAGAAAGTCAGAGACAAACAGAAACAGAGCAAAACAGACAGAGACAGAGAGAAACAGAGACAGAAAGTCAGTGACAAACTGAAACAAAGTCAGAGAAAACAGAAACAGAGAGAAAAGTCAGAGACAAACAGAAACAGAGAGAAAAGTCAGAGACAAACAGAAACAGAGAAAAGTCAGAGACAAACAGAAACAGAGAAAAGTCAGAGACAAACAGAAACAGAGAAAAGTCAGAGACAAACAGAAACAGAGAAAAGTCAGAGACAAACAGAAACAGAGAAAAGTCAGAGACAAACAGAAACAGAGAGAAAGTCAGAGAAAAACAGAAACAGAGAGAAACAGACAGAGACAGAGAGAAAGTCAGAGACAAACAGAGAGAGAGAGAGAAACAGAGACAGAGAGGAGACAAACAAGCAGTGGCCATGCTGAAAGCTGCAGCAGCAGGTCTGGTCTCCGAAGGGACAGACTGTCAAGCCCAGCCATTGTCGCCGTTAACTGCCTGTGGTCGGTCAGTGGGGAGTGCCGGACAATGGACCCATCTAGCCTGTGATTTCCACTGTACTGCTCTGGCTTGGTATTTACTTCCACCAGGCACAGCCTAGCCTACTGCTGACAGACCGGGCAAGTCTCCATAGTCACACGTTTGCATGCATGCCTTGTGTGTGTGTGGGGGGGGGGGGGTTGTTTGTTTGTGTGTGTGGGGTGTGTGTGTGTAGGTGTGTAGGTGTGGGTGTGTAAGAAAGAGAAAGAAGGATAAATAAAGACAGAGAGAGTGTTCATTCTTTTATTTCAAAGATAATGGAATAAGCACTCATATGCTTCTTTTACATCCAGTTCATCCTCGTGTTTTGTAAATTTTGTCATCCGTTTTCACCAACACACCTCTGAAACGAGGAAAGATTTTAACGTGTGCGGAAGATGTTCTGCGTGCGTTTGCACACGGGGCAACAGTTTATAGTCTCATCCGAAGGACTTTGGGGGGGGGGGGGGGGGGGGGGGTCGGCACTGATGTTAACTCCAGGGGGGAAAAATCCCCTTGAACGGGGTTCGAACCCGGGTCAGCAGATCGCAAGCACAGAGAGAGAGAGAGAGAGGAGAGAGAGAGAGAGAGAGAGAGAACTATGAACTTTGAACTATGAACTATGAACAATGTTTATTCTTCAGGCCTCCAGCCTCTAGAATGGGGTCATACAAAGCATAGCAAAGCAAAGCAAAGGAAAGCAAAATAAAGCAAAAATGACAATTGCTGTATAACGTATTTGGCGACTGCCAGGATATGAAAAAAATGTGGAATGCGTCCTTCCTAAATGTATTGGACAAATGACCTACTTTGAGTAATATTCTCCTTGTCAGTTCCCCAAGTTCTCAATAAAATCATGCCGTACTTTTAAGGCATTAAAAATATAATGACTCAAATTGCGAATAGCTGGAACAGAACCGTATTTCTGTAGATTTGTGTATGGTTGATCTAAAGGGTCTAAATATTTATACCTTAGATTGTCATAAAAATACAGCTCTTTATAAAATGCTCCTCATCTTCCAGTACATTGCACAAATTACACACGTAGTCAGTATTCTCCTTGAAAGTTCTGAAAACTGATCCTTTAACGGTAGCACGCCAAGACGAAGTTTTACTAAACAGTCCCTAAAACATTTTATATCCTTGTATTCAAAATGCTGTTCACATAGGAGAGAGAGAGAGAGACAGAGACAGAGAGAGAGAGAGAGAGAGAGGTGTGTGTACTTTTGTACATCCAGTCCCCGTGAGAGAGACAGACAGACAGAGAGGGGATATTTCTGCTACCCCCCCCCCCCCCCCCAAGCTAGTCAGGAAAGGATTGGCTGTCAGAGTAAGATCGAACCTGCTCCCCCTCCTTGTTCTTCCCGCCTCTGACCACTGCACCCCCCCCTCCTCTTTTTTTCTTTAATAAAGCAAGCTCTTTTACGGGGTTTCCTACTTGGGACGATGGCACTGGCTGTATTGCATTGAGCACTCTGCTTTGCCTTCTGTTTCACTAAAGTGCAGTCCTCCTTACATTGCTTTTCTCTGCTGTGTGTTGACTTGGTTGATAAAGTTTCCAATATTTTTGCGACGAAAGATTGGATGGGACAAGACTCTACTGAGCTGGTGTGGATTTGGTTTCGCTTGAATCTGGAGGGATGAGATCAGATGGGGTAGACGGTCTGCAGATGCGATGGGATGGGATGGAGAGAAGAAGGAAGGGGGTGGGGGTTTGTGATGCCGGACAATCCCCCGAGGCACGTTGGGGATTGTGTGTAATCCCTTGTAATCTCTTCATGCTGCTTCTCTGCTTCTGTATTCGCCGTCTAGTCGCTCAACTGCTCAGGACTCAAAGCTCAGGAGTTCATGTATTATTCTTTTCCGTCGAACACTCTAGACAGCAACTCTTGTTGTCCTGACATATTATGAGCGGAAATGCGTTGCGCTGCCGTCAAGTGTCTGACAGGCCAGGCCCCAGAAAGCATCCAACTTTAGCGTGGGAGAATATTGTTATTTTTTATATTTTTTTTCGTGAACAAAAGAGTGGACGAATGGACCAAGAAGGCAGAAAATAGACGAGAAGAGGGTGACAGGAAAAAAAAGAACATGGCAGGAACAAAGAGAGGGATTATTTCTAAAAAAAGAATATCACAGTGAGGGGAAAGACGATAAATAAAAGATCGAACAATTTCACACACGCGCGTGCGTGCGCGCGCGCACGCGCGCGCTCACACACACACACACACACACACACACACACACACACACACACACACCACACACACACTATATATATATATATATATATATATATATATATATATATATATATATATATATATATATATATATTATATATATTATACAAACACAAAACTTCAACAACAACAAAAACAATAACAATCCCATATCATCCAAGATCCCGTTTCTAAGCCACAGAGAAAAAGAACGTTAACTTCTGCACACACCCCCCTACCAGTCACCATGGGACAGAAAAATGCAATGTCTGAAAAAAGACCACTGACTAGGTACTGAGGCTACACTATGAGGATTGCTTGTGTATTTACAGCGAGGTGCGCGTGTATATTGTGGTCAGGAAACAAGCAGACGATAAAGACTGAGGGGGTAAAGTGTTTGCTAAAAAAAAATTAAAACCTTCTAAATTGTTGCAAAAATCACACGAGTTATGAGTCAGATGCTAGTCTTTCACACACAAAAAAGGGTTGGAGGTTTTTTCATCTAAATTTTCTGTGGATGCCTTAGTAAAGGAAGGAATGCAAGCAAGAACAATAATATAGAAAAACCGAAAGAAAAAGTGACAAAAAGTAAGGGTGGTGTGTGTAGCCTGATTGCTGACTACTAACAGGCAAGTCACTGGTGCCAGTATTGATGGGAAGCAGTCCCCCCTCTCTTAGTGGAAGCCCGACGCTTGGCCGGCAGGGAAGTGAAGACTGCTACCAGAGATACAGCAGCAGCAGCAGCAGCAGCAGCAGCAGCAGCGGCACCACACCACAGTACAGCATCTTCCTGCTCGTGTTTACACAGGCAGTCAAAGCACCAGTGGCGGACAGTTTGTGCAGAGCCAAGATTTTCTTCTGCCGGTCGATTCCGTTCGTGCTATACTAGCTGCCTGCAATATCCCATCCCATCCCATCCCATTCCATCCCACCCATTCCATCCCGTTCCATCCCACCCACTGTGGAGGAGGCCCTATCAGGAATCCTCAGCCACTTAGGGTGATGAGAGGAGCGATTGAATTTCTGTTTGTTTGCCTCTCTCTCTGTGCTGCACCTCTCTTTTTCTGTCTCTTTTTCTCTCTCTCTCTCTCATTATATATATATATATATATATATATATATATATATATTATATATTATATATATATTATATTATATATATTTATACATACAGTATATTTCACTATATCTATATTATGAAATTACTGTCATCTCCACCTATCCATAGAGGGCTACCCGATTTCGTACTCTTGATAAAGATGTGATAATTATGTTGTATAAAGTTATATTGTATTTTTGCAAAATACCACATTTTTTCTTGTATACCTTCTTAGCATTATGAACCTAGCATATTTTTTTTTATGTCTCTCTGCTCGGTTTATAGGCATCTGTTGTTCCCCCATTGGGATGTCGGAGACTCTTTCAATATAAACAGCATCGTTACCTTCTGGAGATTCAGTGCTAGAAATGTCCCCTTTTCTATCCTTTTTTGTTGTTTTTTTCATTACCTCTCTGTCCACGCTATGTATTTCTTGCGTACTGTCTGTATTCCCAGTCCATTCTCCCGCCTTTCTTTTTTTTGGCAAGTCTGACAACCTTTTTTTTCTTCTTCTTGAAGACGTTACGTGACATTTTGTCTGTACTGTTTTGTTTGTGGAGACCAGGTAGTGAGACTGTAAACACTGGGATGAGCACAAGATAGCAGTGTTTTTCATTTGTCCATGTGGCTTTTTTGATTGTATTTTTTGTACTTGTTTTTTTTTTCGGGTGGGTACAGTTTTTTGTAACCTTGGGATGTCTAGAATAGCTGGTGTCCTCAATGCGTCCTGGCTTTATTATTATAAATGATATAGATATGGTGCTTTGTCATTTAATGTAGGTTATTTTCTTCAGACTGACGATGTTAAATAATCACTTCGATGGATTGGGGAGTGTTGGTTTTAATAATAATAATAATAATAATAATAATAATTATTATATATTATTATTATTATATATAATAATAATAATAATAAATAATGGAATTTATATAGCGCTATATCTTGCAAAAAACAAATCAAAGCGCTTGCATTCAACCAATTCTTGCACATGCAGCCAACAACAATTTAGATTTTGAATTTGAAGTGAACGTTACTAGATCCACTGAAACTGAATGAGGCGACAGCTCTGATAATTAATTATGGCTTTCCAGATGGCATGACTATAAATAACATGACGTTAGGTATGCTGGGCGTGATAAAACGTACCGAAAATAAACCCGTAGCTATCATACTCTGAATCCTTGTATTGATCCTGCAGATCTTTGTTGGTGTGGCCATAGGGTGTAATTCAACTCCATATATCAGATTTCTGTTGTTTTTATTATTATTATTATTATTCTTTTTGTTTCAAGGGTAATGGAATAAGCACTTGTGTGGGTTTTTTTATATCCAGTCCCCGTGTGTATAAAGTTTTGTAAATTTTGTTATTCGTTCCATTCTGTCGGGTATCGCATTGAGCGTGAGAATAAGACAGGAGTACGCACTTCGCTAATGATTGGTGATCTAGAGGTAATACACTTGGGTAATACACTTGCATGGAAAGCGAGAAATGTGGGTTTTGATCCTCCTCCCATTCACTACACGTTGAATGATGTTCTGGGTGCTGAACTTTCGGATGAGACAAAAAAAGGTGACGGGAAGAAAAAGAACAAAGCAGAAACTAAGAGATGGACAGAAAAGAGGGAATTCCTAGCACAGAATTTTCATCAGGTGGGGGGGACTGACAGGTCCCCGGCATCTGCACGGAGAGAGACAATCATACATAATTATCTTTTTCTCTCTTCATGAAGGCAGCCTGCGCTTTTTTTTCATTATAATTCAGTTTGATCTGGATCAGGGTGGATTTAAGAACCACAGCATCGGGATGGTGGGGTGGGTCGGGTGGGGTGGGATAGGTTGAGGGGGGGGGGGGACATAATAGGGAAAGAGGAGAATGTGCATAATCCTCACTGGGTGGTATGCCTTCCAGCTCGTCACGCACACACCGCACTTTCCTCTGAGAAAGGAGGCTACAGTGACGCAGGTGTACACATGACAGAGACTTCAACGTTCATGCCCACACACACGCTCGCGCACGCACACACACACACACACATACACACACGCGTGCGCGCGCGCGCTCAGCACAAACACACACACACACGCACGCACACAAACATATTCACACATACACACAAACGCACACGCGTGCGCGCGCGCTAATAGTTTGTTCTATTCCACACACACACTAGAAAAATATCACTAATTTGGTGAACTTCGTGAGCTCTATCTGACAAACCCAAAAGAAATCTTTCGTCAGCCTTGATAAAAACAAAACAAAAAACAAAAAAGAGCCGCCTGGTTTCTTGTTCTCAATCCTTCACCACTCTAGCAATCGTTGCATTTGGAACTGAATACAAGAGTGGAGGGGGAGGTTGCAAACTTGCGTGCGTGTGTGTGGTGTGTATGTGATGTGTATGTGCGTGCGTACGTGTGTGTGTGTGTGTGTTGTGGTTTGTGCGTGCGTGCATGTGTCAGTATTGTGCATGCATGTGTGTGTACGTGTACTGTGCATGCATGTGTGTGTATGCCCGTGTGTGTGTGTGTGTGTCGTGTGTGGTTGTGTGTGTGTGTGCGCTCGCGTGCATTGTCTCTTACTGGTGTGGTATCATTATCAGCTCATTACAAAGAGACAACATGCCGAACGGCATTGGGGCCTCGGGCTGTCTTGCCACCGGCAAATGGCTGGTTTGTGTTTGCCGATCAGCGTGCTTGTTGAGCTGTTCAGTGCTGCAAGAAAAGGGACATGTCGGCTTTCTCTTGATTGCCTTACCATACAGCTAGCGAGTAACCAGAAAGAAATTGACAGCGCGCGCGGCGTGCGCGCGAGAGAGGGAGGGGGGTCGGGTGGGCTGTGTGTGTTGTGTGTGTGTGTGTGTGTGTGTGTGTGTTGGGGGGGGGGATGGGGCTGTGTGGATGGGTGGGGGTTTGTCAATATCACGCATCGGTGAATAGACGTTAAAGTGAAATCTCTCTCTCTCTCTCTTCTCTCTCTCTCTCTCTCTCTCTCTCTCTCTCTCTCTCTCTCTCTCTCTCTCTTTTTCCTTCTTCTCTCTCTTCTTGTCTCTTTCATATTATAATTATAATTCTTTATACCTGCTAAGATTTTTTTTGTTTTTTTGTCAGTAGTATAATTTTTCTTTTCACAAAAAACAATACAAAACCACACAAAAGCAGATTTTCTGCAGTTTTTCCAACAAAGATAATGCAAGTTGACAGGGGGAAAAAAGTAGTTGATAGCCAAAGGCGAGAGCAGCAGAGTACAGCAGCAGCAGCAGTAGCAGCAGGGAGCAGGCAGCAACGGGAGCAGCAGCAGCGGAGAGCAGCAGCAGCAGTAGCAGCGTAGCAGCAGCAGCTAGCAGCAGCAGCAGGGTGGTGTACACCACGTCTGGCATTGCCCACAGCAGGCACATCTCCTCGTGTTACGCCTCACTTCTCCTCTGCCTAGCTGCGGACAGGAATTTTCAAGTTCCTGGGTTTGTTGGGCATTTTCATTTCTCAATTCGTCCGCTTCGGTAGCCAAACCAAAAAAAAAGAAAAAAAAAAAGGAAAGCCTGCCTCTGTCTCTGTCTCTGTCTTTTTCTGCTGTTGTCTCTCCTGTCTGTCTCTCTCTTCTCTCTCTTTTCTTCTGTTCGGTCTGTCTCTCTCTCTGTGTCGTCTGTCTTCTTCTGTCTGTCTGTCTTTTTTCTGTCTGTCTGTCTCTCTCTGTCTGTTTTCTGTCCTCTCTCTCTCTCTCTGTCTGTCTTCTGTCTGTCTGTCTCTCTCTCTCTGTCTGTCTGTTGTCTTCTGTCTGTCTGTCTGTCTGTCTGTCTTCTCTCTCTCTCGTCTCTCTTCTTCTCTCTCTCTCTCTCTCTCCTCTCTCTCTCTCTCTCTCTCTCTCTCTCTCTCTCTCTTTCTTCTCTAAGGGGAGAGAAGGTTCAGCAAAGCAGCAAGAGCGTCCTTTTCATTCCAGCCATGCCAGTAACTGAATATTGTACCACTGGCTGCTGCGGCAAGGACACTGACCGCTCTGCTAATGACTAAATACAGTGATCAGCTGGACAATAGCAGGAGGAAAGATGTTGCGGTGTTGTTTCGTTTAGAACTCAAAAACAGATCAGCAGCGCTCAAACGTCAACAATAGGGCAGACAGACCCTGATTGTGTCTCGGGATTACTATTTCTGTCAGAAACCACCTTGTAGGTTTGCCGGGGATAGAGAGAGCACAGTCAGCAGGAAGAAAGAAACTGAATAAGAGAGATGTTTTAACACCTTGTGACAACATTAAAATACTATCATGTTTTTTTTTCAACAGGATGATGTTTCCTTTTTTTCATTCCTTGGCTAGAGCTCTGAGGTTCACAAATAATGGTGAGAATTTTGCATTATGTGACTGCCCCTCTCTCCCCTCACAATTAGGTAGTTGACATTCCAACTTCGGGAGTGGTGTCTGAATACGACACCTGTGTGTGGAAGGGGGGGGGGGGTGTCATCGTTCCTACCGGCACATGATGGCCTACACTTCTGAAAGGCGAAACAGATTTTTAACGTGTGTGCAAGCAGTCGCTGGTTCGTACATGTGTCTTGGTTTATAGTCTCAACCAAAAGACTTTGTATTCAGTTCAATTTTTTTTCGTCAAACTGGAAAGAAAGGGCGAGGCTGGGAATCGAAGCCAGAATCTCACTGTTTACTTGTTGGCAGGCAAACGTCCTTACCATCCTACCGTCCTCCTTCTAATCTTAGAGATTTGATTTCTTTTTCTTCATCAAAATCTGAAATAGCAACTACCGTTGTCTGTCATATGAACAAAAATGCGTTGCGCTACCACTAAGCGCCTTACAAATCATGCCCAGTGCATTCGACTTCAGCATTGGGAGAGGGTGTTATCTTTTCAGTTTTTCCTGGGGAAAAGGGCAGGCAGTAAATTGACCAAGAAGGCAGAAATAGACAAGAAGGAGGTGACTGGAAGAAAGTGAACAAGGCAGAAAGAAAGAGAGGGATAGAAAAGAAGGCATTCCTCGCACAGTAATTCCAGAGGGTGGGGATGCTGTATATACTGACAGACCTCCGGTGTCCCCACGGGGATAACAGTGTGACATTTTGTCACGGTGCAGAGAAGTGTTTCGCCAGACAAGGACATGAAGTAGCAGCGTGCATGCGCTGAAATGCAGGGTGTATTGAGGGGAAGAGGACGATAATTATGTGGAAGGCAGCTTTGCCGCAAGTTTGCTCACCCGCTTGTAACCCCGATTTTCAGTTTGAAAGCATAAGCCTGGCTTCTGTGTCACTAATCTCCGAACACACACTATTATCTACGCTAGTCAATCCGGACATTGCCCGCTTGTCTTTTTTTTTTTTCGTTCCTCGGCTAGAGCTCCGAGGTTCACCCATAGTGAGGTTTTTGCGTATGCCACTTTTTTTTTTTTTACCCACCATGAAGGTAACCATATTCCGACTTCGGGAATGTATGCCGGGTATGTTTGTGTGTCAGTAACTCATTCAACGATAACATGCATGATGAGGTCTTTGACATGCTTATTTGATCTTCTGCATATGTGTGTACACGAAGGGTGTCAAGGCACTGGCAGGTCTGCACTTGAAGTTGACTTCCGTGACTAAAAAAATTCTCAACCTTCATTCACCAGATGCCGTCGAGATTCGAACCCATGACTTCATGGACCTATGGAATTGGAGTCCTGTCCCTGCTGTTCCCACTCCGCTCGTTTCAATCTCCCCGCCACAGCCATACCCATGTTTTCTATGTCTCATCCTCAGGGTTGAAAGTCCACCGGGAGCTCATCAATATTAGGTCGCTGTGGGGCCACCAGCCAGAGGGGCCGTGCACTGCTGCTGGGTCACTTTGGTGGTGTTCAGTGGTGCCTGTTCTGAGTAATATAATTATAGTCTTTTAAGAGCTCTTTAGGGAAGTCTATCATTTCTGTAAGAGTGTACGGTAAAGAAAAACAACATTACCAATCCTTGCAGAGTTGGGGAAGTATAAGTGGATTGGTTGTCTAGAGGTGCACGTGACAAGAAAGCGAGAAATGTTGATACGATAAACTGTAGCCCCGTGCGCAACACGCATTCAGCGCACGTAAAAGAGCCCGTGGCAACTAGAGAGTTGTCCCTGGCAAAGTTTTTTTTTTTCAAATGCCACTCTGATAGGGGAATTCAAGATTTAGCGCTATATAAATTCCATGTATTATTATTATTATTATTATTATTATTATTATTATTATTATTATTATTATTATTATTATTATTATCTGTAACACGCCTGCGTAGAAAATGAAATGTGATGATTCGGTCCCTGTTTGAGTGGTGGTCTGGGCGCTAGCATTTCGAATATGACAATAAATCTAGGTCCTGTGTGCAACATGCATTCAGCGCACGTAAAAGAACACATGGCAACAAGAGAATCCTTCCAGGTAAAATTCCGTAGAAAAAGCTGCTCTTTTGCGGAAACAAGTACATAATTATGGAGATAGGAAAAAGGACAGACAAAAAGATAGATGGCGTTGCTCCTGTATGTAGCGACGCTGGGGAGAGCAGCCCAAATTTCATGCAGAGAAATCTGCCATGACTTAAAGCGTTCGTTCCTTGGTTAGAGTTCCAAGGTTCACCAAGGTTGAGATTTTTATTTTATTTTATTTTGTTATTTTATACCACTTTACGTCACAGCAGATTTCTCTGCGTGAAATTCGGGCTGCTCTCCCGAGGAGAGCGCGTCGCCACAAGTGCAGCGCCTACCCATTAATTTTTTTTCCCATCAGGGATGGTGTCTAAACATGACACCTGTGTGCATGCTGGTTTTTTGTGGGTTTTTTTGTCATCTGCTCCTGCCGGCACACGATGGCCTGATCTTCCGAAAGGCGGAACGGGGTATTAACGTGTGCGCAAGATGTTTTGCGTGCGTGAGCACACGGGGCCTCGGTTTATGGTCTCATCCGAATGACTGAATCCGAATTTTGCGTATGCGACCATTAAATTTTTTGCCCACCACGAAGGTAGCCAGATTCTGACGTGGGTGAAAAAATTGTTTTCGATTTAACTCGATTCAGTTCAATTTATTCTCTTCTCTTATCTCTATCAACAAAGAGCTAAAGAAATACAGACAGTCCTTACCATTTTGCACATGAAAGGGAGTGATGTTTCTGTCGGGTAAAATGACAGAGAATTGGCGAGTATTTCCTTTTCTTGCATTATGTTTACCTGAGCACGCAATGTGTGTTTGGGGAGTGTTTACAATGTTTGCATACGATCGATACAACATCGACAGGCATTATTCGAAAGGAAAGTGGTTTGGGGGTGGGGTTTCATCTGCTTCATACTGTTTGACAAGAAAAGTTGAAATCCTATCAACTCGCTCTTTTTCTAGTTCTCTCGCCCACGTGTGGATGCTGGGGGATTTTTTTTTATAGTAAAAACAGCATTTCCACCTTCTGAAATATCTGTGCTAGAAATTTCCTCTTTTCTGTAATTCTCTTTGTTTTCTCTTTTTTCCAGTATGTTTCTGTCCTTTCTCTTTTTGCTTGTTTTCTGTCTTTTCAGTCCATTCTTCTACTCTTTTTTTTCAAGCAAATCCTTCAGATACTTCATTTTTCATACATGACAGTCATTTGCCCGTATTGTTTTGTTCTGGCGACCAGGTGGTGATTTAGTAGACACTGGGATAGGCACAGGATGTCTATTCTGTAGTGTTATTTGCTCATGTAGCATTTTTCTTGTGCATTTTAATGTACATAGAAATGGTTATCCTTTTTAGTGCTAATTAGATCAAGAATATAGCGCAATGGCTGGCGTCCTTATGGGCCTTAAGGTAGAAAATGAATAAGGTACTTTACTCTATAAGTGTGTGTGTGTGTGGGGGGGGGGGGGGTGCGTGTGAGTGTGCTTTCGAATTTGCTAGAATTATTCATTGTCATTGGTTGCTTGTTTGTTGTGAGGGTCGAGTGCAAGCGCTTTGATTTGTTTTTACAAGATACAGCGCTATATAAATTCCATGTATTATTATTATTATTATTTTATTTTATGTTGTTTTGTTTTACAACTTGGCTATTTTGGACTTTTGAAGCAGGGATTAGATCGTGCTGACGTTGACCTTGAGGCGAATGTTGATTGGAGATGCTGAAAATGACACAAGGTGACAGCCCTGGTGTGGTCTTCCTGCTCGGTGGGGCTTTATTCAAACAGTGTGAAATGAACTGAAATTCTACCCTCTCCCCTTGCCCATTCCACTCAACACTTTCCAGTAACCCACTATGACCTTCTGACTTCGTACAATGGAAAACTATTTGATTTGAATGCATTGCATAACACTGTAAAGTGTTTATTTGCGTTGGATTTGCTGGTATGTTTTGAAGAAATGGACAAAAGAATGGATTGTGATGGGCTGGGGATCCCACATGAGGATGCCAGGGGCCTGTTAGTATGAATAGTATCCCCAATTTCTTGAAATTCTTTGCTAGGAATTCCCTCTTTTCTATCATTCTCTTTGTTTCTGCTTTGTTCCTTTTCTTCATGTCGCCTTCTTCCTGGTTTTTTTCTGCCTTCTTTATACATTCTCCTGCCTTTTTTGTGACCAAAAAGACATAAAAACCTAACATTTCCCACTCAACGCCGAAGTTGGATGTTCTGGGCCTGGCTTGTCAGGTGCCTAACGGCAGCAC
>CM060325.1:28167185-28169685 GCA_030674155.1 Stramonita haemastoma | reverse complement strand
TGACTTACACTTTTAATTAAGTGAATAACCTGAACCCATTTGGGGTCTTGGGTCTTGTGGCAAATGATGCTTTATCTATTTTTAAACGTTTTCCCATAACCTATAAGGTCGTTGGTGAGCGAGGTGTCAGAGAACACAGCTTTTCTAGGGGCCAGCATCTTGAGGGCGGCGCGCATCTCCTCTCCCTCGCTTTCTGTACCTTTCCTGTTCCTAAAGAGGGCAGGTGCCCATTTACAGCTGGGTGAAGTAGGGAGCTGTGCTGAAGCCAAGCCGCACGAACGGTCACCCATCCAAGAGGTAGCCTAACCACGCTGAGCGCTTTAGCTTGGGGAAAGCGAGTGCTCTGACACACTGAGCTACACTGTCCTTTGGATGAGACTATAAACCGAGGCCCCGTGTGTGAACGCACGCAGTTCATCTTGCGCACACGTTAAATCCTGTTCCGCTTTTCGTAAGGGTAGGCCATCGTGTGCCGGTGGGAACAGATGATATTTACAAAACTGCATACACACGGGGACTGGATGTAAAAAAGCACAAAAGTGCTCATCCCATTATCCTCGATATAAAAGAAGAAAATAAATAAATGATTAAAAAAAGAAACAGTCCCCGCGCTGCAGTCCTCTGTCAGTATAAGGATTTGGCTATGAAGTCTGTGACATTTCAAAGCCTTCTTCAGTCCGGAACTGCTTCATTAACCATTGTTGGAAATGACTTGCTCAGGGATCCTCATGCCCTTTCTCGCGGACACAGTGACAGATATATAGATGAACAGACAAATAAACATACACACACAGACACACAGACACACACGCGCGCGCGCGCACGTGCGCAAACACTCTCTCTCTCTGTGTGTCTCTGTCTCTCTCTGTCTCTCTCTCTGTCTCTCTGTCTGTCTCTGTCTGTCTGTCTGTCTGTGTCTGTCTGTCTGTCTCTCTCTCTCTCTCTCTCTCTCTCTCTCTCTCTCTCTCTCTCTCTCTCTCTCTCTCTCTCTGTCTCTCTGGGAACAGGCTAACTTTCAAATCTTACAAGATGCTTTATGATCAAGATGTCAAAGGGAAAATTAACTGTGTTACACAGATACGTGCCTGTTTATGTTAACTCGGATTTGGATTTGTTTGGTTCGATCAAGGTGCTGGAAATCGTAGAGAATTCATAAACGGTTTCAGGTAACAATTGATTGATTGCCGATGGCAGCACTGGAATGATCACATACAAACCAGTGCAAGATATCAGCTCACATGATGTTAAACCTTATCTAAAGCTTGATGTGGACATTCATTTGAAAAGAATTATGTCAAAGTTTAGACTCGGGGTATCAGATTTAAATGCTCATAAATTCAGATATAGAGAACATATTGATGACCCCAGGTTGCTATGCACATTATGTAACCAAGAACCTGAGGATGAAGTACATTTTACGTTATGCTGTCCAGTGTTAGTGGATGTTAGACAGAATTACATCCCTGTAAAATATAGTAGGCAGCCTAATTATTTTAGACTCTGCTTACTCATGGCGTTAAGTCAGCCTGAGGTTGTACGTAGCCTCACTTTATATTTGTGTAAGGCTTTCAGAATAAGAGCTATTTTGTAGTCGTCAGTCATATCACATCTGTCTGTACAATGTACAATCTGTCTGCCCAGATGGCAAGGCTGATCTTCTCTCTGATTTTATCTCTGAACAGAACATAGACTTAGCTTTCCTGACCGAAACATGGTTAAAACCACTGGGCAACGAACCAATATTAAAACAGCTGACACCACCTGGCTATAAAACTCGTTCTTTCCCTAGACTCTCTCGTGGAGGTGGCATTGCCATCACATACAAAGACACTCTGCACCCAGCTCTTTCTTTCTGTCACTCCCTCCCTTTCTCACCTGCATCCTTCGAAGTCTGTGAACTCAACCTCAGCTTACCTGGCCACTCTATCACTTTCTGCTGTCTGTACCGTCCACCTCCTAGTCGTAAAAACAATCTGACATCTTCTCTTTTTCATCAAGAATTTCAGTCACTCCTGGACCATTACAGCCTCTCTCCCAAGAAACTCATCATTCTCGGGGACTTCAATTTCCACTTCGACAACCAGTCTTGTCCAGATGTCAAGCGTCTTTCTCTTTTCTCTGTCCAACCACTCTCTCTCCCAGCTGGTCAATGAGCCAACACAAAGGTCAGGTCACATCTTAGACTGGCTCATTACTGATCTTTCACTCAATCTTGTTACATCTGTGTCCGTCACCAACGAACTACTTTCCGATCATTCTGCCATTCTCTTCTCTCTCAACATCACTAGGCCTATCAAAAAGAAAAAGCGCGTCACCCGTCGCAATCTCAAGGCAATTGATATTCAAACCTTCTCTTCTCAAGCTGCCCAACGCCTATCTAAACCCCCTGAACATACTGACCTTTCTGAACATTACAACACCATTTTAAGCCAACTGCTTGATGAGCATGCACCTCCCACTGATGTTGTTCTGCCTGATAGGCCCTGTGCCCCATGGTATA
>CM060325.1:28157185-28162185 GCA_030674155.1 Stramonita haemastoma | reverse complement strand
CTTCACACCGGCCCACTGCATGAGATGAAACGTGGCTAATGGCATTTCCTTCCGCTACCCTGCACCACCAGCCCCCGCCATCAAAGTCCTCATTCAGCCAGGTAGGGAGGGGAAGGAGGGAGGAGGAGGAGGGGGGTCAGTGAGGAAGGCAGCAGCATGACAGAGGAAAGAACTGTCGGTGGAAAAAGGAGGCATGTTGTCGTTAAGCTTAATTCTTTTAATCCGTTTGTCAACAGTCACATGCGTGTGAATAATTGGAATGCAAGTGCTTTGAATTAATACCTGTTATGCAACATTCAGCGCTGTAGAAGTTCCACATACAGTTATTTTGTTTTTGTTGCTGTTATTATCATTGTTGTTGTTTCTGTTGTTGTTCATTATCATATTATTTTGTATCATTTTCACTTTTTTTTACGACTACTACTACTACTTTTATTCTAGTAGCATCAGCATTAGTATCATTATTGTCATTACTGTTATTGCTATCGTTATTGTTTTTATCATCTTCATCATCATTATCAATTTCCCCAGAGCAAGACATAGGTGGATACTGTGGGAGCTTAAGTCTTTTAATCTATTTGTCAACAGTTGCATGCCTGTGAATAATTTGAATGCAAGTGCTTTGACTTCATATCTGCTTTGCAACATTCAGCGCTGTAAAAGTTCCACACACTGTTATTGCTTTTTGTTTCTGTTATTACAATTCTTATTCTTATGTGTTATCATAACCATCATTTTTGTTCATATTTTTATTGCTATTATCATTTTGTCATTGTTATTTTTATTAATTATCATAAATGTTATTTTATCATTGCTATCATTATAGTTATTATAATCTTTAACTTCATTATTATCATCATCATCATAAATTTCCCCCAAAACAAGACAAAGACAGGTACTGTGGGAGCATAAGGAAGTTGCAGTGGCATATTCAAAACAGCATTCACAAAAAGAAAAAAGAAGATTAGCACTATCATTTTATATCTGTTTAATCCTTCAGATTTTTTTAGGGGGTGGTAGTGGTGGATATTACCTGTGTGCAGCACACAGAGGCTGATCCATCAAGATAATACTGCATTACGCTTTGTCATTCCACTCAACTTGAATAATGATAATTATGGAGTTGTCTGGGTCACACAGTGACCAGCTTGTAGAAATGACATGGCAAACTTGCCATAACCTGCAGAAGTGGGCAGAAACCAAGCCACAAATCAATAGGGTTTGTTTTCCCCCCACACAAAGCATATGATGCGACAAGTGCATAAACAGAAGTGTGGGAATCCAAGTGGATTTCTTTCAAGTTCAAAACTCCTTTGGTCTGAGGTTTGATTAATCCAAACTAAAGCAGCTCACTCCACAGAATATCAATTTTATCGACAAAAGCTGTGTGTTGTTTGTGGAGAAAATCTTCCATAATGTTAACCCCCCCACCCCCAACCCACCCCCAAAATTGGATATAAAAAGTGAGGTTTAAAAGATAAACATACACACCACACACACAAAACACACACACACATACACACACAACACACACACACACACAGAACACACAAAACACAAACACACACACACACACACACACACACACACACACACACACACACACACACACACACACTGCACCTTGTGGCAAGGTAGGACTCCTAAGTCAATAGAACTGTCTCATTTCCATTTTTAGAAGAAAGAAAGAACAACAACAGCAACAACAAAAACCTCACAAAAAGAACCAACTTCCTTTATAACGGGGTAGAAAAAGAAGAAGAAGGAGGAGGAGGAACAGGGTCTGATGATGGATGAGGGCACACACAGCCTGCACTGAAGGCCAGGGCTGGCAGGCAGAGTTCTTTCTGTGCAATAATCCAGCATCTGAGGACATGCACGCCAGGCCTCAGTCGATGGCTTTGTCCTTGCTTCACACCGGCCCACTGCAGGGTATGAAACGTGGCTAATGGCATTTCCTTCCGCTACCCTGCACCACCAGCCCCCGCCATCAAAGTCCTCATTCAGCCAGGTAGGGAGGGGAGGAGGAGGAGGAGGGGGTCAGTGAGGAAGGCAGCAGCATGACAGAGGAAAGAACTGTTGGTGGAAAAAGGAGGCATGTTGTCGTTAAGCTTAATTCTTTTAATCCATTTGTCAACAGTCGCATGCGTGTGAATTATTAAATGCAAGTGCTTTGAATTAATATCTGCTTTGCAACATTCGGCCCTGTAGAAGTTCCACACACTGTTATTGTTTTTTGTTGCTGTTATTACTAGTCTTATTCTTATTTGTTATCATGATCAGCATTTTTTGTTCATATTTTTTTATTATCATTTTTGTCATTGTTATTTTTATTTATTATCATAAATGTCATTTTATCATTGCTGTCATTATAGTTATTATAATCTTTATCTTCATTATCATCATCATCATCATAAATTACCCCCAAAACAAGACAAAGACAGGTACTGTGGGAGCTTAAGGAAGTTGCAGAGGCATGTTCAAAACAGCATTCACAAAAAGAAAAGAAAAGATTAGCATCACCATTTTATATCTATTTAATCCTTCAGATTTTTTTAGGGGGTGGTAGTGGTGGATATTACCTGTGTGCAGCACACAGAGGCTGATCCATCAAGATAATAAATAATGCATTACACTATGTCATTCCACTCAACTTGAATAATGATAATTATGGAGTTGTCTGGGTCACACAGTGACCAGCTTGTAGAAATAACATGGCAAACTTGCCGTAACCTGCAGAAGTGGGCAGAAACCAAGCCACAAATCAATAGGGTTTGTTTTCCCCCACACAAAGCATATGATGTGACAAGTGCATAAACAGAAGTGTGGGAATCCAAGTGGATTTCTTTCAAGTTCAAAACTCCTTTGGTCTGAGGTTTGATTAATCCAAACTAAAGCAGCTCACTCCACAGAATATTAATTTTATCGACAAAAGCTGTGTGTTGTTTGTGGAGAAAATCTTCCATAATGTTAACCCCCCCCCCCCCCAACCCCCCCCAAAATTGGATATAAAAAGTGAGGTTTAAAAGATAAACATACACACCACACACACAAACACACACACACATACACACACAAACACACACACACACAGAAACACACACACACACATACACACACACACACACACACACACACACACACACACACACACACACACACACACACTGCACCTTGCGGCAAGGTAGGACTCCTAAGTCAATAGAACTGTCTCATTTCCATTTTTAGAAGAAAGAACAACAACAACAGCAACAACAAAAACCTCACAAAAAGAACCAACTTCCTTTATAACGGGGTAGAAGAAGAAGAAGGAGGAGGAGGAGGAACAGGGTCTGATGATGGATGAGGGCACACACAGCCTGCACTGAAGGCCAGGGCTGGCAGGCAGAGTTCTTTCTGTGCAATAATCCAGCATCTGAGGACATGCACGCCAGGCCTCAGTCGATGGCTTTGTCCTTGCTTCACACCGGCCCACTGCAGGGTATGAAACGTCGCTAATGGCATTTCCTTCCGCTACCCTGCACCACCAGCCCCCGCCATCAAAGTCCTCATTCAGCCAGGTAGGTGGGGGGGGAGGAGGAGGAGGAGCATGACAGAGGAAAGAACTGTCAGTGGACAAAGGAGGCATGTTGTCGTTAAGCTTAATTCTTTTAATCCATTTGTCAACAGCCACATGCGTGTCAATAATTGGAATGCTTTGAATTAATATCTGCTTTGCAACATTCAGCGCTGTAAAAGTTCCACACACTGTTATTGTTTTTTGTTGCTGTTATTACTAGTCTTATTCTTATTTGTTATCATGATCAGCATTTTTTGTTCATATTTTTTATTATCATTTTTGTCATTGTTATTTTTATTTATTATCATAAATGTCATTTTATCATTGCTGTCATTATAGTTATTATAATCTTTATCTTCATTATCATCATCATCATAAATTTCCCCAAAACAAGACAAAGACAGGTACTGTGGGAGCGTAGGGAAGTTGCAGAGCATATTCAAAACAGCATTCACAAAAAGAAAAAAGAAGATTAGCACCATCATTTTATACCTATTTAATCCTTCAGATTTTTTAGGGAGTTGTAGTGATGGATATTACCTGTGTGCAGCACACAGAGGCTGATCCATCAAGATAATAAATAATGCATTACGCTTTGTCATTCCACTCAACTTGAATAATGATAATTATGGAGTTGTCTGGGTCACACAGTGACCAGCTTGTAGAAATAACATGGCAAACTTGCCATAACCTGCAGAAGTGGACAGAAACCAAGCCACAAATCAATAGGGTTTGTTTTCCCCCACACAAAGCATATGATGTGACAAGTGCATAAACAGAAGTGTGGGAATCCAAGTGGATTTCTTTCAAGTTCAAAACTCCTTTGGTCTGAGGTTTGATTAATCCAAACTAAAGCAGCTCACTCCACAGAATATTAATTTTATCGACAAAAGCTGTGTGTTGTTTGTGGAGAAAATCTTCCATAATGTTAACCCCCCCCCCCCCCAAAATTGGATATAAAAAGTGAGGTTTAAAAGATAAACATACACACCACACACACAAACACACACACACACACACACACACACACACACACACAGAGAAACACAAACACACACATACACCACACACACACACACACACACACACACACACACACACACACACACACACACACACACACACACACACTGCACCTTGCGGCAAGGTAGGACTCCTAAGTCAATAAAACTGTCTCATTTCCATTTTTAGAAGAAAGAAAACAACAACAGCAACAACAAAAACCTCACAAAAAGAACCAACTTCCTTTATAACGGGGTAGAAAAAGAAGAAGAAGAAGAAGGAGGAGGAACAGGGTCTGATGATGGATGAGGGCACACACAGCCTGCACTGAAGGCCAGGGCTGGCAGCAGAGTTCTTTCTGTGCAATAATCCAGCATCTGAGGACATGCACGCCAGGCCTCAGTCGATGGCTTTGTCCTTGCTTCACACCGGCCCACTG
>CM060325.1:28144685-28147185 GCA_030674155.1 Stramonita haemastoma | reverse complement strand
ATCGCTGATGTTACAAACACAAATCGTTTAAGACTGGTGGTGGTCTCATTTTCAAACCATCCATCCAACTTGGACCAGAACGGGCCAGGCTATTTTATGACGGGAAATGGAGTACGTGTCACAGAGCTCTTCAGGACTCGCTTGGACCTCCAAGCCATCGTCATTCTCATCAGTTGTCGCCATAAAATGTCTCCTGGGGTTTTTTGTGTGGACCACCGTGCTAGGGTTCGGCGATAGCCTTTAGTTGAGTGGTTCATTCTCGCTTTGTGTCTACGCGGATTCCGTGACAGTGTCTGAGGATTCATAGAGGGCGGTTATTGAAGGGACGGGGTGAGTGGTCACTGCTTTAGAGTGTCTGGCCCCATGACTTTGTCCTGATTGTCATCAGATGGGGGGGACTAGAAGATGGTGGTACCTGCTATAATAGTAAAGCAGAAAAAAAAATCGTTTTTGACCTGATGGTCTTTTACTCACTGTTCCAAAGCACTAAAGTGCTATTGTAGACTTCTGTTGGAGTTCTTTTCATTGTCGCTTTGTGCATAATGCATGAAAGTGCAGATTGCCTATAGGGTAAGGAATGATTTTTTTCCAGCTTGCATGTTTTAATAGATTTATGGGAGTCTTTGCTACATCTTGGGGGGAAAAAATCTTTACTGCATCTTTCCTCAGAGCTGTAATGGGTGATTGTGACTTCAGGCTGTTTTTGAATTGTATTTTTAATGATATTTACGAATATTTAAATATAGTTTATGTGGACTGGAAAAGTAACAACATATTGAATTTGGCCTTGCCTTCTCTGTCTCTATCTCTGTGGCTCACTGCGGAGGCCCAGAGACCAGACTGTGGCCTCGCTAACCGGATTAAGGTGCTCAGTAGTGGTGCTCGGTCAAAAAGTAACTTCGAATTATTTTTAAACTGCTCAGCACATCGTTTGATATAAGCACACACAGGAAAACAAGACCCACAATAATGACAATAAGAAGATGTGACATAGATTTAAAAAAACAAACAAACAAAAACTATCGTGACTGCCAACATAAAACGAGAACTCCCTAACTTTCCCGGCCAGGGAAAGTGTTTGTTTTTTTCCAGATTCGCATGCTCACAATAAAGACGATCGACATTCGCATGCTCACAATAAAGACGATCGACATTGTCAGATTTGAAATCGTTTGTCTTGCGATTTGCAATCTATGCATTGACAGCCCACTTGGTAAAGGGGAAAGAGATTGCGTTTTTTTTTATACGTGAAGTTTCCAGACCTTCCTTTTCTCTGTTGAGTCTGTCCACTTTAAGACCAAAACTACTTTACGACACGAGACAGGACAGAATGAGACTGGGTGTGGCTGTACCCCGCACTCAGTGCAAATGGCGCAGACAAGACAAAGATGAAAAAAAAAGAAAAAAAAGAAGACGAGAAGGAAGAAAAGCCTCCTCCACAGAAGTGTATGACGCATGTTTTGGGTAGCAGACTAAGCTGTGCTGTATTGTAAGTTATTATTATAGTGAAGCTGGATCATGACTTTTTTTTTTCGCAAACTCTAATAACTAGGCCAAGCCGTCTGCGAGCCTTTACAGATTGAACATGCTGTTCGATCTATTTGCCCCCCCCCCCCTCTCCCCCTCCCATCCTTGTGGGATGCCGGGGGTTCCTTTAGTGTAAACTACCATCCCCACTTTCTGGAGATTCTGTACTAGAAATTTCCTCTTTTCTATCACTACCATCTTTGTTGCTGTTCTCTTGTTATCTTACTTTCTGTCATCTCTCTTGTTTATTGTGTGCCTTCCCATTCCATTCCCTTGTCTTTTTTGGCGAGAAAGTCTGACACCTGTTTCCTTTTCATACGTTGTCTGACATTCTTTTCCTGTATCTATTAATTTGTTCTAGCGACCAGGTACAGAGATATTGTCAACACTGGGATGGGCACGGGAACCCCATTCTGCAGGGTTATTTGCCTATAATTATGGTGTTTCTTTATGGAAGGTTTGGTTGTTGTTGTTATTTTTTGGGGGGTACATTAAAATATTAATTATCCTTTTTATAAAGGAGGGTTTTTTTGTAACCTGGGGATGACGAATTAAGCGAACTGGCCGGTGTGCTCAGCACAGCTTGTTTTTTTTGGCCTCAAGGAATAAGATAGTTAGAATGCTTTGCAATTTTATTTCTTGGGTGCTTTTTTGTTTCATAGATTGACGGTCTTGGATATTTTGAGGTTCTGGAAGGTCTTGATTTTTAACTTGAGGCTAATGTAATTGAAATTGCTGAACTTCATAATAGGTGACAGTCCTGATATGGCCTATACGTTGTTGATAGACTTGTGGTTAAAAACAACATGAAATGACTGCGTTCCTTTTTCAACCTCACTGTTCAGTGATTGTGTTAAGGACAGTTTGGGTTAGGGACGATACATTGGTCCAAAGTTCCAAAGAGTGGACTGATTAGTCTTTGGTTTAAAAAACAAAACAAAAAAAAAACAGGTGACCATAGTTTCTTTGCTGA
>CM060325.1:28137185-28139685 GCA_030674155.1 Stramonita haemastoma | reverse complement strand
AAGCCCACCTTGTCGTCCACCAACAGCTCTCCCTATCCCCACCACTGCCACTGCTACTGCTGTTGCTGTTGCTGCTGCTGTTGCCCTTTTGCTGGGTCACACGCCACGGCTCTGGACCTGACCTGACCTTGACCCTCACAGCGGACCAACTCCAGATTTGGACGAGTGATCTTTATGGACATGGAATATAATAATGACGCAGCGAAATATTAGCGTTGACTGTGTACACTGTTCACGAAACAAACAGACAACCAACCCCTCTCCTCGAAAATAACAACGCTGGGTCGCCAAGCTAGTGTCTAGAATGTGTAAAAAGGAAACCTAACTCCTAATCCCCCCCCCCCCCAAACACACACACACAAACTCCCTCTGTTCCTATATCGTTCCACGTGGTGAAGTGCAATATACTGAATGAAAGCTTTAAAGTGTTCTTGTCATATCCGGGAACCAGAACAGGCACTTTGCAAACAGTATACGATACCCAGCTTGTTAACGGTAACAGTGTCACTTACATTGAATGCACAGCAGTTCTGAAAATGTTTCTGAAAAAAAAAGGACACGACACGTTGCTGCATGTTTCTGCTCTCTTGTCAAGCTTATTTATCTTTGTTACTCTGGTTATGGTAGCACACTGACATATGCGATTTTGTTTTTAATGTTTTTCATGTTGTTTGGATTTTTTCATTTACGTAATTAACTTGGAAACAAACGAGGATGGTAGACGCTGTGTATACAGTGTGAGGAAGTGTGTTCATAATGACCGCTGGCGGCCTCCTGATCAAAGACCGCTGCTGGACCTGCCGTGCTGTGTGGAACATGACCTTTTGCCTGGGACAGTTGTCATCAGCGACAGTTGTCATCAGGGATAGTTGTCGGTTGGGACAGTTGTCATCTGGTACAGTTGTCATCTGCGACAGTTGTTGGTTGGAACAGTTGTCATCAGGCATAGTTGTCATCTGGGACAGTAGTTAGGACAGTTGTTATCTGGGACAGTTGTCAGTTTGGACAGTTGTCAGTTTGGACAGTTGTTATCTTGGACATTTGTCATCAGCGACAGTTGTTATCTGGGACAGTTGTCATCATGGATAGTTGTCGGTTGGGACATTTGTCAGCTCGGATAGTTGTCATCTGGGACAGCAGTTAGGACAGTTGTCAGTTGGGACAGTTGTTATCTGGGACAGTTGTCATCAGGAATAGTTGTCGGTTGGGACATTTGTCAGCTCGGATAGTTGTCATCTGGGACAGTAGTTAGGACAGTTGTCATCTGGGACAGTTGCCATCTGGGACAGTTGTCAGTTGGGACAGTTGTCAGTTGGGACAGTTGTCAGCTGGGACAGTTGTCAGCTGGGACAGTTGTCAGCTGGGACAGTTGTTATCTGGGACAGTTGTCAGCTGGGACAGTTGTCAATTGGGACAGTTGTCAGTTGGAACAGTTGGGGATGTTATTTGTACTGACAGACCCCTGGCATCCCCTCGGGGAAAGGGGGGAGGGGGGGGGGGGGGCTTGTGATGTAAAATGCAAAAGAAGCTGAGGGTACAGTTGGAGAGGACGCTGAGGTATCAGTGTGCAGGGTCTTACCCAGGTATCAGTGCCCATTCCATACCCCAGAAGGTCCTTTGAATGAGACCATGAACTGGCGTTCTGTCCCTGGAATGAACGCTATAATATCCCAGTGTTGTTTGAGACTGTTTGACTTTTATCTCGTGGGTCCATGTCTCGTGATTCCATGAAAAAAACTTCGAATCTCGACAGCCCCGTCTGGTGAATCAAGGGTGGGGTTTGTTTTGGTGTTTTTGTTGTTGTTGTTTACTGTTTTCAGAGCCAACTTCAAGTGCAGACCTGTTAGTACCCTAATTCCTTGTAGTGTATAATTATATACATATATAGAAGATCAAATATGCACGTTTAAGATCCCGTCATTCATGTCACGGAAACCTGAAAATACGCAGCATGCATCCCGTACATGAAAATGAGCTTCTCTAAAGTGGTAATGTCTGGTGAGGTCAGCGGGCACACCTTCCTGAAAAGTTACTAGCACATGAGAAAACAAGCACTACGTACCCCACCCGGTAAGAGAGAGAGAGAGAGAGAGAGAGAGAGAGAGAGAGAGAGAGAGAGAGAGAGAGAGAGAGAGAGAGAGAGAGAGAGAAGGGGGGGGGGCACTCATGAGGCCAGGATATAACAAGAACAAGCAGTAAACTTCTATTAAGAGAGCTGGTATTTTTTGTCTTTTTTTAATACAATTTTTTTTAAATGTATGTATTTAGTTTAGTTTGCCTTCATGATGCATTTCAGAACTACTGTGCTCTTGTTTTCACTATGCTGATCAGCTTTGCCACTTTTTTTTTTTTTGCTTTTTATTTTTGTCAGATTTATTTGTTTCCTAGGTATCAGTTATATCTTTCCCCCCTCCCCCCCCCTCCCTGGGTGGGTTTGGGTTCCTCCCTCCCCCTCCCCCCCCCCTTCCAAGCAGAGGTCATGGTGTGCGTAACATTCTGC
>CM060325.1:28122185-28132185 GCA_030674155.1 Stramonita haemastoma | reverse complement strand
CATGGTATGCAGAAAAAAACTCGGTCACATACGCGAAAATTTCACCATTGATGAACCTCGGAAATACGAGGAACAAAATTAGTAAAACACATTTTAGGATGTTAACTTTTTACAGTAGGAGGGTGATGTGTCCTGACGCTTTCAAGAATCTTTCATTGGCATCTCTGCCCAGTGGCTTCACAGTGCTATTGCACTCCACAGTACTATCGCACTCCACAGCCATATTGCACTCCACAGTACTATTGCACTCAATAGTGCTACTGCTGTTCTACGAAGAAGATATCTATAGAATGCACTGTTCGTTTCTGATGTCCATCTTCCCACTGCCATCTTCATCCTCCGCAGCCTACGCAAACAAACGTGTAACGCTGCAGTGGATCCCTGCCCACTGTGGTATACCTGGCAACGAACAGGCTGATGAACTTGCAAAACGGGAAGCACACAAACAACAGTCCCAAAGCACGCCTCACCTTCCATGAAAAGACAATCATCAAATCTATGCCCCGACCTAGAGTAGAGAAGGATGACTACCACCACCTCAAAAGAGAAGAACAAGTCATAATTCTAAGACTCCGCACTTGGGCACAACAGGCTAAATCACCATAATCATGTCCACAAAGCAGAAACTCGTTCCCTCTTCCCTGTAATAAAGAAAAGCCAGACAGGCGAGCGCATCCTTCACAGATGCACGCTCTACAGCGACCAGAGGAAGATTATGTGGCCGACAACCCTACAAACCAAGCTGTACGACCCCCCAGAGCAGCTGAATAGGACATGCCCTTATTCTTCACAGACACACCTGAGAGTGTAAAAGCGAACGAGAGAAGAAGAAGTATGTCTCCTACCACACAGAACACGTCACACGTGCTGACAAAAAGTCGGGATATAACCCAGTTCACTGCCAGAAAAAGTGAAGTAAAAACTGACCATTCCGGAGTTTTATTACATGTATGTATATTGCTGCTGTAGCAAAATCATGATGGGGATATTAACCATGATGCACGATAGTTCGTGCAGGAGAGTGTTCAGAGGCTTGTTCTCAAGTCAGGACTGATCTTTGGGAATGAAATCATCCAGCGCCATGACAGCTTACCGAGTTTCCTCCCCTGCACAAGGGTCAGTTTTATTTTGAAGATTAGAAAAAAAAGGAAATGCATTGCTTATTCAATGTACGGTCTAAAATTAAAGTTTGACTCACACACACACACACAAAACACACACACACATTAACACACACACACACACACAAATACACACACACACACACACACACACACACTCACACACACACACACACACACACACACACACACACACACACACACACACACACACACACACACACACACACACTTCTTTTTTTTTTGGCAGACGCGAACGTCGAACATAAAGGTAACAGTACATCATGAAACAAGATTCTTAGAGTCTACTTTGACAACAATCGCTAGTAACCAGCCCATCTCGAAGAGTGGTTGTCTGATCGTTGTATCTGTCTGTATGTCTGATGTATGTATGCCTTGTTCATTGACTACACGGTGTTAGTTCATCTCGGAGTATCTCATTGTTTGCTTGTTTTTGAAGTCAGAGGGAAAGAGTGAGGGGAAAATACGAAAACATAAGAAACCCAAAAAAGAACAGAAAGAGAGAATTCACTCTCAAAAAAAGAAAGTAGTGTTATCGTTGCTTCTGTTTTCTTCGTGATGTAAAAAAGAAAAGAAAAAAAGTTATGTTGTTTTTTTGTTTTTTCTGGAGCCTCTGACTAGTGTGACATAAGTTAGTCTTTGTTCTCATCTAGAATGTGTGTGTGGAGGGGGGGGGGGAAGAGGGGGGAGGGTGTGTGTGTGTGTGTTGTGTGTGTGTGTGTGTGTGTGTGTGTGTGTGTGTGTGTGTGTGTGATATTTAGTTTTTTACTCTTTCATTTCGAGGATAATGGTATAAGCACTTGTTTGTGTGCGTGCGTTTGTGCATGTGTGTGTATGATTTCTTTTTATTTTATTCTTTTATTTCGAGGCCAATGAAAATTTAATGAGCACTCATGTTCTCGTGTGTGTGTGTGTGTGTGTGTGTGTGTGTGTGTGTGTGTGTGTGTGTGTGTGTGTGTGTGTGTGTGTGTGTGTGTGTGTGTCTGTGTCTGTCTGTCTTGTCTGTATCTGTGTCTTTGTGTGTGTCTTTTTATTTTTATTCTTTTATTTCGAGGATAATGGAATAAGCTCTCGTGTGCACATGTGGGTATCTGTGTCTGTATCTGTGTTTTCGATTTTATTTTACGTCTCTTTACAACAACAAAAATATGATATCAGACTAACACAAAGAGGCAGGGATGGAAGACAGGGGTGGGGGTGGGGAGACGGGGGGGGTGGTTCTGAAGTCGGGACGTGTCGGCTGAGGCCAGCGGGCAAACCTCCTGCAGAGTTACTACAAGCACAGGACAAGAAGACCGGACACTATACGCACCCCACCCAATAAGGGATGGTAAAGAAGAGAAGATGTCTACAATATACTACTCACGAGAAAAAAAACACAAACAAAAAATATAATAATAAAATACTATAAAAAAAAATAATAATACTAAAGGCAGAGAGATTCAGATTGTGGGGGTTTTTAGGCTGAAGACGGTAGTATTATTGTCTCAGGATCGTCAGTGTCGCTCGTGTCCCCGCTACAATCAATACACTGACCTTCAACGTAATGTTACCACTGTGTTTTGTTGTTGTTTTTTGTTATCATAGCAGCTCAACATTACTACTGTTGTTTTCTTTATTTTTTTATTATTATTATCATTCAGCGTAACAGCAAATACAGCAACAAGAATCAATAATGTTGTGTTCTACCTTCCCTCGAGGGTTGAATTTATAACTATATACATGAACACGCGCACACACACCACACACACACACACACACACCACACACACACACATACACGCGCGCGCGCGCGAGCGCACGCACGCACGCACGCACACAGCACACACGCGAACTTGCGCGCGTGCACATACATGCACACACATACACACGTAATGGGTTCCGACCCATGTCTCTCTCTCTCTCTCTCTCTCTCTCTCTCTCTCTCTCTCTCTCTCTCTCTCTCTCTCTCTCTCTCTCTGAGAGCCCTTTGTGAATCAGTATGTCATCATCTGTAAATTTTGTTCTTCGCGATAATGATAAATATAGGTTGTTGTTCATGCTTTGTTGTTGTTGTTTTTATTTCAAGGGCATAGAATAAAGTTTCTTTACAAAATCACAGCTCATGAAGGTAGATGGAAAGACAGGAACAGAATAGAAAGCAAGCGAACAAACAAAAGCAAGCAAGTTCTTGCAATGGATGAACCACCTGAAGTAATCAAGAAGTGATCAATAAAAGAAAACCAGCTGATTTATCAATGACCAAACGAACGAACAAAATTAATGAATTAATATAGGACTGAGAGGGCTTTGCATTACATGGGGCAAAACTCTTGTAAAATGCTGTGCGTGCTGCAACAAAGTATACGTGTTGGTCTCCCTTCCTAAACCTCGTCATAGCTTTCTTGTCTGTATGGGTACGCGTGCGTGCGTGCGTGCGTACAAGCATGTGTGTGTGTGTGTGTGTGTGTGTGCGTGCGTGCGTGCGTGCGTGCGTGCGTGTGTGCGTGTGTGCGTGCGTGCGTGCATGCTGTGTGTGTGTGTGTGTGTGTGTGTGTGTGTGTGTGTGTGTGTGTGTGTGTGTGAGTGCGCGCGTGTACATGCGTGCGTGCGTGTATGCGTGCGTGTGTGTGCATGTGTGTGCATGCGTGCGTGTGCGTGCGTGCGCGTGTGCATGTGTGTGTGTGTGTGTGTTGTTCATCTTTCACTTTAAAAAAAATGATCTGTCGAAAGCAGCCGCAGAGGTTAGTTTAATTAACGCATCTGTTCCATTCAAAGGCCCCACAGCTGCAGTGGAGTATAGCACCATCCCACTTGCTGCAACAGTGCATACTAACAGGGAGAAAAGACCTCTGAAGATGGGAAGATTTCTCCACACTTCACAGAGTGCAAATCCAACATCACTCAGTAGGGCCTAGTCAAGAGTGCTAAATTTAGCGCGCTCCTTCCTTTTACCCAGTCCAAGCGGGGGGGTCAGCTCCTGCTAAAAATAGCACCAGCTGGGCTGGGATGGTATGGGATAATTAGCAACTGAGAGGAGCTGAAAGTGGGGGAAATTGCCGGCTGTGACTTTGGCTTGCTGATGACTTACATTGAAGAAGCAGAAGGCGTGAGTGTGTTTTCCCCCCAAAAATGTTATTGTAAGTTATAGTAGATGACCTTTGACCTTTAGACCTTATAGTTGACCTTTTATGGTCATCAAGAGTAATTATTATCAGGCTGTTAGATAATTATAATACTGGGTCCTTTTTTTTCCTGAAGGAGGGGAGGGGATATGTGTTTTTAATAGTTTGGGGGGTGGTTGTGTGTGTGTGTGTGTGGTTTTGGTGGGGGGGTTGTTTTTGTTTGTTGTTGGGTTTTTTTTTGGGGGGGTGTTGTTGTTGTTGTTGATTGTTTTGGTGGTGTTGTTGTTGTTGTGTTTTTTTGGGGGGTCGAAGAATTCTGACTTGTAAATAGTTTGGTTTCAAAAGTCGTTGTTTCTTTTTGCAGGGCCTGAATAACACCTATAGTAATGCGGTTATTACACTATCGAATAGATAAAAGGCTTTTTTGATGTTCTCATCTCTGTTGTTTCTTTTCTTTGAAATCTTTTTTCTTGGGGGGGGGGGGGGGGGGGGGGGGGGGGGGGGGCGGGGGCGTCTTTGCAGTCTTTTTAGTGTAACGTAGAATGGCAGCAGAAAAAAAAAGCAGTAGTAGTAGAAATACAGGGACAGGATGAAGCCTAAGCCTCATGTCGGTCATTGTGTCACTGCTGGACAGAGCATTGGGGAAAGCCTACCTCCTCCCTCAGCCAAAAAAGAAAGGCAGGAGTAGCCTAGGGTTGGGCAGCTGGCTGGTAACTGAAATAAAATGAAATGAAAAGGAAACTGCAATATGACTTTACTCGAATAGATTGTCAAAACTTAATGGAAAGTAATACAAATGTGCCCCGAATCCGTAAGACCCCCAAAAAAAATTAGATAAAAAAAATGACAAGGTCTTTGTTTAGAGTTCCACTCATGACTGACAGACTGTGCACTTTATTCTTTACATTAAGATCCAAGTTTAAGCACAGTAAAGCAGTGTGTATCTTTAAAATAATGTCTGGTATGGCTCCCCGTTGCATCAAAATACATTTGCAATAAATTTAAATCGTCATGCCCATAAGATCATGGTGCCACTTCCGAGAATTAAATATAGTATCACATATTCTGGTGGTTTATACCTATTTGACTTTTTTAATCGTTTTTTGGTTTGGTTTGGTTTGGTTTGGTTTTGTAGAACGTTTTTTTCGTATATCAATGGTATATACATATGTCTATTTTCATCTACTGTTTGAATTAGGGTTCAATTCAACACCATACTAGATATATTGGGGCTCAAAATAGGTGGGTTCTGACTGAACATGGATATACTGTCTTCCTCTATTCTTCTATTCGACTATTTTTGGTTCCTTACAATTGTGTGGAAAAAAAAAACGAACCACTCCCTTGAGATCTCTAAATAAAACGAGTTTTGCCTGAGTTACGCCCCCTTTTGCAAATGGCCGCACCTATGCATGGATTTTCTGTGCTGGTTTTAATTGAAAACAAATGCATTTCTGAAGTATGTGACCCGTGATACACAACTATGCCTTCAAATAAGAAAAGAGGTAAAAGAATTTGCAAGAGAAAATTCGAGGGCAATAGGCACACAAAACGAACACGATTCAACGGGGAGAGTTCTGTAGATAATGGGGAAACTGACTGAAGAATGTTCAGATGAAGTTAAGTCCAGTGAATGCTCAAGTGCCATGCTCACACAAAGTGAAAAATTGTTTCTATATGCTGTACCTGATGATTTATATGAAAGCATTAAAGAAGACAGTGCACGTAGTGATGATTACAGATGATTCAAATCAATGAGGATTATTTTGTTAGTGAAGAGAGTTAGAGGCTCCAGGCTGGTTGATGTTGAAATTCTCAACCGCAGCATCATGTCGCAGTTGTCTTGTAAGTTCGGCCATAGTAATGTGAAACTTCATGAAGTTGAAAGAAAAGGGCTAGGTAGCAAGTTTGCTTTCATGAACACGAAAACTTTGATGAGAAAGTCTTTCCCCTCATGTCCAGTTATCTACTCGGAGGGAAAATGAGTATCGATACAGTGAACAGACGCTCCGCTTTTGCGATGAAAACACAATGGCGTGTGTGATGTTGAAACTGCAGTGGCTGTAGCAGTTGTTATCTTCAGTGATGGCTGTTCCAGACTGGGTGATGTCATGCTCAATATGAACATGAGTGTTGGGCATTCCTCGGCTTCATTCTTCGCTGACAAAGATGCTTTGTGCATAATGACAGCAGAAAGACAGGCCCTGCTAAATTCCAAGAAGAAGAGAAGACTGAGGAGGCTTGGCAGAGATGAGGAGCAGGCTGAACAAGAAGGATTTCCCTACCAGGCTGGTGGCCAGGAGACTGTAAGGTAGGCTGCTGACTTAATTTTTTCAGTATGCGGATTTACTTCGAAAACAAAACGTTGCGTACTGTTTTTACGCCATATTTTCTTTAATTTCTAAGCTATAGCCCTCAAGATTAACATGGACAAAAATTTTACTAATCCTATGGCCCTTTCCTAAAATGATAAGACATTAGTGTAATAGGAGTAAATTACCAACTTTTAGTTTTGTTAAATCTGAGATTTTTTTTTTTTTTTTACAAATCTATAGGTGTTGTATATATACATCAGACATAGCATGCACTTTTCCTTTGTGCAAGTTCCAGAAAAATATCTTTTTGCATCTCTAAACCAAGAAAAAGTATCCAAAAATTTACCATGTAAAAGATATTGACCACATGGAGTCAGATTATTTACCAAAATATTTCTCAGTTATTTATTTGTTTTCTCCAAATCTAGCAAAATGTGTGACAGAGATATATTTTTCCTTCAGAGAGTATCAATCATTCGAGATTATCACCAAATTTTATCACAGCCCATTGAACAGTTTCTGAGAAAAAGAAATTTTCTTGAAGCCCTTATTCAGGTAGGTCTGACCCTTTATGGAATAAAATACGTAATCGTAAGATTCATAAGACTGGCAGCCTCTGTCTTTGATTGTTAAAATATGCATAACACACTTTTTTCTTGTATAACACACATCTGATAAGTAACGTATTACTATCTTGATAAAATGGCTTTAAAAAAATGTTATAACACAACTGATAATCCAAGCCATGTATTTTCAGCCCGTGTAAGGATGCATATCTACTCTTATCCCCCCCCCCCCCTCCTCACCAAATTTGCTGCCCCTTCTTCACTTCTTGCCTTCTCCTGTTTCTCTCTCGCCCCCTCCTCTCTCTATCACCCTCTTGCTCATGTCTTTGTGTGTCTGTCTATTTGTCTGTCTGTCTCTGTCTGTCCGTCCGTCTGTCTGTTTGTCTCTGTCCGTCCGTCTGTCTGTTTGTCTCTGTCCGTCCGTCCGTCCGTCCGTCCGTCCGTCCGTCCGTCCGTCCGTCCGTCCGTCCGTCCGTCCGTCTCTCTCTCTCTCTCTCTCTCCTCTCTCTCTCTCTCTCTCTCTCTCTCTCTCTCTCTCTCTCTCTCCTCCTCTCTCTCTCTCTCTCTCCTAGCTTTATACTTGAATTATGCATTTGGATTGATTGGTTGATCGATTCACTTTTTTTTTTTTTTTTAAAGAGGGCTGGATGAAAACAAGCCACCATTGTGCTTAATCTTTTCCCTCAATAAAAATGTTCAAAAAAATGTTCAAATGTTCTCTCTCTCTCTCTCTCCTCTCTCTCTCTCTCTCTCTCTCTCTCTCTCTCTCTCTCTCCTCTCTCTCTCTCTCTCTCCTCTCTCTCTCTCTCTCTCTCTCTCTAATGGGGACTGGATGTAAAAAAGCACACGAGTGCTTATCTATTATCCTCGAATAAAAGAATTTGCCCTCTCTCTCTCTCTCTCTCTCTCTCTCTCTCTCTCTCTTCTCTCTCTCTCTCTCTCTCAACTGAGTCTGTGCATTTATGTGCTTTGAAGCCACTATTAAGAGTGGATAAACGAACACCAGATGATCTTGTCTACAGCGAAACAAGTAGATATCCTCTTCCAAGTAATTCCCTGTGAGATGTATTAGGTATTTGGTTTAAAATGTTGAACACAGAGGACCACAGGCTGCCATTGAAATCTTAAAGAATGCTTTTTGATTCTGAGAATAAGGGAAAGAGAAACTGGGCCACACAAATACGCATTTCCTTACTTAAATATGGCTTTGGATATAATTACCGGTTAAATCAAGGTGTTTTGAAATGTAGAAGAGTTTATTGCTGCTTTTAAACAAAGGTTGATCCTCATTTCCAACGATGGAACGATCACATTCAAAACAGTGATAGATACAGAAATTATCCACAGTTACGGCTTACATGACGTCAAACCGTATCCAAAGCTGGAAATGGATATACCTATGCATTTTAAAAGAATAATGGTTATATTCAGACAGGGTGTGTCGGGTATCAATGTTCATTAACTTAAGACACAGAATGCATAGAAAAATCGAATACAACGTGCTCTTTATGTAATGAAGCAACGGATGGTGAGGTACATTTTGTCTGAGGTTGCCCCACCACGAATGACATAAGGCAAAAATACATGGCAGCAGAATTTACCAACTACCCTAATGCATTTAGACTCTGCTTGCTCCACGGATGTTGTGATTCCTAATATTATCAGAAGTTTAGCTTTATGATTAAGTCTTTAAGATAAGAGATCTCATATTAACATAATGGTTTGTTTTTTCCCTTGTGGATTGGTTGGCATTTGTTCGTCTCAGCTGTACTTTGCCGTGTATTCCTTTCATTACTTAGTGAGTTGATCAGCAACTTACTTCATGTGTGGGTCAGCGGCCTCTTTATGGATAAATTCGTTCAAAGTTCAGATTTCTCTCTTTCTAGCATTTTTTTTTCTTTTTACCCTTTATCATTCTTTTTTTTTTGGGGGGAGGGGGGGAAGGTCTCAAAGTTTAACTTTTAAAACAATTTGTCTGCTAACTGTTACTTACAAACCATATAGGCCTAATTATTCTTTTGTGATTGAGGTCGCTGCTGCTGCTGCTGCTGCTGCTACTGCTTGCTACTGATGATGATGATGATGATGATGATGATGATGATGATGATGATGATGATGATGATGATGATGACGACGATGATGGATTTGATGATGATGATGCTGTAATCATTTTTATAATGCCAAACTATTGACACTTGAAACTTCATAGCTCTCTGTCGCACAAGGCAGGCAGTGATTAAAGGGAGAAAACACAACTACGAATCGGATCTAAAATAGGCACAGAGTTGTATCCCTTGCCATGGTAGTGGCAGTCAACTGTGGCACGCCTTGTGCGTGTGCCACGAGGGCTAGCACCAAAATAGAAGAGGCCTGATGCCACACTATGGCGGGCATTAGTGTGCACACCGACTTACAGAGGTAAAGACGTTAAGGTTTTAGTGCCATGCCATCAGCTCTTACAGCCATCGTTTCGAAGGCATTGCTCTGAGAGCACAACAGGACAACAAACACAACCAAGTGACATAATAAAACAACACAATAATGACCATGTAAACCAAGCTGGGCCATCCATGATTGGTTGGTTGGTTGGTTGGTAGGTTGGTTGGCTTGTTGGTTGGCCGGCTGGATTGATTACTGCATGAATGGATAGGTGGTACCTTGGTTGACCGATCAACTTATTGATGGATGGATGGATGGATGAATGGACGAATGGATAGGCCTCATTTATTTTGCTGCATCATCTTCTGTGATGCTCCTGTCCTGCTGTTCCCATCCATGCCGCTTATTGATTTCAATCTCTCCACCCCAGCCATGACCAGATTCGTTATGTCACATCCTCAGGGTCGGAAGTTCACAGGGAGCCCATCAATATT
>CM060325.1:28104685-28114685 GCA_030674155.1 Stramonita haemastoma | reverse complement strand
CACACAGATAGAGAGAGAGAGGGGAGAGAGGGAAAACAAGCACACCCACACAGAGACAGCATGATGTACACAGTACAGTGTGTGTGTGTGTGAGTGTGAAAAGAGATAGAGGGAGACAGACAGACAGATGAAAAGAAGAGAGAGAGAGAGAGAGAGAGAGAGAGAGAGAGAGAGAGAGAGATGCACACAACCATCTGTTTCAAATACTAGACTCAAGGTAAAAGTTTCAAGTTTCAATTCATGTTTATTACAATCTTCAAAATATATGAAATAAATGCAAACAAGATAACAACAGTCCCTGTAGTTGAGTTTTTCATATCGCACAAAACAACACCACACACACTAGATCCCAGCAAACACTCATCTCTTAGCTTCATGTGGATAAGTTTTGTCAGCACAACCACAGAGTGACACACACATAACAAACCCATTACTCACACCAGTCACAGTACAGCAGCATCAGGGAAGGGGCGAGGGGAGGCACTGTGAGTAAAGGGGAACACAGTACATTTGGTGGAGGAAGGTTGGGGGGGGGGGGGGGGGGGGCAGGCAAGGAGGGGCTGGCAAAACAGATGAAGGAACACATTAACAATGGACATATTTTAAAACAATTTCAAAGTAATGAAACCAATCCCAAACACTTGTGATTACTGTCATCATTTCCTTACTTCTTGACTTGATATCTTTGATAGCAAACTCAACAATGGCCATCCAATTTTAAGACATAGTTGGTTTTGGGGGCTTTTTTTTTTTGTAAACACAATATTGTCGATAGTACGATTCCTTTTCTGAAGTGTGTATTTTTACTGAAATAAAAAAGCCAAAATTTTTTTTTTTTTAAAAAGACCTTCCGATTCCTTTAGTTTAGAGAAGTTTATCACATTTCAATGCAGACATAATTACTTACAAATATGAGTATGGAAAAAAACAGCTGGGGAAGGGTTTATATCATTTTATAAAAAAATTGAACAAATACTTCTAAAGCACTGTTTGTTAACTTACATGCATGCACCATGTGCACATGTATACATGTACAGTACTTGCACTAATCAATAGTGCCCTTGCACAGACACTGAACAATGGACACGGTGGGGTGAGTGAGGGGCCGAGGGGTAAGGACGGAGGATAAACTGGTCATTTTTATCAAATCCTATGCAGGTGACCACTAGGAAATGGAGATGAGGGGCAAAAGGAATGATATTAAATTATATTATAATATCTTTGACCTCAGTCACTTCTTCAGGAGTAGATTCTGTAATTTTTTTTTTTTACACTACAGCCTACTTGGCTGTTTGCTGCCTTGATAAACATGAAATTGATAATATACCAATCAAATGTTTAGATTGAACTACTCTATGGATGCCCAATTTAATCTTGCTTTCAACTATCTCCACAAGCGCAGTTCAGAGGTGTGGTTCCAAGCATAGATCAGAATACAACTGAACAGGTCACCCCATCCATAACCAATGAACTCATGTACAGAAAGAGAGTAATCATATAATACATTCATAACACTAACAGACAGTACAAATTACATTCAGTACACTCTCCATATTAGGGTTCTCGCACCACCAAATCATGCACACAACTTTACATGTTCCCTATGATCACAATGTCACGTAACAGCGAACATCTTCTACAGTACATAGTACCCAGGTCTGCTTTCTGTTTGTTTCAATGTTTTTCACCGGTCACACAATTTGGCAAATTCTTCCTTTCACTTTCACTCCAGCAAGTTTCCTTTACATCACAAGTTTATACTTATTATTACATTTACCAAACAAGCTGTGTTGCCAAAGCAAAGTCAGTGGTAATCAATCTATCAACTAGCACATAGCAGTGCTACAAACAAAAAGACATCAAGCTGCCATTGTCTTGTGGCAGTTTCAATGGTATCACTTTCATTTTACTCCTTTAGTCAATTAGTGGCTTTACAATGCACAAGCACTAAATATTTCAATGGGCATGTATTTCCCCTTATCCATCACACACACAAACACACATACTTGTCAATTCTCAATCGAATAAACCATCAAAGATTTTGCATTGCTATTGCAAAAAAAAAACACCTAAATAACAAAATAACCATGAAATTAGACATAAGTGTCTCACAAGCAATGACTGAATGAGTACAAATATTTTAAAGTATTTATAATATATCTATTCTATGTGCCACATTTGAGAAAACAAAGACAAAAAAAAACACAGGCATCATATGATTGGCTAAACCTACAGACACACACACACACACAAATTATAATTTATTAACTAGCACAGACAGTGACAAAGACTGAACCACTGGAGGTAAAACCTCATCCTAGTAAAGAACGTTCCAAATAATAGACTAACAGTAATACAGATTCAATTTACAAAACCGAAATGTTTTCACACTTCCCACAAAATGGCAGCTGTAATTTTACTTTTTGGCAGAAACTGGCAATGAAGCAGGCTTACTAAAGTTACTGACAACAACAAAATGGCAAGAAAGAAGTTTTCTTTAGAAATTGCATAATTTCCACTCTTTCAACCTAAGCCCTGGTAACTAGCATCACAATTTGGATAAATTGCCTTTTAGTCTCAAAATTCATACTTCAGCAACTAGCCCTGTTAAAGTTATCACATCAATTTTGAAGAAAAAATACAGGGAATTGTAGGGGGGGGGGGGGGGGTGCTACTAAAAACAATTACAAATGAACTGTCAAACCTTTTCTTGCACTATAACGAGCTGTCATCGCCAAAAGCATACATCAACATTCCTGAACATACAAAAAAAGAGATCAGATGAATTTTGTTTTGCATCAAAGGCATCTAGCACACAGTGAATGTCATTTCACACAGCAAATCTCTCCACATATCAATAACACATAATAATCTGGCAGTGACTTTGTGGACATCAGCATCACCTCCTCTCTCCCTGCAAACACAGCACACACACAGTGGTTCTTCAGAATTCACCAGGCAATCAACACACACCTAAATACTTCAACAAAAATCTCAGTTCTTTAACAACAAAAATGAATACACTGTGTGTATTGAACATTGGTACTCTTCCCTCCTTCACACACACAACACACACACACAGAGGACTGAATACACTCGTGTGTATTGAACATTGGTACTCTCTCCCTCCCTTCACACACACACACACACACACACACACACACACAGGACTCTGTCTCTACACCTTTACTCAGTTCCTCCCTTCTCCCAATCCAGCAATTTTATCATAAGACAGCACAGCATATCACGACAGACTTTCACTGTTTCAGCCTTGCACTTGCATGCCAGTCAATAGCCATCAGGCATTTCATGATAGGCCTAACTTTTCCCCTTCTCCTCTCAACGCCACTCCCTGCTTACAGCACACCAACAAAGCATGACCCAGTTGTCAGGCCACGCTCACAGCCAGTCAGTCACCCTTTCCCGCCGTGGCCCTGTCTGGGGGTTTTCCGGCAAAACACAACTCGGGCGTGTATGCGTAGACCTCTCGATCAGGCCATGAACCGACACCGCCGCCATCCCAAAAGCGTATCAACTCGGCTTTCCAGCAGAGCACAGAATTACATGTTCTTCTTATGTAACACTGCAGATATATCACAATAAAAAGCCGGGAAAGGATGTTGTGCACAGTTGAATAGAGGAGGAGGGGGGGGGGGGGGGGGGGGTTCACACATCACGTTGCACTACAGAATGTTTCGGGTTACTTTTCCTGTCGTTTTCTCGATTCTGAAGTCGAAACAGTTAGCTGTCGTAGTGTTATAGAAACTCGGCATACTGTTTGTCACACTTGCATTCCTCGGAGGATGCGCCCTCATAAGTCCGTGGTACTGGAAAAGGTGGTAGAATCCACCGAGTCTGTTGAGATGCTCCTCACAGAGCAGGGCGTGCTGTCTCCCTGGTTGCTTGAAAGTAGTTCACCACATGGATGATGCTCCAGAAGGTGAATTCGGCGAACAGCTTCTTGTATCAACCGATGTTCTGCCAGGAGCTGTTTGAGAAGATTCGGCGCTTCACTCAAGTCTGATGAGCGACTGCATTTGCATTTCGTCACTCTCCACGAACAATGAGAACACACATTGCGTTTTGAGTCTCTGGCCCTGTGTGAATAAGGGTGAGGCGAGGCGCCGTGGTCTGGACTGTCAACAAACGAACAACCTTTTCGACTGTACGGCGTGGAACGCCTGGAAGCATTCATTTTTCTCGGCCCCTGAGGCAAAGTCGTTCTCGGACCTCTTCCACCAGTTTGTCCATCTCGTAAGTAGAAGGTGGAAGTTGCGTTGTATTGGTCTCCGCCATCAAAACAGGCATTTTCGCTCGATAACTTGGAATTCGCAGTCTGCTTCGACAAGCGCCGTCTGCTGAATGAAGTGCGGTCTATGTTTACGTTCCGCGTCTACTAACGCTACACTACCCAGATATCCTTACGCGTCAAAACATAGTTTCCTGCAATTTTGACCGATTGTGTAAAAGTACGATTTAAATTAGTTGTAAAGAAACTGAAATGATGACCTTGTTTACTCATCTATAAAAATAGGTAACTTTTTGATGTAAAAGAGGCAGAAAATATACCTGTTTATGTAAACAAACCCAAGGAGAGTTGATCATGCGCTGACTGCGTGGTGGTGTTTTTAGCCAGCACGGCTGTTGATTGGTTGTCGGTTGCACTATGTTCGCGCCGTCCGCAACACTCCTTTGTTGTTGTGTTGTTGTCCCCAATACTGCATAGGCCTGAAATACTGTCACCTTTATCCTCCTCCTTTGATTGTGCCATAGATCATTTTTCTGATATTATATGGAATTAAAATTTTACAGATATCGTACATTTGTTAACTAAACCTACATTTCTGCGAAAATGAGTGAAAGAGAGAGCGACTACAAGAGGTAAAAGATAAAAGGTCCAATTTTCACGAGGTATCCACTTTTGATGGCGTACCTAGTTACTACGCATTATGTCTGGCCGAACAACGCGGAAGAAGCCAGCACATGTAGGCGCGGAGACCGGCTTATTTGTAAACAAGGGCGCTTTCATCATTCGCAACCGTCGCTGGAGACTGTTTATTTCCTTGAAGATCTACGTCATTGTCGGTACAGCTTATGTTATTTTCAACACTCTGGCAAAATATGCAGACAGTAAACAAACAACATATATATATATATATATGAAAGCACGACAAAGTAGCACGTTAGATTCAACCGAGGGGCTGATAAGACGGATTGAAGACGAATGTTATGCATGCAGTAGTAGGTTGTAGGGGAATGTGGCTGACAGGTGTTCGGCTAGCCTAACAACAGAAGTCCAACATAAGGGACAGTGGACACAGAAGCGGTAGCTAATGATCACTTTTGTCCTCCGTTCGTTAGGTGCCTTTGTTATTATCATGAATGCTCCTGGAGTAAAACTCCCGCCCTTGCTTTCTGCCCAGGTCACAACAAAGTCTGCCTGTAGGTCGAGAATGAATAGAGAAAAGCGCCTGATTGCATGGGAGTGTGCGTGCATGCGTGTGTGTGTGTGTGTGTGTGTGTGTGTGAGGTTAGATAATTTTATAAAAGACAGAGACTCCCTCTGTGTGTGTGTGTGTGTGTGTGTGTGTGTGTGTGTAGTTAGACGATTTTATCAAGAGAGAGAGTGTGTGTGTGTGAAGTTCATTTTATTGAGAGAGAGAGAGAGAGAGAGAGAGAGATTTTGCGCGCGCGCTTGTGTGTGTGTGTGTTCGTTCTTTAGATTTTACGTCTTTTCACTATTAGTGATATTAGACGGTGTGTGTGTGTGTGTGTGTGTGTGTGTGTGTGTGTGGTGTGTGTGTGTGTGTGTGTAAAGTAAATTAACGTTATCAAAAGAGTAGCGATTCTATCATTGGGGAATGCAGTGCTGAAGCTATGCGCGTTGGTGTCCCTTCAGTTTTGATCAGTTTTTCGTATCATCGCCAATGACAACATGGATAAATTATGCAGTATTGATATTTTTGCCTATCCCACCGCTGTGTCTGTCCCATCAAAATGGTGACTGTTTCATTCAGATCAATATAGGTATACGCTATAATGATTTTGTAAACCTTTGAACCTGTGCTCATTCAGTATTCAGTATTCTTCTCTGCTTAATGTTTCACCTAATGTTCCATCGAAATACAAATTAGCCTCTCTCTCTCTCTCTCTCTCTCTCTCTCCTCTCTCTCTCTCTCTCTCTTAACCCTTCCCATCCCTCCAAATTGTACACGATAGGCCCTAGTGTGAATAGACACTCAATTTGATCTAGTAAAGTATGTATCATGAACATACACACACACACACACACGCGCGCGCGCGCGCGCGCGCGCGCGCGCGCGCACGCACGCACATACACACACACACACACACACACACACACACACACACACACACACACACTCTCTCTCTCTCTCTCTCTCTCTCTCTCTCCAAACTGTACACCGACAGTGTGAATTTACAGTTTGATCTGGTAAAGTCTATGTCATGACGACATAGTTACTACCGTGTGGGCTATATAGATCTGAAATGTTTTGGACATAGCCTACTGGTGTTGTTGTATGTAGGGCCTACACTCCCCCCTTTTCACTCTCCCATACATGTAGAAAGGCTTTAAAAGATAATACAAAGGTTAAAATAATAAAAAAGATAATATAAATCGCATTAAACTAGTCTCTATTTGAATTCTCTCTCTCTCTCTCTCTCTCTCTCTCTCTCTCGCAAACGCCGGTCCGGATCAACCGGTGCAGAGCTCTAAACACTCAACACACGTCATAGCCTCGCTTTCAGTTTCACGAAGGGGGTTTAATCCTCCCTGTCCCTCGGGGCCAAAGGTAACAGAGTGACGTGACGACTGTAGGTGGGACCAGCCAGCCAGCCACCTTGTCAACCGGCATTAGCCATGCAGCCCTGGCAGCTATTTCCTTACTACATTAGCCAGCCTGCCTGCCCAGCCATTGAGTCTAATCGTAACCTCCGGCTTGCTGGTTATTAACATAATTATTCTCAAAACAGTCTTGTAATACTGGGGATTAGACTCTTGCTCATTACAAGGACGTGTCAACGGTAAACAACAAGGGAGGGTTTCTGTTTTCTGTCATTATTCTTCACAGGAGACTAACAGCCAGGACGTAACCTCGCGTCAGTGACTGGTGTGCGTTCTCCAACTTGGAGGCTTTGCCATCTTGTGTGATAGATCTAGTGGTAGACGCTTGGGGAAATGGAATAAAAGAAGGAAGAACGTATAACTATGAATGAGCCTGTGTTTCTTTGATGAGAGATAAGGGGGAGAAGAGATAGGGAGGGTGAGAGATAAAAATCAAATCAAAATTTTGTTAATCCAGTTTGTGTGTGTGTGTGTGTGTGTGTGAGAGAGAGAGAGAGAGAGGAGAGAGAGAGAGAGAGAGAGAGAGAGAGAGAGAGAGAGAGAGAGAGAGAGAACGCAGAACATCTTGCGCTCACGTTAAATCCTGTTCCGCTTTTCGTAAGAGTAGGCCATCGTGTGCCGGTGGGAACATGACAATATTTACAAAAACTGCATACACACAGGGACCGGATGAAAAAAAGCACATGATTGCTTATTCTGTTATCCTCGATATAAAAGAATCTCTCTCTCTCTCTCTCTCTCTCTCTCTCTCTCTCTCTCTCTCTCTCTCTCTCTCTCCACGTCTGTCTGTCTGTCTGTCTGCCTGCCTGCCTGTCTGTCTATTGGTGGGATCAAAATGGATTTAATGCAGTGTAGTGTACCGCTAGCGGGTAGGTAGGAGTATGAGGTCATGGCTGACAAACTACAGCAACAAGAAGGTTCAAAGTTCGCTGTGTTTTGGAGCCGGGGAGAATCCAGTTTGTGCAGCAACACAAGGCAGCACAAGGCTCTGTGTATGTGGGCGGGTGGGGGTGGGGGTGGGTATAAATGTGTGTGTTTGGGGGTAGGTGTGTGTGTGTATGTGTGTGTGTGTGTGTGTGTGTGTGTGATTGGGGGGGGGAGCGTGTGTGTGGGTGTGGGTTGTGTATAAAATTAATGTGTGTGTGTGTGTGTGTGTGTGTGTGTGTGTGTGTGTGTGTGTGTGTGTGAGTGGAGGGGTGTGGGGGTGTATGTGGGGGTGTGTAAGGTGAAAACCAGACACCAGAGAGAGGGGGAGGAGGTAGGAAAGGGATCAGAATTTGTCAGTTGTATCAGTATGTTGATGTATAGTGTAAGTGTGTGTTTGGTAACGACCTCTATTTCTGTCTTTTCCTCTGTCTCTCCCTCCCTGTCTCTGTGTCTGTCTGTCTGTCTGTCTGTCAGTCTCTCTCTCTCTCTCTCTCTCTCTCTCTCTCTCTCTCTCTGTTTCACTATGCGTCCCACCCACACAAACCATAGGAGTGGATTATTTATCATCATTAATCAGTCCATCCACGTGTGCTCATAATAATTATTCACGCTAGTCATTGGAATGTTTTCCATTCGTTTGAGAGATGAACGCAAGGAGATGATCATTAGTTTGGACAGCAGTATGTATGCAGTATGCAGTCACAGCAGTAGAGTGTGAAAACAGCACAGGTAGAATATGAGATAGCCTGGTGGCTAGAACGCTGCACCCACGATCTGACGGCTCCGGGTTTGAGTCGCCACCGAGACACTCTTTGAAGGGGATTAGTTTTTTTCCTGTGTGGAGTTAAACATCAGTGCCGACTCCATTCCCCAGAAAGTCCTTCTGATGCAGTATAAACCGATGTCCCGAGTGCCAACGCACGCAGAATATCTTGCGTACACGTTGAGAGTGAGAGAGAAGGGAGAGGGGGGGGGGGTGATGGGTGCTGATTTCAGCTGTAATTGTAAGACTGACACAATGTACAGTACTTCGTGATTTCATATCTCAACAATGTGTGCATAACGTTTCATGATTATTGCATGTCACAATTTCACTTTGTGAGAGTCATCAATAAAACAAATTGTAGTTCTCAGGGTTTGTCCTACGTTATTCTGTGTAGTTTTTACCAGTGTTGTTATTGTTTTGTGTTAATACTTTTTTTTCTTTTTTTTTTATAGATGGTTGTGGGAATAGAACGTACCTGCTAACAGTTATGCCTGACGAATGGCACAACAAGCAGTGATGTAGAAACAATAGCACCCGGCCAGGGGTGTCCTTCTAAAAATATCAGTCTACCACTGTTCAACAAAAGCTGCCGCTGTTAGTCTAGTGGTTAGGGCGTTGGACTCGTAATCTAAAGGTTGCGGGTTCGAACCAGCTTTCGGCTATGGCGTTGTGCCCTTGGAAAAGGCACTTTACGGCTATTTTCACACCCCACCCAGGTGTAAAAGGGGTACCAACCTTGTGTTGGGGGTTAACCCTGCGATAGACTGGCGTCCTATCCTGGAGGGAGTCTATGACTGTCAGTCGCTTAACGCCACAGAAACCCGGGATAAGCACCGGCCTGATGAGCCTTAGGCTCGGGACAGACTTAAACTTTTAACTGTTCAACAAAAGCGTAATCATGTGTTAAATCACAAAAAAGAGCAACAAAATAAACGAGTTAACGAATAAAGAGAGGTTCTTTTAGAGAGAGAGAGAGAGAGAGAGAGAGAGAGAGAGAGAGAGAGAGAGAGCACAATATTAGTAACACAAACAAACAAAAAATCTGTGTATTTCTTTCTTCGAGCAGAAAAGAAAACAAAGTCAACCTCATTTTCGAAAAACCGACTACTGTTCTTCTACAGCGAACCGGTCGAATATCGAGTCAAAAAAACAGGATGTGAAATGAAACAGTTGAAAGACTGTGATGAAGCGACAAGCCGGAAATGGTTGCTTGACCTCCGAAGTCAGCACGGAAGTCGACTGTCGTGATAGGCGGGGAATCAGCCGACAATCAGGACTGGTAGGCCTCGTCTTGTGCTATCATCGCCGTTACATCCCTCGCTGCTACGTCATCTCAGGTCAGTCTTCCTGACCTGACAATAGGCCACAATAGGCCGATTTCAAAGAAAGTGTGCTGCTTTGTCTCTTTTTTTCTTCCTTTTTTTTTTTTTTTTTTTTTT
>CM060325.1:28080350-28089585 GCA_030674155.1 Stramonita haemastoma | reverse complement strand
AAAACTTACACTCCAGACCTTTTTTCAAGTGGCATATCCACCAAATATGCCATCGATGTTTCAAGTCCCTCGTCAACTTTTGAACCAGTAGTAAAACTAAAAAAATTGTGTGAAAATGCAGATTTAGAATGCCCCGAAAAACCATGCCCAGGGGATTCAACTCAGTGGCGAAAAAGATCTGTTGTTGCACTGAAACTCAAATAGATAAACAGAATTTACTGGAATGAGTGTGTGGTCTAATCAACAAGAGATGAATCTCTCTCTCTCTCTCTCTCTCTCTCTCTCTCTTTTCTCTCTCTCTCTCTCTCTCTCTCTCTCTCTCTCTCTCTGTATGTATATCTGCATATTATTATTATTATTGTTATTGTTATTATTATTATTATTATTATTATTATTATTATTATTATTATTATTATTATTATTATTATTATTATCCTGTAAGTGTTTGTATAGTCTCATTAGTCATAGCGAGGCATTGGAGTCTGAGATAACACAGATGTTTGTCGTTTATTTTGTCATGTTTTGTTGGTTTGCTTATAAAAAAAATAATATTAAAAAAAAGAAAGAAAGGAAAAAGAAATTCCGCGTGCTATACCCGCATTGCAATGAATGTACTCTATTTAGATCTATAACAATTAAATCATTTAAATCTCTCTCTCTCTCTCTCTCTCTCTCTCTCTCTCTCTCTCTCTCTCTCTCTCTCTCTCTCTCTCTCTCTGTTTTGTTGGTTTTTTTCTGAGGACCTGGCGTAAAGAAGACTATGGCTTATCCAATTACCCTAAATAAATTATTCGAGACTCTCTCTCTCTCTCTCTCTCTCTCTCTCTCTCTCTCTCTCTCTCTCTCTCTCTCTCTCTCTCTCTCTCTCTCTCTCCACGTCTATCTGTCTGTCTGCCTGCCTGTCTGTCTATTGGTGTGATCAAAATGGATTTAATGCAGTGTAGTGTACCGCTTGCGGGTAGGTAGGAGTATGAGGTCATGGCTGACAAACTACAGCAACAAGAAGGTTCAAAGTTCGCTGTGTTTTGGAACCGGGGAGAATCCAGTTTGTGCAGCAACACAAAGCAGCACAAGGCTCTGTGTGTGGGCGAGTGGGGGTGGGGTGGGGGTGGGTATAAATGTGTGTGTTTGGGGAGAGGGGTGTGTGTGTTTGTGTGTGTGCGTGTGTGTGTGTGTGTTGTGGGGGGGGGGGGAGTGGGTGTGGGTGGGTGTTTAAAATTAATGTGTGTGTGTGAGTGGAGAGGGGTGTGAGGGTGTATGTGGGGGGGGGGGGGGGGGGGTAAGGTGAAAACCAGACACCAGAGGGGGGGGGGGGGGGTAGGAAGGGGATTAGAATTTGTCAGCTGTATCAGTATGTTGATGTATAGTGAAAATATGTGTTTGGTAACCACCTCTATTTCTGTCTTTTGCTCTGTCTCTCCCTCTGTCTGTCTGTCTGTCTGTCTGTCTGTCTCTCTCTCTCTCTCTCTCTCTCTCTCTCTCTCTCTCTCTCCTCTCTCTCTCTCTCTCTCTCTCTCTCTCTCTCTCTCTCTCTCTGTTTCTGTATGCGTCCCACCCCACACAAACCATTGGAGTGGATTATTAATCATCATTAATCAGTCCATCCACGTGTGCTCATAATAATTATTCACGCTAGTCATTGGAATGTTTCCATTCGTTTGAGAGATGAACGCAAGGAGATGATCATTAGTTAGGACAGCATCAGCTATTAGTCACAGCAGTAGAGTGTGAAAACAGCATAGGTAGAATATGAACTAGCGTGGTCAGAACGCTGCACACACGATCTGACGGCTCCGGGTTCGAGCCGGCACCGAGATACTCTTTTGAAGGGGATTAATTTTTTTCCCGTGTGGAGTTCAACATCAGTGCCGACTCCATTTCCCAGAAAGTCCTTCTGATGCGACTATAAACCGATGTCCCGAGTGCCAACGCACGCAGAATATCTTGCGTACACGTTGAGAGACAGAGAGATTTTAATTTTAATTTTTATATTTTATTCTTTATATCGAGGATAATGGGATAAGCACTCATGTGCTTTTTTTCATCCGGTCCCCGTGTGTATGCAGTTGTGTAAATATTGCCATCTGTTCCCACCGGCACACAATGGCCTACTCTTACGAAAAGCGGAACAGGATTTAACCTGGTGGGCAAGATGTTCTGAGAGAGAGAGAGAGAGAGAGAGAGAGAGAGAGGAGAGAGAGAGAGAGGGGGGGGGGGGGGGGATGGGTGCTGATTTCAGCTGTAATTGTAAGACTGACATAATGTGCAGTACTTCGTGATTTCATATCTCAACAATGTGTGCATAACGTTTCATGATATTGCATAGGGCTTATGTCACATTTTCACTTTGTGAGAGCCATCAATAAAACAAAGTGTAGTTGTCGGGGTTTGTCCTACGTTATTCTGTGTAGTTTTTACCAGTGTTGTTATTGTTTGGTGTTAATACTTTTTTTAATCTTTTTTTTTTTATAGATGGTTGTGGGAATAGAAGTACCTGCTAACAGTTATGCCTGAGAAAGCACAACAAGCAGTGATGTAGAAACAATAGCACCCAGGGGTGTCATACATAAAAATATCAGTTTACCACTGTTTAACAAAAGCCGCCGCTGTAGTCTAGTGGTTAGGGCGTTGGACTCGTAATCTAAAGGTTGCGGGTTCGATCCCAGCTTTCGGCTATGGCGTTGTGCCCTTGGAAAAGGCATTTTACGGCTATTTTCTCACCCCACCCAGGTGTAAAAGGGGTACCAACCTTGTGTTGGGGGTTAACCCTGCGATAGACTGGCGTCCTATCCTGGGGGGAGTCTATGACTCTCAGTCGCTTAACGCCACAGAAACCGGGATAAGCACCGGCCTGATGAGCGTTAGGCTCAGGACAGACTTTAACTTTTAACTGTTCAACAAAAGCGTAATCATGTGTTCAATCACAAAAAAGAGCAACAAAATAAACGAGTGAACGAATAAAGGGAGGTTCTTAAGAGAGAGAGAGAGAGAGAGAGAGAGAGAGAGAGAGAGAGAGAGAGAGAGAGAGCACAATATTAGTAACACAAACAAACAAAAAATCTGTGTATTGCTTTCTTCGAGCAGAAAAGAAAACAAAATCAACCTCATTTTCGAAAAAACCGACTACTGTTCTTCTACAGCGAACCGGTCGAATATCAAGTCGAAAAAAACAGGATGTGAAATGAAACAGTTGAAAGACTGTGATGAAGCGACAAGCCGGAAATGGTTGCTTGACCTCCGAAGCCAGCACGGAAGTCGACTGTCGTGATAGGCGGGGAATCAGCGACAATCAGGACTGGTAGGCCTCGTCTTGTGCTATCATCGCCGTTACATCCCTCGCTGCTACGTCATCTCGGGTCAGTCTTCCTGACCTGACAATAGGCCACAATAGGCCGATTTCAAAGAAAGTGTGCTGCTTTGTCTTTTTTTTTTTTCTTCCTTCTTTTTTTTTTTTTTTTTTTTTAAACGGTAAATGTGTTGTTTATGCTTGATGTGTTTGTTTTCGAAAAGTTCAGGAACTGGATGTAGGTAACCACCAGACACTTTGTATGTTTTCGTGATTTTTTGTTTGTTTGAGATGAATGCGTCTGTGCGGTTTTTTTGTTTTGTTTTGGTTTTGTTTGATTGTTTTGGTTTTGATTCAATATTCTTTGGGGTGTTTTGGGGGGTGGGTGGGTGGTGTATGTTGTGGGACTCCGTGTGTGTGTGTGTGTGTGTATGTGTGTGTGTGTGTGTGTGTGCAGGCACATCTGGGGATACAGAATGCTTCCTGTGGTATTGTGTATTGATAAAAAAAACAACCAACAACAACAAACACAAAAAGTGTACTATAATAATCAACACTATCCTTAACCACACATAGAAACGATAAGCTTCTTATCTGTCGGTTGAAAGAGGCAATCATGTTGGATTTGTGTGACCCACTCCTCTTCATGTGATAGGTGTGTTGCATTGACGATAAACAAACAATAGCTTCTTTCGCATACACCTTCTAACTTGTGGTCGGTCACACGACAGACAGACAGGCAAGCGGGCAGGCAGGCAGGCAGGCAAACACACACACGCGCGCACGCACGCACGCACGCACACACACACACACACACACACACACACACACACACACACACACACACGGAGACAGAGAGAGACAAACAGACAGAGGCAAGTATGCAGGCCACACACACACACACACACACACACACACACACACACACACACACACACAAGGAGAGACAGACAGACAGACAGAGAGGGGGGGGGGGATAGAGAGAGGTAGATAAAGACAGAAATTCAGAGAGAGAGAGAGAGAGAGCATTGCCCCTTTCCATCAAACACACCAAGGTGAACAGGAAATCTCCCCCACAAGATCTTTTTTCTGGGTTAATGAATGTAATCCAGATATCACAGATAAGAAATATATAATATGTCTAAATGTTCCCTATGTGCCCCCTACAGTCCTACAGGCTAGGCGGGCGCGAGAGCTAGCTAGCAGTGCAGTGACCGACTTATCTGTAGTAGGGCCTATGGCTGGCTGGGGTCTGAAGTTGGGGCGGCGGTTTCACAAAGTGGATACATTATTATACAGCAGTGACAGCGTGAGAGTCAAAACAATGGGCCCTATATCATAATGTATGTGAGATATCTTTTGCCTCCTCTTCCCCCTCCACTCCACTCCACTCTCCCCATCGCTTTGATTGTCAGTCACTTGCCTCACTTCACTGCTTTCCTTCCAGTACAGGGCAGAATTTGGGACGTGTGTGTGATTTACGTGTGTGTGTGTGTGTGTGTGTGTGTGTGTGTGTGTGTGTGTGTGTGTGTGTGTGTGTGTGTGTGTGTGTTGTGTGTGTTGTGTGTGTGCTTTCTGACGGAGATGATGTTGATAATGTTGAAACAGTCATCGGTCATCATCATCGATTCCAACAGAAAGGAAAAGCAGGTTCTCACTCAGTGTCACTGATGGTTTTACAGGAACCTGCTCTTGTTCCTCCATCCTTTCCACCCCCCACCCCCTATATGCACACCCACCTTACCCCGCCTCCTTTCCCTCCACCCCCACGCCCCACCCCTTGCCACTAATCTGCGCCATTACTTGAATAGAACACTAATTATACCAAAATCCTAAGCCATGGCAATAGGCAGAACATGGGAAGGGGGGGGGGGGGGGGGGGGAGGCAGGGGTGTGTGTAGCAACACAAGGAAACAGTAATGGGGGGGGGGGGGATTGGGAGGGGGTGTCCTTGGCATAGGGAAGTATAAGGGGTGCTGGGGAAAATACAGCAATAATGTGAGAGGGTAGGGAAGGGTTATGTGTGTGTGTGTGGAGGGGTTACACAATATGGTGGAGGAGGGTGGTTAAAACATACCAGAAGGGGAGTAGGAAGAAGGAAGGGGGAGGAGAGAGTAGGGAGAATTACAGCACTGTGAAAAGGTAAACCTTATAATAAACCAGCCAAAAAACAAAACTAAAAAACAACCAAAAAAACAACCAACCAAACAAGGAAATAAACAACAAAAAACCCCACTACAAGCAAGTATCGCATATATCTTATTTCACTCCTACAAGGCAATAGCGGTATGGCCTCCTACGCAACTCACTTCATCTGTCAAGTCTTTCCAAGTATGTCTTTCGAACTGATCACAGAGAAACTGAAACCGAAACTCTGAAAAAAAAAAAATCGGTTAAGTCCTTCTTTCGCTTTCCGTTTGTTTGTTTTTTTTCTTTGTTGGTTGGTTGTTGTTTTTCCGCTACGCTGAAATGTGCCTTCTCTTCTCCCTTGAGAGTTCGTTGGGGGCGCTGTACTGAATTTTTCAAGCAGATATATCTTGGGCAAGCTGAACCTGCTGGAGCCCATACCTCTTCAGAGGAGGACGCATGCTGGGTATTTTCGTGGGTGTCGTCCTTACCAAAGCTGGCCAACTCTATAGACAGGACAGTTCAGTGGTGAGAGGTCAGCTCTCACCCAGGCAGCTCTCACCAAGCCTAAGCAGCGCTGAGCTGAGCGTAGTTAGCTCTTTGATGGGTGACCGGTCGTGCACCTTGGTTTCAGTACAGTTTCCCCAGTTTGCGCGGAAACCTTTGGGTACCTGCCCTCTTTAGTGTCAGGGAAGGTAAAGCAACGAGGAAGAGGAGATGGGCACCGCCCTCGAGATGCTTGCCCCCAGACAAAGAAGTTGAAGACCCTGACATCTCAACCCCAACGACTGCACAGGTTATAGCCACCCAGACAAGAAACTGGCAAACATATAACATCAGATGAATAGACAGACACACAGACAGACAAGCAAACCCTAAACAAGAGATAAGACCAAGCACCAGTATGTGAGACCATGAGGTCATTACAATTTCGGAGTTGGAGTCGGAGTTGTTTACTATTTGAAGATAAGATTAAACAATAACAACAACAAATATATATATATATATATATATATATATATATATATGTGTGTGTGTGTGTGTGTGTGTGTGTGTGTGTGTGTGTGTGTGTGTGTGTGTGTGTGTGTGTGTGTGTGTGTGTGTGTTATTCGAAGCAATCATATCAATCATGTTACGCCTGCACTTGAAACAACACTGCAGACAAAAGTCTGTGTGTGTGTGTGTGTATGTGTGTGTGTGTGTGTGTGTGTGCTCGCGCGTCCTCGCGCGCGCGTGCGTGTGTCCTTTATTCGGGTCGTCAGCTTGGCTCAGTCAGCAGGGAAAATTTTCAGGCACAAGTAGATGTCTAACGATGACTGCCCGAGTTATGCCACAGTTTCGCTGCACTGCATATGCTTTCTATGAAAACCTTCTGTCTGCGCCCCCCCCCCCCCCTCTCCTCTCTCTCTCCCCCCAGCACCACCCACATACCGTCCCCCCCCCCCCCCCCCCTCCGTCTCTTCCTACCTTTCCCTTTTGAATACACAGCCGAAAGTGTGTACAGCCAAAAGTATGTACCGATTTATCCGCTACACAACTCCGACTGTTTACAGTTCTCAAGTTAGCTTTTATAGCAAGACGGGAGTAAACAGAGCGCGAGAGACTTGTAGGAAGATCAATCGCAACAGCCCAAGCTTTTGCCGCTGCTGTGCTGCGCACGCGCATGCCAAGTGCACGAGCACCACAAGCGCATGCGTACCCCCCCCCCCCCCCCCCATATATATACTCGTACACATGCCAAAATACAGCCTCTGTCTCTCTACGTCCCTCTTTCTCTCTCCCCCTGTTTGTCTGTCTGTCTGTCTGTCTCTGTCTGTCTGTCTATCTGTCTGTCTCTCTTTCTCTCTCTCTCTCTCTCTCTCTCTCTCTCTCTCTCTCTCTCTCTCTCTCTCTCTCTCTCTCTTCTCTCTCACTCACACACACACACACACACACACACACACACACACATGTTTGCGAAACACAAAATTTTCAAAACTGCATACACGTGGGGGACTAGGTGTTTAAAAGAAAAAAAGCGCATGAGTGTTTATTCCATTATCCTCGAATTTTTTTTTTTTTAATGAATAATGTGACTTAGTCATCTGACATCAATTGTGAGTGCAATCAACCGATAGGAAAACTAGGGGAAAGATTTATGGATAAGATTACAATATTATACACTTTTCATTTAGTCGGGTAATACGTACGCGTGTGTGTGTGTGTGTGTGTGTGTGTGTGTGTGTGTGTGTGTGTGTGTGTGTGTGTGTGTGTGTATGTGTGAGTGTGTTTATGTGTGTGTATGTGAGTGCGTGTGTGTGTGTGTATGTGAGTGCGTGTGTGTGTGTGTGTTGTGTGTGTGTGTGTGTGTGTGTGTGTGTGTGTGTGTGTGTGTGTGTGTGTGTGTGTGTTTTGGAAGCGCGCCAGTGGAATGTAGTTCACTGATACTTACTTGTCTGAGGGGCAGAATGTGAGGCACACACCTCACACCTCGATATTTATGGTAACACACTGACGGTACAGCAGCAGAAAGCTACACACACACACACACACACACACACACACACACACACACACAGTATGTGCAGGTATTTTTGTGATACTTTTTTTTTTCAATGTGAAAAATCGAGTGATAAGATAATGTAGCGTGATACAACCTCTGTGTGTGTGTGTGTGTGTGTGTGTGTGTGTGTGTGTGTGTGTGTGTGTGTGTGTGTGTGGTGATAGCAGTAGTAGTAGCAGCAGCAGTTGTAGTTGTGGTGGTGGTGGTGGTACGAAGTTGTGGCAGTGGTAAAAGTAGTGGTGGCTGAAGTAGTTACACTAGTGGTGGTGGTTATGGAAGTAGTAGTTGTTGTAGCATCAGAAGTAGTAGCAGCAGCAGTAGTAGCATCAGAAGACGTAGCAGCAGCAGTAGTAGTTGCATTAGCGGTGTTAACAGCAGTGGTATTAGTAGTAGCAGCAGTAGTAGTAGGAGTAGCAGCAGTGGTAGTAGTAGTAGTAGCAATAGTAGTAGTAAGCTTTTATTACAGAAGTTTCCATTTGCCATGCGACGTATGTCATATCAAACGATCACACACACACACACACACACACACACACACACACACACACACACACACACACACACACACACACACACACACACACACACAGAGTCATATTCTCTGACATTACAGATACAGATAACATGAGTATCCACACAGATAATACAGATTACTGGTGTACTATTATCTAAACATTGTTATACCTACGGGAAGTGTGAATACTTTAAACAAGCTACGGATTTACACAAATGGTGTCTTACTCAGAAATGATGCCATAAATATTATATCAGTTCCTATTATAACATGCCAAGAAAAAAAAATGTCCTGCTTGTATCGATATTTCGCATATGTTGATGTTTTGTTGTTTTTTGGGCGTGGTGGTAAGGTTATATCCCCCGCCCTCCACCTTTTGCTACCACCGCCCTCAACTCTGACTGTGCGCGCGCGCGCGCGCGCGCGCGCGCGCGTGTGTGTGTGTGTGTGTGTGTGTGCATGTCTGTGTGTCTGTCTGTGTCTGTGTGTATTGTATTGTACACCACTCTAAGTCTTAACAGAATTCTCTGCGCGAAATTCGGGCAGCCACCCATTATATTTGTTCTCTTCCTATCTGCATGTGTATCGTTTTGTTTCCCCAGTCAAAGTGGGGGGTATTTTTGCAACATGAATTTACCAGGGACAACTCTCTTGTTGCTGTTGTGGGTTCTTTTAAGTGTGCTAAATGCCTGCCACACACGGGGTTATCGTCTAATCCGAAAGACTAGTATCCAGACCACTACCACTTATGGTCTAGTGGAAGCGT
>CM060325.1:28050656-28068156 GCA_030674155.1 Stramonita haemastoma | reverse complement strand
CCTCTCTCTCTCTCTCTCTCTCTCTGTGTGTGTGTGTGTGTTGTGTGTGTGTGTGTTTCTGAACAACAGCGTTTTCAAAGAAACAACAAGAAACAAAAACGGACCAGGAAAAACCTTTTCTTCCAGTTTTTTTTTTTTTTTTTTCAAAACGCGGACGGACTTTTTCCCTCCTCAAAAGTCTTGTCGTTCTATTCATGGTATTTCTGGGAAAGGGGTCTTTTTTCTGGCTAGCTTCCTCGGGCCTGTGTGCATGCTCTCTCTCTCTCTCTCTCTCTCTCTCTCTCTCTCTCTCTCTCTCTCTCTCTCTCCTCTCTCTCTCTCTCTCTCTCTCTCTCTCTCTCTCTATATAATATATTAATATATGCGCTACAGGTCCTGGTATCATGATACAGAGTGACACGGACCCATCTCAAGTGCCTGTGTCTTTGTTGACTGTTTACATCGTTGTTGTGTATGAAAAGAGGCCTGTGTTATCTGTTGTTGTTGTTGTTGTTGTTCTTGTAGTACTGCGTTGTGGTTGCATCAGGTTGTGTTGTCTTTTCGCAGCTGTGTTGTGTTGTGCTGGTCGGATTGGGTTGCATGCCGTTGTGTTGTCTTGTTTGTATTGATACAGTTTACAATGTGTAGTACGATGTGGTGTGATAATGATTACATAATGAATAGGTTGGTGTGGGGATTGTTTGGTGGGGGTGACGAAGGAGGTTTGGTTCGATTCAGATTCAGTTCTCCTTGTAGGGGATGCCAGGGAACCTATCAGTATGAACAGCCATCCCACCTTCTGGCAATTATGTGCTAGCAATTCCCTCTTTTCTATCCCTCTTTTTCTGCCATGTTCCTTTTCTTCCTGTCACAGCCTTCCTGTTTATTTTTTCTGTCTTTGTGGTCCATTTCTCTTGCCCTTTTTCTTCCAGAAAGACTTTAAAGATAACAGTTCTCTCCCACGCGGAGGTCCAATGCGCTGGGCCTGACTTGTCAGGCGCTTTAAAGGGCAGTGCATTTTCGCTCCTGTGACAGACAATAGTTGCTGTCTGAGCACTCTAAGAAGAAGAAGAAGAAGAAGGAGAGGAAGAAGAAGAAGAAGAAGAAGATTCAGGATATTTCATTGCCACGAAAGTTACGTCGGCTTTTTTCTCCCACAGCAAAAGACACACTGTACCTTCGCTTCGCACTTTGATGTGTCGCGATGTGTTGCTGTGAGGGTACCAAAAATAAAGGCGTGAATGGAATGCTTTACCACATTATTTATTTACCGTGATATTTCTGATACATGATACTTTTGTGTCTGTGGTGTCAGCAGTGTCTGGTGATGTGGTGTCAAGGTGATGTGGTGTCAAGGTGATGTGGTGTCACAGTGACCGTGCTGTGGTGTGTTGTCCGGTTAATCACCAGTTATACAGCTAGGCTGTCTTGGATTGGAATTATATGCATAAATCCCTTTCATTAACTTTGATTTCATTTATTTATTCATTCATTTATTCATTTATTTAGATATTGCATTCAATTACTTCTCATGCTTCAGTTGCACTTCTGTCATTTTTGTGTGTGCAAACAATGAACCCTGTAAGCCACGCACCCCGAATTGGAAACAGGTGGGTCCAATCCGCTTGTTTTAAGATGTTTCCACCAAAGCGGCTTTCCACCCACCATCAAAACGAGAGTCCCTTCCAAGGACAGCTCTACTCTCGCTTTTTAAATGGACCGTCCACGACCCCTCGAACAGAGGTCGTACCTACCTGCCCTGTGTGCACACACAACAATATAATATATAAACAGACCACCAGAAATAGCTGCAAGGCAAAGGTAGGCTACATAATGCTATCAACAGACCGCCCCCAAAAATAGCTGCAGCTTAAAAAAAAAAATGGCCGGGCCACGATGTCGAGGGGTGCACCCGGTGAAGTGTTTTTGGTCACATACACACACACACACACACACACACACACACACACACACACACACACACACACACACACACACACACACACACAAACACACACACACAAAACACACACACACACACACACACACACACACACACACACCACACACACAAAACACACACACACACACACACACACACACACACACACACACACACACACAAAACACACACACACAAAACACACACACACACAAAACACACACACACACACACATCGATCACGGGTCAAGGGTTCTTTGTCTTGTGTTGTGCTGTTGACGCCACTGGGTTTTGTGTTGTATTGACGTGGAGTATGTACATGGTGGAGAGATGCCGTTTTCTTTTGTTTGTTTGTTTGTTTGGCCGGCTGAGGTAAATGAAGCTTAAGAACATCTGCACAGAGAGACTACATTTACACGCTCTCGCATGCACGCGTGCGCGCGATGGCACGACAAAAATGTGCAGCGTGCGTGCCCCCCCCCCCCCCCCCCCCCCCCCACAGACACGCACACTATCACACCCACCATGCACATAACCAGGCGCATGAAGAAAGTAACGTCTGATCGATTCCATAGAATTCAAATTGTTGATAATTATCATCATTACTGGGTACAAAGTAACGATTATATGTAAAAGGAATGCCAACTACTCTCTTGTTCAGTGATTTGTTGGATTTTTTTCTTCTGAGTTTCGGACATAGGCTTTAACCATCGATAATATTCAACATTTTCGATAAAAATGATGTTCTCCAGACTGATTTTTGTCATACAAAACAAAGAACAAACTAACTTACAACAACAAAAAAAATTCAATGCTTGTGTGGTAAACAAAATAACTTGGGGATTAGTGTGCTTATTCCCAAAGCGTGCAGTTTCACAAAAGCTTGGCTGTCCAGACCGAATGATGTAAAACGACACTTCTCCGTCGAAAGCTCAGGCAGCAACTACTGTTGTCTGTCATATGAGCGAAAATGCGTTGTGCTGCCGTTAAACGACTGACAAGTCAGGCCCAGCGCATCCAGCTTCGGCGTGAAACGTGATGGTTATTTTGTATGTCTTTCTGAAAAAAAAAAGAAAAAAGCAGGAGAATGGACAAAGAAAGCAGAAAATAGACAAGAAAGAGGTGACAGGATCTAGGAAGAAATGGAACAAGGCAGAAACAAAAAGAGGGATAGAAAAGAGGGAATTCCCAGCACAGAAGTTGCAGAAGGTGGGGATGCTATTCATACTAACAGACTACCCCCCCCCCCCCCCCCCCGCCTCCCTCCGCATCCCCATGGGGAAGTTAAACAAAACAAACAGACAACAAAAATTCAGAGCTTGCGTGGTAAACAAATTCCTGCGAATCATTCATTTGCTCATCATCAGCAGGGGGTAGTTACCACACAGGCTTGGCTGTTGTTTTTCACCGAACACACCGCACAGTCCTTTCATCTCTTTTTCACTGTGTGTTAATAGTGGGATCGGTGAATTACCTTTGCTGGGTGAGAGCTGCACGTTAGCTAATGTTGTTGGGCTTCATCAAAATTGCATTTTGGTCATGTGACATTGGACATGTTCTTTATTCTTAAAAACGTAATGACTGCTCTCTCTCTTCAACAGTGGCAACACACACCCCACACACACACACACACACACACAGAGTCACAGAGTCACAGACACACACACAGACAAAGACACACACATTCTCTCTCTCTGTCTGTCTGTCTGTCTGTCTCTCTACGCACGCACGCCCACCATTTCCGGTCCTTTTATTAATGTTGCGGATGGAAACTAAAGATCAATTACTCCCAAAACTAAAGTAATGACATTTTGTGGTAAAAAAACAAACCACCAAAATCCATTTATTCTAGATGGAAATATGCAAGAACATGTTTGCAAATTCAAATCTTTGGGACTGACCTTTAATTTCAATGGAAAGTTCAATGTGGTTGTTAAGCAATTAAAAGACCAGGGTAGACGATCGGTGAAGGCTCTAAGAAAAGGCAGACGGCTTCAGCTTCCAATATCCTGCCAGGTTGACTTGTTCAACTCTGTAGTGTTGCCAGTACTGACATAAATATGGCTGTCAAGTCTGGGGTAATATAGCCGTACTGATAGATCTATACCTGAACCATTACACCTGGAATGCTGCAATTACATCTTACGATTAAAAAAAAAAATTGCAGCTAACTGCACTAAACGAATCTTTGTGCCTTGTGTGCGGGCATCTTCTTGAAAAGATGCAAGGGAGGTCATAAGGTTTGTATCCTGCCAAGTGGTCAGTCTTAGCTAGATAATTAACATAGGCTGGGGGAAAGCGAGCGCTCTGACCACTGAGCTGCCCCGGTCCCTTCAAGCTGCAAAAAGAAAGTAAATTTCAAGCTGCAAAAAGGAAGTAAATTTCAAGCTGCAAAAAGGAAATAAATTGATGCTCCACTCTTTTGGCCTACAAGTCCGTTAGATTCGGTCTAAGGGAAGCAACGTAGCCAATATTGCTGCAGCCTGTGCCATGAGTTATCGACGCTCTCTGCTGTACCACAATAAACAATAATTTTATCTTGAGCAAAGCTGTACGAACAAGCTCTTGTGTGTTGTTTTTCGTTTCTCTTGTGCTTTTTTCAATTTGAGAATCAGCATCGAAATTTTTATCCGATGTCAACTTTCCTGCTCATTTCCTGAGTAATAAATAAAGTCCAACTTCCAGGCTTTTAAAGGTTTCATGCCTAATGTGCAACAGAGGCGTAGCCAAACAAGGCAGGCCTAGGCTACATGTACACAAGACTACATCCCCGGTGAATCAGCCACTGGTTAGGTTAGGCCTACTAATCTACTATTTGTAGCTGCTTGGTCAGTCAACGAAAACGTTACAACTAAACATTGGGCGTTTTATGACTAAATATTGGAAGGCTTATCTGACCATATTTGTAAGGCAGTCCAACGCGATCGAGTGTCTATAAAACAGACCAGCGAAAGCAGTGAGGGAAATAATCAGAAACGGAACTTCACTCGAAGAACGCGATGGCATCTGGTGGAATGAATTTGAAAAGTTTGCAGGACGTGACGCTCTTTCTCCAATCGAAGAACGATGAGTTGACCGGAGCCCCCAAACCGGGTGCTTTCACTTTGTTCTCTTTCCCTGCTGCACCAAAGAATTCTTACGATTTAGTGTTCGAGGGCATCTATCTCGGTCAGGCGTAAGTTACCGTGTTGAGCTCTCTCTCTCTCTCTCTCTCTCTCTCTCTCTCTCTCTCTCTCTCTCCTTCAGTTCTTGTCCTAGTCAATTTGTTCCATAAATTAAGATTAAAAAAAAAAATTCTTTTGATGGTTAACAGGGCATTTTCTTTCTTACAGTTACAATACATAGGCCTATAGGTATTTGTAAATTGTATTGATTTGATTACTTTCTTTTAAATTGTTTTTGGTCCTATTGTAGTGTGTGTGTTCAAATTTTGGTCCTATTTTGTAGTGTGTGTGTGTGTGTGTGTGTGTGTGTGTGTGTGTGTGTGTGTGTGTGTGTGTGTGTGTGTGTGTGCGCGTGTGATATGACTGTGTGGTGTCACTCTGTGTTGTGTGTGTGTGTGTGTGTGTGTGTGTGTGTGTGTGTGTGTGTGTGTGTGCAAGAAGCATGATTCATGGGCTTTTTATTATTTTTTTTAATACTGTATACAATCCCCTTCGTATGCAGTGTGTGTGTGTGTGTGTGTGTGTGTGTGTGTGTGTGTGTGTGTGTGTGTCACTGTGTGTGTCACTGTGTGTGTCACTGTGTGTGTCACTGTGTGTGTGTGTGTGTGTCACTCTGTGTGTGTGTGTGTGTGTGTGCGTGTGTGTGCTGCGTATTCACTATTTGTGAGTGTGTGTGTGTGTTTTCTTGAAAATTTATTTAATCAATTAATCAATTTTAATGTCTTTTCACAAGTTGGATTATCAGATAGTGTGTGTGTGTGTGTGTGTCACGTGTGTGTGTGTGTATGTGTGTGTGTGTGTGTGTGTGTGTGTGTGTGTGTGTGCGTGTGAATATGTGTGTGTGCGTGTATTTTGTTCAGGACTATACATAGCACTAGTCTATTACTATAGTATTAGCAGGATGACAGAAAAACTTGTATGACATAATTTTTACTTTTTTCATATTATATCATATGGCTCTTGCCCTGAATACTGAATAGGGATGATCATTAACAATAATGATAACAATCTAGACTAGAGGTAACTAAGAAAGAGTGAGAGTGAGTGAGTGAGTGAGTGAGTGAGTGAGTGTGTGTGTGTGTGTGTGTGTGTGTGTGTGTGAGAAGGAGAGAGAGAGAGAGAGAGAGAGAGAGAGAGAGAGAGAGAGAGAGAGAGAGAGAGGAGAGTGTGTGTGTGTGTGTGTGTGCGTGCGTGCGTGCTGTGCGTGCGTGCGTGCGTGCGTGAGTGCGTGTGTAAGTACATATGTTAAACACAGTTTTCTATCTTGACGTTGATCTATAATGTGGCATGTAAATTGTAAACAAAACTACTGTGGGTTTTTTTTTTGCTTAGGGAGTGGGGGGTGGATAAAAAAAAAGAAGAATGTGAATGCTTACTTTGTTACCCTTGGAAAATAAAGATTATTTGTGAATGTATCCATTGATTCTCTCTGTCTCTGTCTCTGTCTCTGTCTCTGTCTCTCTCTCTCTCTCTCTCTCTCTCTCTCTCTCCATCCCTCCCTCCCTCCCTCCCTCCCTCCTGAGTCCCTCCCTCCCTCTCTTCCTCCCTCCCTTCCTCTCTCTCCCCCTCCTTCTCTAATAATACTAATAGAAGATCTATAATAAATACTCATTAATAATATATTAACTAAGTATATGTCACTTGCAGGTCTGTGGCACTGCAGCCAGAGGTTCTGAAGTCACTGGGAGTGACCCATGTGGTCAATGCCTCCCAAGGCGTCAAGTTCAACCAGACGGACACCGACGCTGACTTTTATCAGGAGGCTGGCATCCAGTTCCATGGAATCCCTGCCTTAGACATCATGACTTTCAAAATCCTCCCCTACCTCCGCCCTGCTGCTGAGTTCATTCACAAGGCGCATCAGACGAAAGGTACGTAAAACAGTATATAACTATAAGATTTCCCCCCGCCTAAAACTTTTTGTTTCTTCTTAATTATATTTTAAAAAAATGAATAATACTCTTTTTGAGTTTTCATTCCTCTCCCTTTCCTTATCAGTTTTTAGTTCTTTATTTTTCCTTCTTTGGATTTTTTCCTGTTTTTTATTTTTGTTTTGGTTTTTTTGTTGGGGGGGGGGGGGAGGGGGTTTCTTTCTGTTGTCTTTTTCTTTCCTTTTTGGGTTCTCTTGGGGGGGGGGGGGAGAGGGTTCTGTCTCTTCCTTTTCCCCTTTTCTTTCTTTCTTTCTTCCTTTCTCTTTCTTTCTTTCTTTCTTTTTCTTTCTTTCTTTCTTTCTTTCTTTCTTTCTTTCTTTCTTTCTTTCTTTCTTTCTTTCTTTCTTTCTTTCTTTCTTTCTTTCTTTCTTTCTTTCTTTCTTTCCTTTCCTTTCCTTTCCTTTCTTTTGCATGAGATTCAAGCAGTGGACAAAGAATGGTTATGTTTCTGATGTTTTGCATAACTTTCTTTGAAAGGCAACAGATTTTTTCCCCTTTTCTCTTGTTTTCTGTCCTCTTACATGTTGTAAAATGTTAAAATGAGAAAATCAAAAACACAAAAAAGGGGGTAAAGTAAGGTCCTCTGTTTAAAAGTTTCAACGTCTGGGAGACAGTATAGATAGATCTCTCTCTGTGTCTCTGTCTCTGTCTGTCTGTCTGTCTGTCTGTCTGTCTGTCTGTCTGTCTGTCTGTCTGTCTGTCTGTCTGTCTGTCTGTCTCTCTCTCTCTCTCTCTCTCTTCTCTCTCTCTCTCTCTCTCTCTCCTCTCTCTCTCTCTCTCTCTCTCTCTTTTTCATTCTAGTTGCATATAATATACATATATTAGTATTATTACAGTACCTTCATCATGTATACTAATAGTAATATATGTATTACTTTATCAGTGTCATGTAGGTATCATTTTTGTATTGATGAAAATACTGGAAAAGAAAGCTATGCTGTTGAATTTTTTGTTATTTTCAAGCCTATGAGGGAGGGTATGGTCAGAAAAATATTCATGAAAATTTTTTTTTTCTCAGTGATTGGCATCGAACACAAAGTTGACACGTGAGGCACTGGAAGAACCAACCAAGATTAATCTCCCTTCATATCAACAAAAGTTAGCGAAGCAAACCGAAGCTTCGCATCAAAACAGAAAGTAATGATCAAGACACGAGTCCCTCGCAGGCTCTGTGAAACAACAAGGAGTAAGTCACTCACAGGGACTCCTGGGATGAGAAGAAATGTGTTAACCCTCTTAGTCCCGATCCGGGATTTGCAGGGATTGAATAATTACCCCCCCCCCCCCCCAAGTCCCCAACTGGGATTTGCCAGGATTTACACACAGTAGATATCCATCACACTGTGACCATCACTAATTGCTACCACATATTAAACCTCTATCAGGCTAGAGGGAGAAACCCTGTAGAGTGTCTGGAAGTAATTATAGCTGCTGGTATGTACTTCGAAGGAAGAAAAGGTGAGCGGGCATATGTGCCTGACCTGATTTCGCAATGGAAAGCAAAATCTAGGGGCAGTTTGTATTCAGAGAATCCAAATGCAAGAGGGTTAAACTAAACATAGAACTAGAAACCATCCACTGGACCTGCACATTCAAATGCACCAAAGAAACCCGGTTAAGAGTACTACAACGGAAAATACTACACAATATATACCCCACAAATATCCTCTTAAACAAAATGGGTTTAATAACTACGAATAAATGTCAAATGTGCAACAAATAAGGTGTAGCGTTGGTTTGTTTCAGGTGTGGTGTATGTTCACTGTCAGCAAGGGGTGAGTCGCTCCGCCTCTGTGGTGCTGGCCTATCTGATGTTGTACCTCGACATGTCCCTGATGACCGCGGTGCGCGCTGTGCGACAGAAGCGGGAGATCTACCCCAACGAGGGCTTCCTCAAGCAGCTGTGCACCCTGGAGCAGGAGATCCTCACAGCGTCTGCGGCATCGTGATTGACAGCATTGTCGTAATTGTGTAATCGGTGTCTTACTCTCTCATGGTGTGCATGTGTCTCCACTTCATACATACAATTACAGTGCAGGTGAAGAAGCAATGTCATAGTTATGTAATCTGTGTCTTACTCTCATGGTGTGCATGTGTCTACACTTCATACATACATACAGTGCAGGTGAAGAAGCAATGTCATAGTTATGTAACCGGTGTTTTACTCTCTCAGGGTGTGCATGTGTCTACACTTCATACATACAGTGCAGGTGAAGATCTGTGTGACTTGTGGTCTGCCACTTTTGTATGTAGCATCTGAAGAATATCAGATGATATTATTGCGCGTGATACCGTTTGATGATGTGATCAAAGGAATTATTGAAACAATCACCTAACGTAACATCAGGATCACTGTTAGGTTTAGGAGTTTTTGTTACACACATATAATTATTTTTACATATACATACATACATATATATATATATATATATATATATATATATATATATATATATATATATATATATATATATATATATATATATATATATATATATATACACACACACACACACGCACACATATATATATATACACACACATAACACATATATTGTATATATTATGTCCCTTACTATGAACAAAGATGGTTTTGAGGATTCGAGCATTGGTTTTATCTCAGTCTATGTGTCATTTGTGTGGTTCCTCCCCTATCACAGTGCCCGTATGGGGTAGACTTCATGTTGGCCAAGGCTTTGATACAAGGAGCAGCAGAAGAGTTGGTTTTTGAATCCTGTTTTGAAGGTCGCTATAGCTGACAGGTTAAGACTGTTCAACTTCAGTCCCGTGGGTCTATGAAGGCCTCGGTTCGAATCTTGGTGGTGTCTGATGAATTAATTTTGTGGATTTTTAGTCTCCCAGGTCAACTTCATGTGCACACCTGCCAGTGGCTTCATTCCCTTATTGTATGATATGCACATGCAGAAAATAAAATATGCACATTAAAGACCCCATAATTCATGTCAGCGTTTAGTGGGTTTTTGGAAACACGAACATACCCAGCATACACCCCCAAAGTCAGAATGTGGCTATCTTCATGGTGGGCTCATATGGCAATTATTGTCTGCCATATACCGTAAAATCCCTAGCATAAGCCCACCATCTAGCAAACGCCCACCCCCTACTTTGGGCCAAAAGTTGTGCACAGGGGTAACTACCTAGCAAACGCCCACCCTGCTTTTTTCAAAGAGACTATGCTCACTTTCACTAGGATTTGTGCAGACTGTTCTATAAGTCATCTTTTTCCCCTTTTCATGTTTCTTTCCTTTTTTCTTATTCTTTGTCCCCTCTCCTCACTCCCACCCATCCCCAACAAAGTGAATTAAAATTACGTCATGCTTTTTCCACTGACGTCTTTTGTCTATCAGTGACGTACCGGTACTTTGACGACACTTCCTGATGGCCGGAAGTTGGTTCTTGAATCTCTCTGTGCCATTTTTGCAAAATGCCGAAGCGACGGTCTTACACTGTATCTTTCAAATTGGAAGCCCTCCAGTATCTGGATAACGAAGCAGGTGGGAACGTTTTGGAGGGTGCCCGTGGATTTTCTGTGGATAGGTCAAGTCTTCTACTCACACGACCTAACTTACATGCTTTCGGGGTTTGTATTCACTCGATTACACGGTTGAGCACAAAAACTACTTTGTGCAAAGCCCCCAATTTTGCCCTAAATCAGTGCACAGGGGTGGGTGGGCATATGCTAGGGATTTTACGGTAATGTGAAAATGTGTTGCGCTGCCATTCAGCGCCTGGCAAGTCAGGCCCAGCGTACCAGACTTCGGTGTGGGAAAGAATTGTTGTCTTTTAAGTGTTTCTGGAAAAAAAGGGCTTGAGAATGGACCAAGAAGGCAGAAAATAGACAAGAAGGAGGTGACAGGAAGAACAGGCTCACGACAGAAACAAAGGGAAAGAAAAGAGGGAATTCCTAGCACAGAATGCCCAGGATATGGGGGATGTATTTTTGTATTTTGTACCACTTTATGTCACAGCAGAATTCTCTGTGTGAAATTCGGGCTACTCTCCTCGGGGAGAGCGTGTCACCACAAGTGCAGTGCTTACCCTTTTTTTTTTTTTTTGATGCTGTTGATACTGACAGGCCCCCGGCATCCTCACAAGGGAAGCTAGTAGTTTATGGTGGACATTGTGACACTGTTGAAAGTGATGATATTTTTTGGGTACTTGAGAATGAAAATAGTTATTCTTTTTATATTATGTTTGAAACTGAACAGTGAAACCTCCTGTGGCAAAATTCAATGTACATTACGCCACCCCAAGCTTTCTTTTTATTTTATTCTTTTATATCAAGGATAATGGAATAAGCACTCGTGTGCTTTTTTATATCCATTCCCTGTGTGTATGCATTTGTGTAAATTGTCATCTGTTCCCACCGGCACACAATGGCATACTCTTACAAAAAGCAGAACAGGATTTAACGTGTGTGCAAGATGTTTTGCGAAAAGGGAAAAAAGCTTGAAAAGGGAAGCAATCATTCATGAACTCGAGCTTTACTGGAGCGTTGTTGCCTCCAGTGTTGTCATTTGGTTATAGGGGTTTTGTTGGGGGGGGGGGGGGGGGGGGGGGGGGGGGGGGGTTGTTTGTTTGGGTTTTTGTTTTAAAAAGTAGTAGAATTAATTAACCAAACCCATTGTCATAGCAACAAAAGTGAACCATGTTGTTGCCTCCAGTGCTAAAATTTTTATTAAACATCACTAATAGACAGTTGTTTTTTGTTTTTGTTGTTGTTTTTTTAATCACAAGCATTTTACAATGAAAGGTGCATCACAGTGTCATCCAAGAATGAGTTATTTTCATGTTAAAAAAAAAAAAAGTGTAGCAATAATAATATGAACCTCTCAAAAACAGTATCTGATTTTGAAAAATTAAGTAAAGCAACAAACTGAAGATGAAAAGTGACTGATAAATGAACATTGTACAAGCAGCCCAGAATTTACCATGAATATCCAAAAAATTCTGTAAAAAAAAAAAAATGTTTTAAATGTATCATGTTATTGAGGTGAACATGAAAAGCAGCATACTTTGAATAAAAAAATAAAATTGCTGCATATTGTAAATATGAAAAATGAACACAAACTACTGGACGTTATAAATAGTAGAAATGATCACAAATGGCCACATATTGTAAATAATACTAATGTGCACAAACTACATGTGGCACAAAGATTCACTAGGTGTTTATTTTGTTCTATTTATATTTGTTCTGTTATTGTTTTTTTTATACAACATGTATTTTGAATATATCATTTTTGTCATTGTTTTTATTAACATCTTTTGATGGTAGCTTTAACAGATCACAAGAACATCAAATATTCTCATGAATGCGATTGACATTCTAACTGATGAAAGGTGTCTGGCTGTAAGGTACCACAGAGGGTGAAGTTTCAGTCACCATCTGGACCTCTGATGAAGGCTCATCCAGGAGCCGAAACTCGAGTCAGGTCAGACCAAAGGCATGGTTCTTAACTGAAAATGCCTAAAATGCTGTCATTAAAAGATACTATTTACTAAGGGTTCTTTTCTGTTTCGTTTTTGATTAAATCTTTGTAAATCATTTCCAAAATAATGGAGAAGATTTAACTGGTTACCTGCACCTGTATTTCTCCTCTATTATGGATGAACTACATATCCTAAGTTTAAAATAAAGAGATGTAAATAAAAAATAAAAACCTACTCAATTTGCAGGATAGTGATAGTCTTACATACCAGTTATAAGGATTAACTCTAAATGAATGTGAAGTTTTCTTCCTTAAAAAGTATTGACATATTATTTTCATCTTTTGTAAGGAGTAGGTTCAAGGTATTAGTATGTTGCTAACATTTCAAAGTGACGTATCTCTTACATTGAAAAGTATAGTGCAGTTGAACAGCAATACAAAGTGTACAAACTATTTTGACATTAGTTGTAGAGCCAGGACTCATTGTTGACTGATAGGACGCAGATACTGTCATGTTTTCAATGGAAATACTGGGATTTCACATTCCGTTGATCAAAATCATTCTCTGTTCATGGTCCCCACTTTTGCTATTCAAAATTATGTTCTTTATTTGTTAAGAATTTGATCACATCTGCTTTGCTGTATTGTTGTTGTTTTTTTGTTTATAGAGAATGTTAAAATATCACAACTGTGAAAAGACATTGAATGAAAGTACTACTGCTGCTATGAATATGTTGATGTTTTTGTATGGTGAAGTCTTTATTATGCTTTTTTACACTTTGTGTAACCTGGGAATGACAAGGTTAATGGAATAGCTGGTGCAGTGAAATAATTGAGGTATTTTGTCATGTAATGTTTGGGTTTGTTTTTTCAGATTTGCTGTGTAAGATATTTGAAGGGACTAGATGGTGTTGGGGGATGCTGGGATAGCTCAGTGGTCAGAGCACTCACTCTCCCCAGCTAAGGTTAAGCAGCATCGAGCGGGGTTACCAAATAGATGGGTGACCATTTGTGACGCTCCACCACATAATAAGTCGGAGTGCACCAGAGGTCAATTTTTAGTTATTGACATGTTATTAATGTGCAATAAAGTGGCTATCAAATACAGAAATCAGATAGAAAATCGGACGATTCTGTGCAAAGTTATTACAAATTAAAATGATAGACTGCAGGATGTGACAACATGAGAAAAGGGCAAGTTTACTTTCATAACAGGTTGTCAGAATGAGGGCTTGGGTATTTTCAAAACACATTTAAAAGCAAAAGGAATAAAAATTATGCTTTGATTATTTTATCATAAGGTAGATAAACGGATATTGTTTACTAATCAATCAAAATCTCAAAATTGACAACTTGACCCCCAACTGCCTTTATTAGCTCCTAGCGCAAAATTGGGTAATGTGCTAAGCGACTCATTTCGTGGTGGAGTGCCACATTTGTGCGCCTTGGTTTCAGTAAGTCCCCCAGTCCACCCAGCTGTAAATGGGTACCTGCCCTCTTTAGGGTCAGGGAATATAAAGCAGTGAGGGAGAGGAGATGGGCACCGCCCTCAATGTGCTGGCCCCTGGAGAAGCTGAGGTCTCTGATGCCTCACTCCTCTATGGGAACACCTTTACCTTTACCTTGATTGTGCTGACATTGAACTTGAGGTGAATGTTATTGGAGTTGCTTAAATTGAGTAATGTGACAGCTGTGATGTGGCCTTCATTGTTGATTTGGCCATAAACAACATGAAATGAAATATACTGCATACTTTACTGTACAGTATATGCAGCTCTTTAAAATTCATACATTGTGATATTAAATTAATTTGAAATTGCAGTATGAATATTATCATCACTTCAGATGAAGGAACACAAACAATTGTTTAGGTAGTGTGGCTCATGTTGTAGCTGAACATCGGCATAATTATTATGGGTTCTAAAGTCAGGAGTTTGTTTTCATTCTCTTGGCCTAAGTCCTGTTGAAATAGCCGTGCTGATGACAATCTTGTGCATGCCTTAATTCCCTTCATGTATCTATCTATCTATCTATCTATCTATCTATCTATCTATCTATCTATCTATCTATCTATCTATCTATCTATCTATCTATCTATCTATCTATCTATCTATCTCTCTCTGTCTGTCTGTCTGTCTGTCTGTCTGTCTGTCTGTCTGTCTGTCTGTCTTCTCTCTCTCTCTCTCTCTCTCTCTCTCTCTCTCTCTCTCTCTCTCTCTCTCTCTCTCTCTCTCTCTCTCTCTCTCTCTTCTGTCTCTCTCTCTCTCTCTCTCTCTCTCTCAGTATATATATATATATATATATATATATATATATATATATATATATATATATATATATATATATATATATATATATATATCATTATATATGTATATGTATATATATATATGTAGAAGATCAAATATGCATATTAAAAATATTATGATTCAAGTCAGCATACAGTAGGTTACAGAAGCACAAACATACCCAGCATACATCCCTGAAGTTGGAATGCGGCTACCTTCATGGTGGGCAAAAATGAAAAATCTCACCATTGGTGAACCTCAGAGCTCTGTCTGAGGAACAGAAACAAAAAACCAAAACAAATATACATATATTTGTGTGTGTGTGTGTGTGTGTGTGTGTGTGTGTGTGTGTGTGTGTGTGTGTGTGTGTGTGTGTGTGTGTGTGTGTGTGTTAATGATGCTCAAAGTTTTGAATGTGGACATGACAGTCTTTCGAAGAAAATATTTCCTCTTTCACATTCCTTTACATGCAATTGTTGTTTTTGTTTTATTATTATTTTTTTATTATTATTTTTTTTAATTTATTGAACATTGTTTAAGATCTTAGAATGTTTTGTCCTCTGCACAGCTACAGGGTGTGTGGTCTGTGTAGTGTATTAATACATACAGTCCATATGTATTACAGTATGTGGGCATACTTGTGCATGTTTTATGCCTTCCTTGCTACCTCCCATTTTTTTGTATCTGTTGAGTAAAATTGATGCCACTGAAACATATTGTGTGAAGCCGAGTGAGTTGCCTGATCTGGGAGACTGTAAAGTAAGTAGGTGGAGAGCATGAATAGACTGAATGCGCGTGTTTGTGTGTCTAAACAGATGTTTACTGTTTTAATTAATGTATGGCTTGAACCCGCTTGACATACTCACATACTCCACTCTCAGAGATCTCTGTCTACCAGACCTCCCCTCATCAAAAACATTTGACAAAATATGTAGGTTACAATTCTGAAAAATCGCTATCAGCCCTAAGAAACTGTTGCAGCTGCAAGGTATTTATGTAATCAATCTGAACAATCAGAAACGGAAAATATGTCAGAATGGCATCAAACGAGCCAGCACTAAATGCAACTTTGGTACACACACTTACCAAGAGCTTTGAGGGACCAGTTTGTTATTGGTGTACGAAGTCAGACAACAAAGGAAAAAAATCTTAGCACAGGACACAACTTTTGAAGAACGCCAGAAAGTAGCCATTGCTGATGAAACGGTGGACATGGAGGCAAAATGCATTGAACACGAACATTTCTTTGGAACTTCAATTGATGAAAGTATGTATTAACAAAACTCTATTTTAAGAAATAAAGATCAGCAGAGAAAGGTACATGTTGCAGAAGCAGTGCGGCAAGAGGATGACAGTCTTCCTGATGAAAATGGAGAGACTGCAACACACACACACACACACACACACACACACACACACACACACACACACACACACACACACACACACACACACACACACACACACACACACATTGTATTATTTATGCTCCGCTTCAACTGGCAATCAACATTCTTACTACAAAGTGACTGTAAGTGTACAAGATGTTCCCATCACAATGGACATTGACATGGGCACTTCTGTGACTCTGATTACCAAAAAAGAGGTTTTTTATCTTCAAAACACATGAAGACTGTGACAGTCAGAAACAACCATTGGTTGTACTCAAAAGGTATGGAGGAAATATTATAAAATGCATTAGTGGGAAAGAAATGAACATAAAACAAGAACTACTTTTATGGTCAGGGTAGAAGATGACTAGTGGTAAACTTGCACACTAAAGGTTTTGCTGTGAAATTTTGCACAGTGATAGGAAACTTCATTTGAAGCTAGATGACCCAGTTTTCTTCTTTGTTGTGTCGAACACTCAGAAACAACATACCGTTTGAGAGCTCTTTGAAAAAAAAAGTCTATGTACACTGATCTTGCAGTCTTGGCCTGTGGATTGGTTGTGTCATTCTTGCAGTCAGAACAAAGAAAGGTGGTGTCCTTCTGCTTAGAGTTACTATCAGGAGATTTTAGTTTTGGGTGGCTATGTAGCAACATGATACTGAACAATAGTAAGTTACTGTTACGATTTGTTCCAATCATTTAGTCAATCTTAAGCGCTTTGATTTGTTTTTACAAGATATAGCGCTATATAAGTTCCATGAATTATTATTATTATTATTATTATTATTATTATTATTATTATTATTATTATTATTATTATTATTATTATTATCATTATTATTATTATTATTATTATTATTATTATTATTATTATTATTATTATTATTATTATTTCCCCAAAGAATGCCTGAACACTTTTCTGTTCTGACATCTTGGTACTGGCAGAGTACAATTTCTATGAACATACGTTTCTTTCTGGACTACAACACCTTTTGTATGGCGCAGTAGATGTATGAATGAATGCACCTGCTTTTAAAAGTCTGAAGTTTTCAAGGATTGAATTTAATAACTCCCCTTACCCAGAACAGTTTAATCTAAGCTGGGGTCATAGAATCACAGACTGCTATGGCAGTATATGGTATTCTACATAAATCTGCTCAAGTGTTCCAGCATGTCTTCTCTAGCTCTTCCTGTTGACCTGACAGACAGACAGACAGACAGACAGACAGACAGACAGAGAGAGAGAGAGAGAGAGAGAGAGAGAGAGAGAGAGAGAGAGAGAGAGATTGATTTGATTTGATTGATTTGATAAATTCTTTTATATCGAGGATAATGGAATAAGCACTTGTGC
>CM060325.1:28035916-28038416 GCA_030674155.1 Stramonita haemastoma | reverse complement strand
AGAGTTCTTAGAGTACTTACATATTATTGTTCGTAATATTTTTTTATATCCTCCCAGTATTTGTTTGCGGTGGCATTCAGTGTTAATAATGCTGTAGTCTCTTCTATCCGCTGATTTGAATGATTCTAACGAATTACTAGCATAATTTGCATTATTGTTCCCTTGACTTGCACTTTTAATTAAGTGAATAACCCGAGTCCATTTGGGGTCTTCGGTCTTGTGGCAAATGATGCTTTATCTACTTTCAATGTTTTCCCATAACCTATACAGTCGTTGTGGAGCGAGGTGTCAGAGACCGTAGCTTTTCTAGGGGCCAGCATCTTGAGGGCGGCGCCCATCTCCTCTCCCTCGCTTTCTTTACCTTTCCTGTTCCTAAAGAGGGCAGGTACCCATTTTACAGCTGGGTGAACTGGGGAGCTGTGCTGAAGCCAAGCCGCACGAACGGTCACCCATCCAAGAGGTCACCACGCTGAAAGCTTTAGCTTGGGGACACACTGAGCTACACTGTCCCCGCGCTGCAGTCGTCTGTCAGTATAAGGATTTGGCTATGAAGTCTGTGACATTTCAAAGCCTTCCTCAGTGCGGAACTGCTTAGCCATTGTTGGCAATGACTTGCTCAGTCAAAGTCAAAGTCAAACTTTTATTTCCAGATGGTACAGGGATGGCTCAGGGATCCTCATACCCTTTCTCTCGGACACAGTGACAGATATATAGACGAACAGACACACAGAGACAGACACACACGCGCGCGCGCTCAAACACACACACACACACACACTCTCTCTCTCTCTCTCTCTCTCTCTCTCTCTCTCTCTCTCTCTCTCTCTCTCTCTCTCTCTCTCGGTCTTGGGGGGTGATGTCCCTTGGATGTAGACAGGCACACCAAGAGCTGCGGTAAATTTTGGTTAAAAAACCGATTATATCCAGCACTATGCCCGTGAATGGATTACCCACGACGCTGGAGGTGACCTTAGGTGTCCTGCTACAGAAAAGTTACCTGACCCCCTGGAAAATCTGTGGCGAAGGAGACAGCACCACTGTTGTTCTCAGACTGAGGACCGGCTCTGACACTGACAACATGGCGGGACAACAAACATCATCAGTCCCGCAGTGTTACCGTAGAAAGCCTCCCAGTCAGCGTGACAGGGACAGAAGAAGGACGGAGGAGAGAAGACAGGCTGAGCAGAGAAGACAGGCAGAAGAGGAGGAGAGGAGACAGGCAGAGGAGAGGAGACAGGAAGCAAGGCAAGATTTTAAGACTATCGAAAATGAAAATTTCGATCATGAAACTTCGCTTGGTCTGTTTATGTGTACGCCTCCACCAAACCGCAGTGTTCCGCACAGCGACACGCCCCTGTCTCCAGACCACACTTTGCCCCATGGCCTGCGCTCTGCACGGGAATTTCGCCCCATGGCCTCTGATGTCACGTTGGTTGAAATGGACACAGGCGTTGATCATCAAAACAAAACTGACCTTGTGTATGTGCCTGCAGTGGATACAACGAGGGACAATGACTGTGACGATGCGCTACAGAAGGCTGAGGACTTTGGCTAAAGTGTGAACATCATCAGAGACTATGTCGGTGAACTGACTGATAGAGCTCTACAGAGAAAACTGCGGAATACTTCAAGGAATCGGGACTTTTGCCGTGTGTTGGTTTCTGAAGACAGGCCCTCTACAGTGATCTGTGAAAGTGATGACGTGATATTCCAGTTTGACTGGACAGATGAAAGTGGCGTGCCTACCAATATCTTTTGGTTTGCCAAAAGGGACACTAAATGCATGAACCAGAAAGAACGGGAAATCAACCCAGACTGAAGCTGTGGACACCTGCTGACCGCAAGATCAAAGACGGGATCTGTGCAGGACTGCACGACTTACACATGGTTATGGATGTGGTCAGATTAATTCTGGGATAAGCAGGACTGGTTACTTTTTGACTAAGTGTGGAGTGTATAAGTCTGCATCATCTGAAGATCTTCCGGACACGTCCAGTAACCAGCCAGCAGTACAGCCACGATAGTTCTTCGGTCCCTGCTTCGACATCGACATCCGTTAACCGGTTACTAGTGACATTCACACACATGTGTAACCATGTATAAACAATACCGCGTTTTGGTTACCACTCGCGAAGAATCATTTATATTGTACAGTGTTCAATTTTGTTGTACCTTTCGATTTCGGTCCCTTTCCCCAACTACCCCTTTGTGAATGGGTTGAAAAACCTAACACAATAAAATCTTTGTCATTGTCATTTCTCTCTCTCTCTCTCTCTCTCTCTCTCTCTCTCTCTCTCTCTCTCTCTCTCTCTCTCTCTCTTTATCTCACTCTCTCTCTCTGACACTGTCTCTCTCTCTCTCTCTGTGACTCTCTCTCTCTCTCTCTCTCTCTCTCTCCTCTCTCTCTCTCTCTCTCTCTCTCTCTCTCTCCTCTCTCTGACTCTGTCTCTCTCTGTCTCACTCACACACGTACGCTGTCTGTCTGTCTGTCTGTCTGTCT
>CM060325.1:28025916-28033416 GCA_030674155.1 Stramonita haemastoma | reverse complement strand
CACTGCAGGATATGAAACGTCGCTAATGGCATTTCCTTCCGCTACCCTGCACCACCAGCCCCCGCCATCAAAGTCCTCCTTCAGCCAGGTAGGGGGGTGGGGTGACGAGGGGGGTCAGTGAGGAAGGCAGCAGCATGACAGAGGAAAGAACTGTCGGTGGAAAAAGGAGGATTGTTGTCGTTAAGCTTAATTCTTTTAATCCGTTTGTCAACAGTCACATGCGTGTGAATAATTGGAATGCAAGTGCTTTGAATTAATATTTGCTTCGCAACATTCAGTCCTGTAGAAGTTCCACATGCAGTTATTTTGTTTATGTTCCTGTTATTATTATTGTCATTGTTTCTGTTGTTGTTCATTATCATATTCATTATTTTGTATTGTTATTTTCACTTTTTTTTTTACTACTACTACTATTATTCTAGTAGCATCAGTATTAGTATTATTATTGTCATTACTGTTATTACTATCGTTATTGTTTTTATAATCTTCATCACCATTATCAATTTTCCCAGAGAAAGACATAGGTGGATACTGTGGGAGCTTAATTCTTTTAATCTATTTGTCAACAGTCGCATGCGTGTGAATAATTTGAATGCAAGTGCTTTGACTTCATAAGTGCTTTGCAACATTCAGCACTGTAAAAGTTCCACACACTGTTATTGTTTTTTGTTGCTGTAATTACTAGTCTTATTCTTATTTGTTATCATAACCAGAATTTTTGTTCATACTTTTTATTGTTATCATTTTTTAATTGTATTTTTATTTATTATCATAAATGTCATTTTATCATTGCTATCATTATAGTTATTATAATTTTTGTCATCATCATCATCATAAATTTCCCCAAAACAAGACAAAGACAGGTACTGTGGGAGCGTAAGGAAGTTGCAGAGGCGTATTCAAAACAGCATTCATGAAAAGAAAAAAGAAGATTAGCACCACCTTTTCATATCTATTTAATCCTTCAGATTTTTAGGGGGTGGTAGTGGTACATGGTGGATATTACCTGTATGCAGCACACAGAGGCTGATCCATCCATCAAGATAATAATGCATCACACTTTGTCATTCCACTCAACATGAATAATGATACGGAGTTGTCTGGGTCACACAGTGACCAGCTTGTAGAAAGGACATGGCAAACTTGCCGTAACCTGCAGAAGTGGACAGAAACCAAGCCACAAATCAATAGGGTTTGTTTTCCCCCAACAACGCATATGATGCGACAAGTGCATAAACAGAAGTGCGGGAATCCAAGCGGATTTCTTTCAAGTTCAAAACTCCTATGGTCTGAGGTTTGATTAATCCAAACTAAAGCAGGTCACTCCACAGAATATTGATCGACAAAAGCTGTGTGTTGATTGTGGAGAAAATCTTCCATAATGTCAGACCCCATCCCCCCCCCCCCAAAAAAAAAGGTGAGGTTTAAAAGATAAACATACACCACACACACACACACACACACACACACACACACACACACACACACACACACACACACACACACAACACACACACACACACACACACACACACACACACACACACACACACACACACACACACACACAAAACACACACACAAAACACACACACAAAACACACACACCACACACACACACACACACACACACACACACACACACACACACACACACACACACTCTCTGCACCTTGCGGCAAGGTGTCCTAAGTCAATAGAACTGTCTCGTTTCCATTTTTAGAAGAAAGAACAACAGCAACAACAAAAACCTCACAAAAGAACCAACCTCCTTTATAACGGGGTAGAAGAAGAAGGAGAAGGAGGAACAGGGTCTGATGATGGATGAGGGCACACAAAGCCTGCAGTAAAGGCCAGGACTGTCAGGCAGAGTTCTTTCTGTGCAATAATCCAGCATCTGAGGACATGCACGCCGGGCCTCAGTCGATGGCTTTGTCCTTGCTTCACACCGGCCCACTGCAGGATATGAAACATCGCTAATGGCATTTCCTTCCGCTACCCTGCACCACCGCCGCCGCAGTAGTCTAGTGGTTAGGGCGTTGGACTCGTAATCTAAAGGTTGCGGGTTCGATCCCAGCTTTCGGCTATGGTGTTGTGCCCTTGGAAAAGGCACTTTACGGCTATTTTCTCACCCCACCCAGGTGTAAAAGGTGGTACCAACCTTGTGTTGGGGTTAACTCTGCGATAGACTGGCGTCCTATCCAGGGGGGAGTCTATGCTCTCAGTCGCTTAACGCCACAGAATCCGGGATAAGCACTGGCCTATGAGCCTTATGGCTCGGGACAGACTTAACTTTAACTTAACCCTGCACCACCAGCCCCCGCCATCAAAGTCCTCATTTAGCCAGGTAGGGGTGGGGGGAGGAGGAGGAGGTGGGGGGGTCAGTGAGGAAGGCAGCAGCATGACAGAGGAAAGAACTGCTGGTGGAAAAAGGAGGCATTGTTGTCGTTAAGCTTAATTCTTTTAATCCATTTGTCAACAGTCACATGCATGTGAATAATTGGAATGCAAGCGCTTTGAATTAATATCTGCTTTGCAACATTCAGCACTATAGAAGTTCCACATACAGTTATTTTGTTTTTGTTTGCTATTTGTTATTGTTGTTGTTTCTGTTGTTGTGCATTATCATATTCATTAGTTTGTATTGTTATTTTCACTGTTGTTTTTTTTACTACTACTATTATTCTAGTAGCATCAGTATAAGTATTATTATTGTCATTACTGTTATTGCTATCGTTATTGTTTTTATCATCTTCATCATCATTATCAATTTCCCAGAGCAAGACATAGGTGGATACTGTGGGAGCTTGATTCTTTCAATCTATTTGTCAACAGTCGCATGCGTATGAATAATTGGAATGCAAGTGCTATGACTTCATATCTGTTTTGCAAAACTCAGCACTGTAAAAGTTCCACACACTGTTCTTGGTTGTTTTTTTTATTGCTGTTATTACTATTCTTATTCTTATTTCTTATCATAACCAGCATTATTGATATGTTTATTGTTATTATCATTTTGTCAGTGTTATTTTTATTAATTATCATAAATGTCATTTTATCATTGCTATCATTATAGTTATTATAATCTTTATCTTCATTATTATCATCATCATCATAAATTTCCCCCAAAACAAGACAAAGACAGGTACTGTGGGAGCGTAGGGAAGTTGCAGAGGCATATTCAAAACAGCATTCACAAAAAGAAAATAAAAGATTAGCACCACCTTTTCATATCTATGTAATCCTTCAGATTGTTTTAAGGGGATGGGAGTACTGTGTGCAGCTCACAGAGGCTGATCCATCAAGATAATAAATAATGCATTACACTTTGTCATTCCACTCAACTTGAATAATGATAATTATGGAGTTGTCTGGGTCACACAGTGACCAGCTTGTAGAAAGGACATGGCAAACTTGCCATAACCTGCAGAAGTGGGCAGAAACCAAGCCACAAATCAATAGGGTTTGTTTTCCCCCACACAACGCATATGATGTGACAAGTGCATAAACAGAAGTGCGGGAATCCAAGCGGATTTCTTTCAAGTTCAAAACTCCTATGGTCTGAGGTTTGATTAATCCAAACTAAAGCAGCTCACTTCACAGAATATTGATCGACAAAAACTATTTGCTGTTTGTGGAGGAAATCTTCCATAATGTCAACCAAAGAACAAAAAATATAGACAAAGTTGAGTTTTAAAGCTACACACGCACATACACTCACAACACACACACACACACACTCACACCACACACACACACACACGCATACACGCACACACACACACACGCACACACACACACACGCACACACACATACATACACACTCTCTCTCTCACTCACTCACTCACTCACACACACACACACCATACACACACACCACACCACATACACACACACCACACCACTCTCCCCCCCCCCTCTCTCTCTCACACACACACACACACACACACACACACACACACACACACACACACACACACACACACACACACACACACACACACACTGCACCTTGCGGCAAGGTCTCCTAAGTCAATAGAACTGTCTCGTTTCCATTTTTAGAAGAAAGAAAACAACAACAGCAACAACAAAAACCTCACAAAAGAACCAACCTCCTTTATAACGGGGTAGAAGGAGGAGAAGAAGGAGGAACATGGACTGATGATGGATGAGGGCACACACAGCCTGCAGTGAAGGCCAGGACTGTCAGGCAGAGTTCTTTCTGTGCAATAATCCAGCATCTGAGGACATGCACGCCAGGCCTCAGTCGATGGCTTTGTCCTTGCTTCACACCGGCCCACTGCAGGATATGAAACATCGCTAATGGCATTTCCTTCCGCTACCCTGCACCACCAGCCCCCGCCATCAAAGTCCTCATTCAGCCAGGTGGGGGGGGGGGGGGGCAGGTGGAGGAGGGGGGGGGGGTCAGTGAGGAAGGCAGCAGCATGACAGAGGAAAGAACTGTTGGTGGAAAAAGGGGGCCTGTTGTCGTTAAGCTTAATTCTCTCAAGAACGTATTAAATCTTTTCTGAATCCTTTTTCTCCAACTCCTCGCTTTATGAACTGTAATAATCAGGGGAAGTAACGCTTTAAAATAACCACTAATTTCTCACAGTGACAGAAAAAATAGATGGCTTGTATTTCTCACAGTGTTAAATCACCAACATTGCTTTTACTCTAAAAATTTCTTTTTTACTTTTAAAAAAATGTGGCTGTCAGCGTTTATAAAGAACATAAAAACTGAAGTGAACCAGCAGAGTTGCAGCTGACATCACGTAACTAGGGGGGTTCCTCTTTTTCCTTTCACTTACATAAGCCACGCCTACTCTTGCCTTCCAGGTCCGATTCCAGGCCTGGGACATTTTCATGTCCAAAAATAGGAACAACTTTTTATATTACTCAGTATCTTTTTTGATAAACCTTCAGCCAAAGGCTACCTGATTCCAAAATGACTGCAGAACATTGTTGCTCTGCTGATTTTGTTGTCCTTCCTATTGGCTATCAACTCCTAGATCTATCAAGCCACACTGATTACATTCTAACTGGATGACGAAACTGAAAGATGGAGTGAATAGAGCCATACTTTTACTTTTACTAAATAGCATTTTCAGGAGGACGGGACAGCTTAGTAGTCAGAGCACTCGCTTTCACCAAGCTACAGTTAAGCAGCATCGAGCGTGGTTACCAAATGGATGGGTGACCGATTGTATGCCTTGGCTTCAGATTAGTTCCCCCAGTTCCCCCAACTGTAAATGGGTACCTGCCCTCTTTAGGGTCAGGGAAGATGAAGCAGCGAGAGAGAGAGAGGAGATGGGCGCCACCCTCAATATGCTGGCCCTTAGAGAAGTTGGGGTCTCTGACGCCTCGCTCCCTTACGACCACATAGGTTATAGGACACCTATACCTTTTCACCTTTACCTAAAAATCTGTTTTGTGTGGAGTTTCTTTTTTCTTAAAACAAACATTTTTTGAATCGTTTACAGTCTGTCCCGAGCCTAAGGCTCATCAGGCCGGTGCTTATCCCGGTTTCTGTGGCGTTAAGCGACTGAGAGTCATAGACTCTCCCCTGGATAGGACGCCAGTCTATCGCAGGGTTAACCCCCAAGGTTGGTACCCCTTTTACACCTGGGTGGGGTGTACAATACCACCCTACAATTCCAAGACCTGACCTTGACCTCACTCTCACAATCAACTCGTCTTCTTTCAGTTGGGGCTGGTGCACGTGGAAGCGGGCGCCCTGTGCCGCAGCTACCTGACGGTGCGCTACTCGCTCCTGTACGTGTCTCTGCTGAGCGTGCTGTTCATCACCCTGGACAGGTGGTGGTCCTTGAGGTGGCCCTTCTCCTACCGGGCCCGGCACACCCGCCGCCTGGCGGCCTACATCATCAGCACGGTGTGGGCCCTCAGCGGGGCTCTGTACGCCCTGCCCATCTTCCTCTGGGACGAGGTGGCGTCCCCGTCGTGGGCGCCGTCCCCAGCTCAGCCCGACCACAACAACAAGAAGGTGAGGGTGGGGGGAGGAGAGGACAGTGGCTCTGAGGACAGCGTGCAGAAGTACGCTCTGCAGGAGAGTGTGAACAGGGCGTGTGAGGTCCCTTACGCGCTGAGCTTCACCTGGGCGGCGGTGACGTGCTGCCTGATGTACCTGCTTCCCCTGGTGGCCATGTGGATCATTAACTGCTCCCTCTACCACAAGATCCGTCAGCGCAAGTCCGTGGAGATCCGGAGGTCCACGTCCGTGACGGACACGTTTTACGTGACGGTGAAAAACAGCAAGCCCACCATCCACATCACCGAGGCCCCATCCCTGGTGGGCCCTCCTTCCTGCTGTGAGTTCACATTCAAATTCAAAATACTTTATTATCTCTAAAAACAGAGACATTCCAGTAGGGTTACAAGCCATATAATTATAAGAACAAAAACCACGTAAAAAATAGAATTAATATAGCACAACACAGGTTCTGAACATCAGCACGCACCTATCTGGGGGTTCTTGGGGGGGAGGGGGGGGGGGTAAGGGGGCAGGGTTGGGAGGGTAGGAGGTGGAGGATGAAGGGTGGTGGGGGGGGGGGTAGAATGAGGAGGAGGGAAGAGAGTGGTTAAAAGTAGAAGGGTAGAAAAGAGTAAGGGGAGAGAAGGAACGAGAGAGAAGGGGGAGGAGGGAGTGTGTCATACAGGCAGAGAGGGGGAGGGGGGTGAGAGATGAATGCTTCGTTAAATCTCGATTTCTTGTAGATACGCCTCAGTCCAGGATTTGTTGCTCGAATCCAATCTCTCTCTCTCTCTCTCTCTCTCTCTCTCTCTCTCTCTCTCTCTCTCTCTCTCTCTCTCTCTCTCTCTCTCTCCTCTCTCTCTCTCTCTCATCTCTACTCACACACACACACACACACACACACACACACACACACACACACACACACACACACATACACACACACAGAATCGATTGATTGATTAATTAATTAATTATCTTTATTCAGAGAGAGAGAGAGGCATACGTGTATTGATTCATGGACACGTTATAGCAAAAATCACCCCTCACTCAATGCACCGAGTGTGTTGTCATGGAGAGACGGGGCTGTCATTTAAACATCTCCAAACTCTGTGTTTATCAAAGACCGACAATTTCTCTGTAAGTGATAATAAAATTGTCTGGAATCTTAGACCTTGATTCCAGCACAGTCTTCATTATTTGGGTTACGGTATACCCTTCAATTGTCTTGTCTTCCCTTCGGATGTCCTTTGGATGAGGCTATAAACTGACGCCCCGTGTGCGAACGCACGCAGAACATCTTGCGCACACGTTAAATCCTGTTCCGCTTTTCGTAAGAGTAGGCCACCGTGTGCCGGTGAGAACAGATGACATGATTTACAAAAACTGCATATACACGGGGACTGGATGTACAAAGCACATGAATGCTTATTCCATTATCTTCGATATGAAAGAATAAATAAATAACTACATTATTATTGGGTGGGATGATTATTCAAATTTTATA
>CM060325.1:28008416-28010916 GCA_030674155.1 Stramonita haemastoma | reverse complement strand
CGCACGCACGCACGCACGCACGCACGCACGCACGCACGCACGCACGCACGCACGCACACACACACACACACACACACACACACACACACCACACACACACACACACACACACACACACACACACACACACACTGGTTGCAAATGATATAAACTTATAATTGTAAACACCATAATCTGTGCATGTCAGTAACATAACATGCCTACATCACCAACATCCAGTTACGTCAAACTACCGTTGGCATCAGAACTGAATCCATGAAGAAGCTGGTCATTAATTTTTACTTTTCCTCTCTGTCTAAAGCTGTGTTCCTTAATAGCAGTTTGAGAAACCGGCAAATGTTTTGTTTTGGAGGGGGGGGGGGGGGGCTTGTGATGTAAAATGTAAAAGAAGCTGAGGGTAGGAGTTGGAGAGGACGCTGAGGTATCAGTGTGCGGGGATCCTACCCAGGTATCAGTGTGCGGGGATCCTACCCAGGTATCAGTGTGCGGGAATCCTACCCAGGTATCAGTGTGCGGGGATCCTACCCAGGTATCAGTGTGCGGGGATCCTACCCAGGTATCTGTGTGCGGGAATCCTACCCAGGTATCAGTGTGCGGGGATCCTACCCAGGTATCAGTGTGCGGGGATCTTACCCAGGTATCAGTGTGCGGGGATCTTACCCAGGTATCAGTGTGCGGGGATCCTACCCAGGTATCAGTCCCCATTCCATACCCCTGAAGGTCCTCTGAATGAGACCATGAACTGGCGTTCTGGCCCTTGAATGAACGCTATAATTATCCCAGTGTTTGAGACTGTTTGACTTTTATCTCGTGGGTCCATGTCTCATGGTTCCATGAAAATAAGTTCGAATCTCGATAGCCCCGTCTGGTGAATCAAGCGTGGGTTTTGTTTAGGTGTTTTTGTTGTTGTTGTTGTTGTTTTTTACTGTTTTCAAAGCCAACTTCAAGTGGAGACCTGTTAGTACCCGAATTCCTTGTTGTGTATATATATATATACATATATAGAAGATCAAATATGCACGTTTAAGATCCCGTCATTCATGTCACGGAAACATGAAAATACGCAGCATGCATCCTGTACATTAAAATGAGCTTCTCTGAAGTGGTAATGTCTGTTGAGGTCAGCGGGCACACCTTCCTGAAAAGTTACTAGCACATGAGAAAACAAGCACCACGTACCCCACCCTGTAAGGAGAGAGAGAGAGAAAAGGAGAGAGAGAGGAGAGGAGAGAAGAGAGAGAGAGAGAGAGAGAGAGAGAGAGAGAGCACATGAGGCCAGGATATGAAAGAACGAGAGAGTAGAAATCGCATCATGAGCGTATACAGAAAGCAGAACTGTTAAGAGAGTGTATTTTTTTTTTTTACAATATTTTAAAAATGTATTTATTTAGTTTAGTTTGTCTTCATGATGCATTTCAGAACAGTGCTCTTGTTTTCACAGCGCTGATCAGATTGCCACTTTTTTTTTTTTTTTTTGCTTTTTATTTTGGTCAGATTTATTTGTTTCCTAGGTATCAGTTATAGCTTCCCCCCCTCCCCCCCCCCCCGGGTGGGTTTGGGTTCCTCCCTCCTCCCCCCTCCCCCACTTCCAAGCAGAGGTCATGGTGTGTGCTTAACATTCTGCATTGAAACTACTGTTTCTTCCAAGTCATTCCCACAATCTCACTATTGGAGACATTCCAGGGAGGGGGAGGGGGGGGGGGGGGGGGCGGTGGTTCTGATCCCTAACGTTCCTCCTTGTGTTGTGATTTTACACAATACTGGTTCATAAAATTCCTTTTTAGGCTGAAGGGTATGTATACATCACTTTATATGACGTGCCGCCGAAATGTTAAGATTTTTTTTTTTTTTTTTTTTTTGGAGAGGGGGGGGGAATTTTGATTTAATTTTATTAATCCCTTTTTTTTTGTTGTTTTCTTTGGGTTGTATTGCACACACACACACAAATTGCATGTTGTTGCTTTTTTTTTTTTTTCGTTAAATCGTCTATTTCTAAATCAATGTTCAGTGTTGGATTTTTTTTATATAGTTTTTTTCTGGAAATGAACACGGTAATATGCATGCAACCAGTAAAAAAAAGAAGGCGGGATGAAAGACAGGAAGGAGAGCAAAACCTTGGTGTTTGTGTGTGTGTGTGTGTGTGTGTGTGTGTGTGTGTGTGTGTGTGTGTGTGTGTGTGTGTGTGTGTGTGTGTGTGTGTGTGTGTGTGTGTGGTTTTTTTTTAATACTTGCTAAAGTAACAGCGAGCTCAATTCATAACGTTGTTGTTTTCTAGTGTTGTTGGTTTGGGTTTGGTTGTCATTGTTTATTCTTCTTTTTTCTCCGGGGGGTGGGGGTGGGGGGGGGGCAGGTTGTTTTGTTGCTTTTTTTCTTTTTACGTTCCTTGACTAGAGCTCCGAGGTTCACTAATAGTGAGAGTGTTGTGTTTGCAGCTCCTCCCCCCCCCCCCCAAAAAAAAAAAAAAACCATGTAGGTAGCCGTATTCCAATTTCGGGGATGG
>CM060325.1:27988416-28003416 GCA_030674155.1 Stramonita haemastoma | reverse complement strand
CCATGGTGAGCGACACGCACGATAGTTCGTGCAGGAGAGTGTTCAGAGGCTTGTACTCAGTCAGAACTGATCTTTGGGAATGAAATCATCCAGCGCCATGACAGCTTACCGAGTTTCCTCCCCTGCACAATGGTCAGTTTTATTTTGAAGATTATAAAAAAAGGAAATGCATTGCTTATTCAATGCACCGTCTGAAATTAAAGTTTGACACACACACACCACACACACACACACACACACACACACACACACACACACACACATACACACACACACACACACACACACACACACACACACACACGCACACACACACACACGCACACACACACCACCACCACACACACACACACACACACACACACACACACACACACACACACACACACACACACACACACACACACACACACACTTTTTGTTTTGTTTTTTGGCAGACGCGAACATAAAGGTAACAGTACATCATGAAACAAGATTCTTGCAGTCTGCTGTGACAAAACAATCGCTAGTAACCAGCCCATCTCGAAGAGTGGTTGTCTGATCGTTTTATCTGTCTGTATGTCTGATTGTATGCCTTGTTTCATTGACTACACGGTGTTAGTTCATCTCGGAGTATCTCATTGTTTGCTTGTTTTTGAAGTCAGACGGAAAGAGGGAGGGGAAAATACAAAACATAAGAAAACCAAAGAGAACAGAAACAGATAATTCACTCTCAAAAAAGAAAGTAGTGTTATCGTTGCTTCTGTTTTCTTCGTGATGTTGTAAAAAAAAAAATAAAAAAATAAAAAGTTATGTTGGGTTGTTTTTTTTTCTAGAGCCTCTGACTAGTGTGACATAAGCTAGTCTTTGTTCTCATCTAGAATGGGGGGGGGGAGGGGGGTCGTGGTGGGGAAGGGGGGGGGGGCGTGTGTGTGTGTGTGTGTTGTGTGTGTGTGTGTGTTTGTGTGTCTGTCTGTCTGTCTGTGTGTGTGTGTGTGTGTGTGTGTGTGTGTGTGTGTGTGTGTGTGTGTGTGTGTGTGTGTGTGTGTGTGTGTGTGTGTTGTGTGTGTGTGTGATATTTAGTTTTTACTCTTTCATTTCGAGGAATATGGAATAAGCTCTTGTTTCTGTGCGTGCGTTTGTGCATGTGTGTGTGTATGATTTCTTTTTATTTTATTCTTTTATTTCGAGGCCAATGAAATAAGCACTCATGTTCTCGTGTGTGTATGTGTGTGTCTGTGTCTCTGTCTGTCTGTCTCTGTCTGTCTGTCTGTATCTTTGTCTGTGAGTGTGTGTGTGTGTGTGTGTGTGTGTGTGTGTGTGTGTGTGTGTACGTGTGTGTGTATGTAGTAGTAGTCTTCAATTTTACGTCCTTCCACATAAAGTGATACCAGACGGGGGGGGGGGGGGGGGGGGGGGGGGGGGAGGGGACATAAAAAAAAAAAGATAAATTGAATCAAAGATGGGAAATATATGCAAATATAGCAATAATTAAAAAAAAATTAAAAAAACACACACAATAAACATATAGAATAATAATACTAATAAATATCAAAATGTTGATAAACTAAAGATAGAAAGGGAGAGAAAGACAAGGATAATGATGGGGGATATATGCATTAAAGTATATACTTAAATATTTACTTTTTATTTTAAAAAGGAAATCGTGTGTGTGTGTGTGTGTGTGTTGTGTGTGTGTGTGTGTGTGTGTGTGTGTGTGTGTGTGTGTGTGTGTGTGTGTTGTGTGTGTGTATTTTGTGCAAGTTTGCAATTGTGGTTGAAGTTATTCTCATTACATAAAACGAATCTGTATACTAAACATTAAATTAACAGGGAAGAGTAAAATTCAAAACAGAACAATGATGTAACTACAACAAATGCCCTATGGGACTTAACAATAAACCCTTAGCAATAGCAAACACTAACTTGACATCATCCAGAACTTGTTCAAGGGAAGTTTCGGTAAAACTAGGTAAATAAGGCTTTAAAGTCTTGCATTCAAGTACAATATGGGTATTTGAAATATTGTTGTTTCCACATAAGCATTTAACATCCTTACTAAATTTTGTGACAAAAGCGTTTAATCGGATTCTAAAAAATAACGCCTGAAGCTGTCTTTCTCTGACCACATTTGTATAAATCTTTGACTGATGTATACTCTTAAAGACACTTTTTATCTGGTTGGAACCCATTTTACAAACTGTTCTTTTTTGTAGTATTTCATTAAACTTGCTTAAGGATGCTTGTTCTAACAAATGATATCCTTCTTTGATAGATAAAGGAATATGTAGCTCACTGTTTCCACTTCTATTGCTCGCACCTCTCTTAGCAGCCCAATCAACCCATTCATTAGAGTACAATCCAATGTGTGAAGGAACCCAAAGAAGAGTAACAAATATGTTTCTTAAACTTAAAAGGTGGACTATGTGTTTTATATCTAATATAAGTTTTGAATGATTCTTATAATCTGCAGATTTTATGGCATATAAAACTGATTTAGAATCCACACAAAGTAAGACATGGAAAAAACAATATGGGTTATCTAGCACATATGTTAAAGCCATTAAAATTGCAACCAGTTCAGCTGTAAATACTGACAGATTTACACCTATAAAATATGATTTTTCTACTTTGAGTGCTGGTATAACAAAAGCTGAACCAGCTTGGTGATTATTCAGAAGTGAACCATCAGTGTACACTTTAAGATAACTACAGTAGTTATCATGAATATATGATCTAACAGTGGCTGCCAAAACATTAGGATTTTCATCCTTCTTCATGTCTGTGTAATTGATATCAAAATATGCCTGATTCATTTCCCAAGAGGGGCAAGGTGGAACCATTTTCTGTGAATCTACATTCATTTTATCAAGTTTAGATTGCTCGTAAAGGTCCGCCACGTATGTACCAATAGTTGTTAAAGAACGTATTTGCTGCGCTCGTTTTGGAAAAAGAATATCAGATTTTACTTTAACGTCTTCTGATGCAAAGTTTTTGGGTGTGGAACTTCTCAGTACATACTTGGCGCATGCAAGTTTTCGGTATTCATCTAACGGAAGTATTCCAACTTCTTTATATGTTTCAATTGCTGATGCATGAAAAGGTACACCAAGAGTAAGCCTGTATGCTTTACAGTCTATACTTTGGAGCTTCCTCAATAAATATTTAGGAGCATTAAAAAAGACTTCTTGTCCGTATGTCAGTTTTGATCTGATTATTGATGTTGATAAATGTTTAAGGACTGACAGATCTTGCCCCCAATACTGCTTGCTAACAATTTTTAGAAGATTTAGACTTTTTCTTGCTTTAGTTAGAATGTACTCTATATGGGTATTCCATGTTAACTTCGATGTAAGAAATACACCTAAAAATTTTACTAATTGTTTGTAATGAATAGTCTCATTTTCAATCTTAAACACTGGTAATTCTGTTGGATCACTGCCATTATTGAATAACACCATATGTGTCTTTTCTGTAGAAAAGGTGAGTCCGTTTTCTATTATATACTGATTTAGATTATCAAGTTGTTTTTGATATGTTTTTTCTACTGTAATTTAAAGCCCTTTTTGACGTGTTTCGCTTCATAGTTACGGTCATCCAAATACAAATATCGTCTGCATATTGCGCTAAAACTACATCCTTTGATATATGTTTCGGAAGATCATGTAATAATATGTTAAATAAAACTGGAGCTAATACAGAACCTTGAGGTAAGCCCATTTGAAGGTATTTAGAATTTGAATACATATTTCCCACCCTCACTTGAATTGATCTTTCGCTAAGAAAACTTTTGATGTAATGATAAAAGTTACCACAAAATCCAATGGACTTTAACTTACTCATTACTTTTGCATGCCAGACTTGGTCATAGGCCTTTTTTACATCAAAAAATGTTGCTAGAACATTTTTTCTTCGAGCAAATTGTTGTTTCACACATGTTGTAAGCTTTACTAAATTATCCATTGCAGATCTTCCTCTCTGAAAGCCTGCCTGGTTGATTGGTATAATGTTATTTTTTTCGCAATAATGTAACAATCTCCTCAATACAATTCTTTCCATGAGCTTGCCAATATGAGAGGTTAATGAAATAGGCCTGTAACTTGTTATTTCTGTCTTGGGTTTTCCTTTTTTATGAACAGGTACAATAATGGACTGTTTCCACTGAATTGGTGTAACACCCTCAAGCCAACATTTATGAAAAAGTTCATGTAGTAAAAGAATAAAATTTTCAGGTAAGTGTTTTATCATATTATTTGAAATGGCATCAGCTCCAACAGATGTTTTCTTATTAGGAAGGGAAAGGATTGCATCTTTGACTTCCTGGACTGTTATTGGAGCATTAAAATATAGGGTGTTATCGGGTAAGGGATCTGTGTATTTAGCTTTACTTTCTTCATGTGTTCTATATTCTCTGTGCTTAGCTGATAGACCCTCCAAACGCATTGTTTTTGAAAACATCTCGGCAAATGCCTCAGCCTTTTCTACATCAGAAGGGAACTCTTTGTTTACAAGATTAATAGGACATGATGGAATATTTACACCTTTCCTCATCTCATTTAGTTTAATCCATACTTTTGAAGCATCTTTATGACAAAAGATTTCATTCTTACAAAAGGAAGACCAGTACTGTCTTTTAGCCTGTGCTATAACCAAGTTACAATAATTTTTGGCCTTCTTCTGTTCATCGTGGTTTTTTGCTGATTTATCTTTAAGAAACAACTTATGTGCTAAATGTTTATCATTTACTGCTAATTCACAATCTTTGGTCCACCAAACATTTCCAGAATGTTTATTGGACTTAACTGGATTACATTTGGGGATAGACACATTAGCAGCTCGTAAAATAATGTTGGTTATATTAGAATACATACTATTCACATCATGACTACTTATGTTTTCTGTATTACTACGAGCTAAAGAACTTTTAAATTTTTCCCAATCAGCCTGTTTATAATTATATTTTGGGACTTTATCTTCATGAATGTCACATTGACATAATGTTTTGTTAAAAGTTATGACTATAGGTAAATGATCACTACCCAGAGTGTCTTTATGAGTTAACCAATCACACTCTGGAACAAGTGCAGGTGATACAAGAGACAGATCTAAAGCTGACGCTCTATGGCTTGATACATCTGGTATTCTTGTGATGCTGCCATCATTTAGTAAATACAAACATGAATCTACAACGTTTTCCACAAATCTGTTGCTAGAAACAGATATACAATTATTATCCCAAAATGGTGCATGAGCATTGAAATCTCCACCAATTAGCCATTTTTCGTTATCTTGTAAAGTACGAATCCACTCTGTGTTAAGCTCATTGGGTCCTTTAGGCAAATAAACAGACACGATATTCAGAATCAGGTCGTCGTTTAATTTGACTCGTGCTGCGTATGTGTGTGTGTGTGTGTGTGTGTGTGTGTGTGTGTGTGTGTGTGTGTGTACGTGTGTGTGTGTGTGTGTGTGTGTGTGTGTGTGTGTGTGTGTGTGTGTGTTGTGTTTATTTTTTTCTTTTATTTCGAGGATAATGGAATAAGCCACTCGTGTGCTCATGTGTGTCTATATCTGTGTCTGTATCTGTGTTTTCGATTTCTTTTTACCGTCTCTTTACAAAAAAAAATTATGATATCAGACTAATACAAAGAGGCAGGGGGGAGGGAAGACAGGGGTGGGGGGGAGGGGGGGGGGTCTGAAGTCGGAACGTGTCGGCTGAGGCCAGCGGGCAGACCTCCTGCAGAGTGACTACAAGCACAGTACAAGAAGACCGGACACTACACACAGGGAAGATAAAGAAGAGAAGATGTCTAGAATATACTACACACGAGCAAAAAAAACAAAACAAAACAAATAATAATAAAGGCAAGAGAGATTCAGATTGTGGGGGTTTTTAGGCTGAAGACGATAGTATTATTGTCTCAGGATCGTCAGTGTCGCTCGTGTCCCCGCTACAATCAATACACTGACCTTCAACGTAATGTTACCACTGTTGTTGTTGTTTGTTTTTGTTATAGTAGCAGCTCAACATTACTACTGTTGTTTTCTTTATTTGTTTGTTTTATTATTATTATTATCATTCAGCTTGACAGCAAATACAGCAACAAGAATCAATAATGTTGTGTTCTACCTTGCCTGGAGGGTTGAATTTATAATCATATACATAAACACGCGCGCACACACACACACACACACCACACACACACACACACACACACACACACGCGCGCGCGCGAGCGAACGCACACACACAGAACACACACGCCCTTGCACGCACGCACGTGCGCACGTGCACATACATGCACACACATACACACGTGATAGGCTCCCATCTCTCTCTCTCTCTCTCTCTCTCAAGGGCCGGATGAAAAAAAGTATGTAATGCTTACTTACTCTGTTACCCTTGAAAAATAAAGATTATTCATTCATTCATTCTCTCTCTCTCTCTCTCTCTCTCTCTCTCTCTCTCTCTCTCTCTCTCTCTCTCTCTCTCTCTCTCTCTCTCTCTCTCTCCCTCTCTCTCTCTGCCATTCTGAATCAGTATGTCATCATCTGTAAATTTTGTTCTTCGCGATAATGATAAATATAGGTTGTTGTTCATGTTTTCTTTTGTTTTGTTTTTTTAATTTCAAGGGCATAGAATAAAGTATCTTCACAAAATCACAACTCATGAAGGTAGATGGAAAGACAGGAACAGAATAGAAAGCAAGCGAACAAACAAAAGCAAGCAAGTTCTTGCAATGGATGAACCACCTGAAGTAATCAAGAAGTGATCAATAGTAAATAATCAGCTGATTTATAAATGACCAAACGAACAAACAAATGAATTAACAGCCGATGCACTGATTTTGGGTAGGCGCTGCACCTGTGGCGACGCGCTCTCCCGGGGAGAGCAGCCCAAATTTCACGCGGAGAAATCTGCTGTGACATAAAGTGGCATAAAATATTTTAAAAAATAAATAATAAATAATGTAGGACTGAGAGGGCTTTGCATTACATGGGGCAAAACTCTTGTAAAATGCTGTGCGTCCTGCAACAAAGCATACGTGTTGGTCTCCCTTCCTGTACTCTCTCGTCATAGCTGTCTTGTCTGTATGGGTACGCGTGCGTGCGTGCGAGCATGTGTGTGTGTGTGTGTGTGTGTGTGTGGTGTTGTGTGTGTGTGTGTGTGTGTGTGTGTGTGTGTGTGTGTGTGTGTGTGTGCGCGTGCGTGCATGCGTGTGTGTGCGTGCGTGCGTGCGTGCGTGTATGCGTACGTGTGTGTGTTAAATTCTTTTAAATTCTTTTATATCGAGGATAATGGAGTAAGCATTCATTTGCTCTTTTTCATCCAGTCCCCGTGTGTATGCAGTTTTCTAAATCTTGTCATCTGCTCCCACCGGCACACAATGGCCTACTCTTACGAAAGGCAGAACAGGATTTAACGTGTGTGCAAGATGTTCTGCGTGCGTTGGCACACGGGGCCTCGGTTTATAGTCTCATCCGAAAGACTTTTGGGAGAGCGGAGTCAGCACTGATGTTAACTCCAGGGGAAAAATCCTCTCCGACGGGAATCGAACTCGGGTCGTCAAATTGCGAGCGCACTGTTCTTGCGTGTGTGTGTGTGTGTGTGTGTGTGTGTGTGTGTGTGTGTGTGTGTGTGTGTGTGTGTGTGTGTGTGTTGTGTGTGTGTGTGTGTGCGTGCGTGTATGCGTGCGTGCGTGTAAGATTCAAAGATTCAAGATTCAAGATTCAAGATTCAAAATATTTTATTGCCATTTAAGTCATGCAGACTTATTTGACACAACAAAACAAACATCACTTTTAATTATCTTTCTGCCCAAAATGATGTCCACTAAAAACATGTTGCATTCTTCTTCTCTTTTTCTCTTTTCTCAAAACATTCATTCACATATCTAATGATATCTGCTTGATATATATCAACTGCGATTATGTCGCTTACCTTATCTATATGTTTTTTACGTTCTTTGTGTTTGGTTTTAACTTTAAATAACAAATTGTTTCTGAGTTCATCATATAACACACATTCATCGAGTACATGAAATTCGTCTTCTATTTTGTTACAGTATTTACATTTTCTGTCCTCTCTGGGCATATTTTGGTGTCTCCCTCTCTCTATCATTAAATCGTGACAGCTTAAGCGAAATTTGCAAAAAGTATTTTTATGAGTTTTGTTTTCATAGTTAATAAGATATGGTTCCAGTCTGTATTCCTTGGTTACAAAATCATAAAATTTTAGTTTTGCAAACTGTTTTTTCTGGTAGTTCCAGAATGTTTTATACATGGTCTGAAGCTTTCTTTGAACAGCATAACTTAACCGATGAACATCAAAAGTACTCTGGTTTTTCCACACATGTTTAAACCCAATTGTGTAAAGGATTTTTTTACTGTATTGATCCATTTATCACATGTATTTGTCTGATACAAATAATCATATACTATTCTAATATAAGAGTTTGGTTTTGATTCTGTTAAATGAATCCAAAAGGATATTATCTGGCATATGATTTTAAGAGTCAGTGGAAATCTTCCTAATTCACCCAAAGTGGGTAATACCAATGCTTTTTTATGAACTCCCAGTATTTGTTTACAAAATTTTATATGAAAAGTTTCATACAGAAACTGATTTGATAAGCATGTCTTGAACAATTCATCAACATGAAATTCTGTCTCCCCATGAAAACAAAAAGGAAACCAAACTTCTGCTCCATAAGTTAAAACAGGAGTTATTAATGAGTCAAATAAACGCATATGAGTGCGTGTGTGTGTGTGTGTGTGCGTGCGTGTATGCGTGTGTGTGTGTGTGTGTGTAAGTGCATGTGTGTGTGTGTGTGTGTTGTTCATATTTCACTTTAAAAAAATGATTTGTCGACTGCAGCAGCAGAGGTTAGTTTAATTAAAGCATCTGTTCCTTTCAAAGGCCCCACAGGTGCAGTGGAGTATAGTACCACCCCACTTGCTGAAACAGTCCATACTAACAGGGAGAAAAGACCTCTGAAGATGGGAAGATTTCTCCACACTTGACACTGCACAAATCCAACATCAATCAGGAAGGCCTAGTCAAGAGTGCTAAATTTAGCGCGCTCCTTCCAGTCGCTCCCAGTCCAAGTGGGGTCAGCTCCTGCTAAAAATAGCACCAGCTGGGCTGGGATGGTGTGGGATAATTAGCAACTGAGAGGAGCTGAAAGTGGGGGAAACTGCCGGCTGTGACTTTGGCTTCCTGAAGACTTACATTGAAGAAGCAGAACGCGTGAGTGTGTTTTCCCCCCAAAAATTGTTATTGTAAGTTATAGTAGATCACTATCTTTTATGGTCATCAAGAGTAATTATTATCAGGGTGTTAGATAATTATGATACTGGGTCCTTTTTTTTCCTGAAGGGGGGGAGGGGGATATGTGTTTTTAATAGTTTTTTTTTTTTTGGGGGGGGGGGGTGTTTTCTTTCTTTTTGTTTGTTGTTGTTTTGGGGGGGGGTTGTTTGTTTGTTCGTTGGGTTTTGTTGTGGGTTTTTTTTTTGGGGGGGGGGAGGGGAGGGGGGGGGGGGGTCGAAGAATTCTGACTTGTAAATATTTTGGTTTCAAAAGTCGTTGTCTCTTTTTGCAGGGCCTGAATAACACCTATAGTAATGCGGTTAGTACACTATCGAATAGATAAAAGGCTGTTTTTAAAATGTTCTCATCTCTGTTGTTTCCTTTCTTTGAAATCTTTTTTCTCGGGGGGGGGGGGGGGGGGGGGGGGGGGGGGATCTTTACAGTCTTTTTAGCGTAACGTAGAATGGCAGCAGAAAAAAGCAGTAGTAGTAGAAATACAGGGACAGGATCAAGCCTAAGCCTCATGTCAGTCATTGTGTCACAGCTGGACAGAGCATTGGGGAAAGCCTACTTCCTCCTTCAGCCGAAAAAGGGCAGGAGTAGTGTTGGGCAGCTGGATAGTGGGACTAACTTAAATAAAACGAAATGAAAAGGAAACTGCAATATGACTTTAATCGAATAGATTGTCAAAACTTGATGGAAAGTAATACAAATGTGCCCCAAATCCATAAGACCCCCAAAAAAATTAGATAAAAAAATGACAAAGAAAATGACACGATCATTTTGTTCAGAGTTCCACTCATGACTGACAGACTGTGTGTTGAGTGTAGATTATTGTGTGCACAAGATCTCAAATGCACACTACACACACACCACACACACACACACACACACACACACACACACACACACATATATATATATATATATATATTATATATATATATATATATATATATATATATATATATATATATATATATTATATATATATATATATATATATATATATCCTTCCAGTAATCTGTAAGATTATTTGCAGATGAAAAAAAACTATTCATATCTATCATTCTTAGTTGAATGGATATATATCTATATCTATCTATCTCTCTATATCTATATCTATCTCTCTATCTCTCTCTCTCTCTCTCTCTCTCTCTCTCTCTATATATATTATATATATATATATAGAGAGAGAGAGAGAGAGAGAGAGAGAGAGAGAGAGAGAGAGAGAGAGAGAGAGAGAGAGAGGAGATGAGAGAAGAGAGAGAGAGAGATTCTTCTATTCTTTTATTCGACATTTTGGTTCCTTACAATTGTGTGGAAAAAAAAAACGAACCACTCCCTTCAGATCTCTACCTAAAACGAGTTTTGCCTGAGTTACGCCCCCTTTTGCAAAATGGCTGCATCTAAGCATGGATTTTCTGTGCTGGTTTTCATTAAAAACAAATGCATTTCTGAAGTATGAGACCCGTGATACACAACTATGCCTTCAAATAAGAAAAGAGGTAAAAGAGTTTGTAAGAGAAAATTCGAGGGCAATAGGCACACAAAACGAACACGATTCAACGGGGAAAGTTCTGTAGATAATGGGGAAATTGACTGAAGAATGTTCAGATGAAGTTACATCCAGTGAATGCTCAAGTGCCATGCTCACACAAAGTGAAAAATTGTTTCTATATGCTGTACCTGATGATTTATATGAAAGCATTAAAGAAGACAGTGCATGAAGTGATGATTACAGCAGTGAGACTGATTCAAATCAATGAGGATTATTTTGTTAGTGAAGAGAGTTAGAGGCTCCAGGTTGGTTGGTGTTGATATTCTCAACTGCAGCACCATGTCGCAGTTGTCTCGTAAGTTCGGCCATAGTGTTGTGAAACTTTATGAAGTTGAAAGAAAAGGGCTAAGTAGCAAGTTTGCTTTCATGAACACAAAAAATGTGATGAGAAAGTCTTTCCCTCATGTCCAGTTATCTACTCGAGGGAAAATGAGTATCCATACAGTGAACAGACGCTCTGCTTTTGCGATGAAAACACCATGGCGAGAGTGATGTTGAAACTGCAGTGGCTGTAGCAGTTGTTATCTTCAGTGATGGCTGTTCCAGACTTGGTGATATTATGCTCAATATGAACATGAGTGTTGGGCATTCCTCGGCTTCATTCTTCGCTGACAAAGATTATTTGTGCATAATGACGGCACAAAGACAGGCCCTGCTAGATTCCAAGGAGCACAGGAAGAAGAGAAGACTGAGGAGGGTTGGCAGAGATGAGGAGCAGGCTGAACAAGAAGGATTTCCCTACCAAGCTGGTGGCCAGGAGACTGTAAGGTAGGCTGCTGACATTTTGTTTTTCTGCATGCGAATTTTCTTCGAAAACAAAAAGTTGCGTACTGTTTTTACGCCATATTGTCTTTAATTTCTAAGCTATAGCCCTTAAGATTTGCTTGGACAAAAATTTTACTAATCCTATGGCCCTTTCCTAAAATGATAGACATTAGTGTAATAGGAGTGAATTACCAACTTTTAATTTTGTTAAATCTGAATATTTTTTTTTTTTACAAATCTATAGGTGTATATATATACATCAGACATAGCATGCACTTTTCCTTTGTACAAGTTCCAGAAGAAATATCTTTTTACATCTCAAAACCAAGAAAAAGTATCCAAAATTTTACCGTGTAAAAGATATTGACCACATGAAGTCAGATTATTTACCAAAATATTTCTCAGCTATTTACTTTTCTCCAAATCTAGCAAAATGTGTGACTTAGATATATTTTTCCTTCAGAGAGTATCAATCATTCGAGATTATCACCAAATTTTATCACAGCCCATTGAACAGTTTCTGAGAAAAAGAATTTTTGTTTAAGCCCTTATTCAGGTAGGTCTGACCCTTTATAGAATAAAATACGTAATCGTAAGATTTACAAGACTGGCAGCCTCTGTCTTTCATTGTTAAATGTGCAGAACGCACTTTTTTCTTGCATAACACACATCTGATAAGTAACGTATTACTATCTTGATAAAATGGCTTTTAAAAAAATGTTATAACACCACTGATAATTCAAGCCATGTATTTTCAACCTGTGTAAGGATGCATATCTACTCTTATAACCCTCCCCCCCCCCCTTCTTCACTTCTTGCCTTCTCCTGTTTCTCTCTCGCCCCCTCCTCTCTCTATCAACCTCTTGCTCGTGTCTTTGTGTGTCTGTCTGTCTGTTTGTCTGTCTGTCTCTGTCTGTCCGTCCGTCTGTCTGTTTGTCTGTCTCTGTCCGTCCGTCCGTCCGTCCGTCTGTCTGTCTGTCTGTCTGTCTCCGTCTGTCTGTCTGTCTGTCTGTCTGTCTGTCTGTCTGTCTGTCTGTCTGTCTGTCTGTCTGTCTCTCTCTCTCTCTCTCTCTCTCTCTCTCTCTCTCTCTCTCTCTCTCTCTCTCTCTCTCTCTCTCTCTCTCTCTCAACTGAGTGTGCATTTATGTGCTTTGAAGCGATTATTAAGAGTGGATAAACGAACACCAGATAGTCTTGTCTACAGCGAAACAAATAGATATCCTCTTCCAACTGATTCGCTGTGAGATGTATTAGGTATTTGGTTTAAAATGTTGAACACAGAGGAGCTCAGGATGCCATTGAAATCTTAAAGAATGCTTTTGGATTTTGAGACTAGGGGAAAGAAAAAACTGGGCCACACAAATACGCATATCCTTGCTTAAATATGGCTTTGGATATAAGTATCGGTTAACTCAAGGTGTTTGAAATGTACAAGAGTTTATTGCTGCTTTTAGACAAAGGTTGATCCTCATTTGCAGCGATGGAACGATCACATTCAAAACAGTGATAGATATAGAAATTATCCACAGTTTATAAGCTTACATGACGTTAAACCTTATCCAAAGCTTGAAATGGATATACCTGTGCATTTTAAAAGCTTAATGGTTATATTCAGACTGGGTGTGTCAGGTATCAATGTTCATTAACTTAAGACACAGAACGCATAAAAAAATCTAAAACATGCTCTTTATGTAATGAAGCAACGGATAGTGAGGTACATTTTGTCTTAGGTTGCCCCACCATTAATGACATTAGGCAAAAATACATCGCAGCAGAATTTACCAACCACCCTAATGCATTTAGACTCTGCTTGCTCGAAGGATGTTGTAATTCCTAATATTATCAGAAGTTTAGCTTTATGATTATGCAAAGTCTTTAAGATAAGAGATCTCATATTAACATAATGGTTGGGTTTTTTTTTCCCGTGTGGATTGGTTGGCATTCGTTTGTCTCAGCTGTACTTTGCCGTGTATTCCTTTCATTACTGAGTGAGTTGATCAGCAACTTACTTCATGTGTGGGCCAACGACCTCTTTATGGATAAATTCGTTCAAAGTTCAGAGTTCTCTCTTTCTATCATTTTTTTTTCTTTTTACCCTTTACTTTTTTTTTTTTTTGGGGGGGGGTCTCAAAGTTTAACTTTAAAAACAATTTGCTAACTGTTACTTAACAAACCATATAGGCCTAATTATTCTTTTGTGGTTGAGGTCGCTACTGCTGCTGCTGCTGCTGCTGCCGCTGCTGCTGCTGCTGCTGCTGCTGCTGCTGATGATTTTGATGATGATGATGTTATAATCATTTTTATAATGCCAAACTATTGACACTTGAAACTTCATAACTGTCGCACAAGGCAGTCAGTATTTAAAGGGAAAAAACACAACTACAAATCAGATCTAAAATAGGCACAGAGTTATATCCCTTGCCATGGTAGTGGCAGTCAACTGTGGCACACCTTGTGCGTGTGCCACGAGGTTAGCACCAAATTAGAAGAGGCCTGATGCCACACTATGGCGGGCATTAGTGTGCACACCGACCGACAGAGCTAAAGACGGTAAGGTTTTAGTGCCATGCCATCAGCTCTTACAGCCATCGTTTCGAAGGCATTGCTCTGAGAGCGCAGCAGGACAACAAACACAACCAAGTGACAAAATTAAACAACACAATAATGACCATGTAAACCAAGCTGGGCTATCCATGATTGGTTGGTTGGTTGGTTGGCTTGGCTTGTTGGCTGGCCGGCTGGATTGATTACTGCATGAATGGATGGGTAGTACATTGGTTGACCGATCAACTTATAGGCCTCATTTATTTTGCTGCTGTCCTGCTGTTCCCATCCATGCCGCTTATTGATTTCAATCTCTCCACCCCAGCCATGACCAGATTCGTTATGTCACATCCTCAGGGTCGGAAGTTCACAGGCAGCCCATCAATATTAGGCCCCCGTGGGGCCACCAGCCAGAGGGGCCCTGCGCTGCTGCTGAGTCACTTTGGTGGTGTTCAGTGGTGTCTGTTCTGAGACCTACCTAGCCCCCTGCTAACGACAGTAATAGCTCAGTTGTGGAGCCAGAGTGAGTGACCCTGAGGTGTCAACCACCACAATGTCCCTCCAACGACCGTCACCCCTTATTGTTTGGTTTTTTATTTAAGTTTTGCAGATAAACAAAACAAGTGTACACTGAACACCAAAAGTACCATCTCTACCTTTCATCCCCACCATTTTTGAACGCATAACTGAACATGTATATAATAATTAATACTTACATAATTTTAGAGCTTACTACAGCAGTTGCTGCATTACAAAAACAACAACAAACAACAAAACTTCTGAATGGTACTAAGTAATGTGGGAACAAGTAGCTATTCAAAAGATATTCCGCATTTATGCGGTC
>CM060325.1:27978564-27983564 GCA_030674155.1 Stramonita haemastoma | reverse complement strand
GTATGAAAAGAGGCCTGTGTTATCTGTTGTTGTTGTTGTTTTTGTTGTAGTACTGCGTTGTGGTTGCATTAGGTTGTGTTGTCTTTTCGCAGCTGTGTTGTGTTGTGCTAGATGGATTGGGTTGCATGCCATGTGTTGTCTTGTTTGTATTGATAAAGTTTAAGATGTGTAGGTAGTACGAGGTGGTGTGATAATGATTACATAATGAATAGTTTGGTGTGGGGATTGTTTGGTGGGGGTGACCAAGGGAGGTTTGATTCGATTCAGATTCAGTTCTCCTTGTAGGGGATGCCAGGGAACCTATCAGTATGAACAGCCATCCCCACCTTCTGGAAATGATGTGCTAGCAATTCCCTCTTTTCTATCCCTCTCTTTTTTCTGCCATGTTCCTTTTCTTCCTGTCACATCCTTCCTGTTTATTTTTTCTGCCTTTTTTGGGTCCATTCTCTTGCCCTTTTTCTTCCAGAGAGACTTTAAAGATAACAGTTCTCTCCCACGCCGAGGTCAGATGCGCTGGGCCCGATTTGTCAGGGGCTTTTGAAAAAAACATTTTTTTAAAAAATTATTTTATTATATTTATATCGAGGATAATAGAATAAGCACTCGTGCTTTTTTACATCCAGTCCCCGTGTGTATGCAGTTTTTGTAAATAGTGTCATCTGTTCCCACCGGCACACAATGGCCTACTCTTACGAAAAGTGGAACAGGATTTAACGTGTGCGCAGATGTTCTGCGTGCGTTCACACACGGGGCCTCGGGTTACAGTCTCATCCGAAGGACTTTTGGGGGAAGTGGAGTCGGTACTGATGTTATTAACTCTGGGAGAAAAATCTCCTCGAACGGGAATGAACCCGGGTTGTCAAATTGCGAGCGCAATGTTCTGACCACTAGGCTATCCCATCCCCCTTTAAAGGGCAGTGCATTTTCGCTCCTGTGACAGACAACAATAATTGCTGTCTGAGCACTCGAAGAAGAAGAAGAAGAAGAAGATTCAGGATATTTCATTGCCACGAAAGTTACGTAGGCTTTTTTCTCCCACAGCAAAAGACACACTGTACCTTCGCACTTTGGTGTGTCGTGATGTGTTGCTGTGAGGGTACCAAAAAAAAAAAAAAAGGCGTGAATGGAATGCTTTACCTCATTATTTATTTAACGTGATATTTCTGATACATGATACTTTTGTGTCTGTGGTGTCAGCAGTGTCTGGTGATGTGGTGTCAAGGTGATGTGGTGTCAGTGGCCATGATGTGGTGTGTTGTCCGGTTAATCACCAGTTATACAGCTAGGCTGTCTTGGATTGGAATTATATGCATATATCCCTTTCATTAATTTTGATTTCATTTATTTATTTACTTGTTCATTTATTTATTTATTTAGATATTGCATTCAATTACTTCTCATGCTCCAGTTGCACTTCTGTCATTTTTGTTGTTGCAAACAATGAACCCTGTAAGCCACGCAACCCGAATTGGAAACGGGTGAGTCCAATCCGCTTGTTTTAAGATATTTCCACCAAAGCCGCTTTCCACCCACCATCAAAATAAGAGTCCCTTCCAAGGACAGCTCTACTCTCGCTTTTTAAATGGACCGTCCCCGACCCCTCGAACAGAGGTCGTACCTACCTACCTACCCTGTGTGCACACACAACAATATATATATATAAACAGACCACCAGAAATAGCTGCAAGGCAAAGGTAGGCTACATAATGCTATCAACAAGACCGCCCCCCAAAATAGCTGCAGCTTAAAAAAAAAAAAAATGGCCGGGCCACGATGTCGAGGGGTGCACCGGTGAAGTGGTTTTGGTCACACACACACACACCACACACACACACACACACACACACACACACACATAAAACACACACACACACACACACATACACACACACACGCACACACACACACACACACACACCACACACACACACACACACACACACACACACACACACATCGATCACGGGTCAAGGGTTCTTTGTCTTACGTTGTGCTGTTGACGGAGTATGTAGCCTACATGGAGAGATGCCGTTTTCTTTTGTTTGTTTGTTTGTTTGGCCGGCTGAGGTAAATGAAGCTCTTAAGAACATGTGCACCGAGAGACTACATTTACACGCTCTCGCATGCACGCGTAGGCTACGTGCGCGCGATGGCACGACAAAAATGTGCAGCGTGCGTGCCCCCCCCCCCCCCCCCCACACACACACATACATACACGCACACTATCACACCTACCATGCACATACCAGGCGCATGGAGAAAGATACACGCACACAATCACACCCACCATGCACATACCAGGCGCATGAAGAAAGATACATGCACACAATCACACCCACCATGCACATACCAGGCGCATGAAGAAAGATACATGCACACAATCACACCAACCATGCACATACCACGCGCATGAAGAAAGATACACGCACATAATCACACCCACCATGCACATACCAGGCACATGAAGAAAGTAACGTCTGATCGATTCCATAGAATTCAAATTGTTGATAATTATTATCATAATAACTGGGTACAAATAACGATTATATGTAAAAGGAATACCAGCACTCTCTTGTTCAGTGATTTTTTTTTCTGAGTTTCCGACATAGGCTTAACCATCGATAATATTCAACATCTTTGATAAAAAGGATGTTCTCCAGACTGATTTTTTGTCATACAAAACAAAGAACAAACTAACTTACAACAACAACAACAAAAATTCAATGCTTGTGTGGGAAACAAAATAAACTTAGGGATTAGTGTGCTTTATTCCCAAAGTGTGCAGTTTCACAAAAGCTTGGCTGTCCAGACTGAATAATTTATGTAAAACGACACTTCTCCGTGGAACGCTCAGGCAGCAACTACATGTCTGTCATATAAGCGAAAATGCATTGTGCTGCCGTTTCACGCCTGACAAGTCGGGCCCAGCGCATCCGGCTTCGGCGTGAAACGTGATTGTTATTTTGTATATCTTTCTGAAAAAAAAAGCAAAAAAAGGCATGAGAATGGACAAAGAAAGCAGAAAATAGACAAGGAAAGAGAGGTGACAGGATCTAGGAAGAAATGGAACAAGGCAGAAACAAAAAGAGGGATAGAAAAGAGGGAATTCCCAGCACAGAAGTTGCAGAAGGTGAGGATGCTATTTATAATAACAGACTCTCCCACCCCGCTCCCCTCCGCGTCCCCATGGGGAAGCAAAACAAAACAGACAACAAAAATGCAGGGCTTGCGTGGTAAACAAATTCCTGCGAATCATTCATTCGCTCATCAGCAGCAGGGGGTAGTTACCACACAGGCTTGGCTGTTGTTTTTCACCAAACGCACCGCACAGTCCTTTCATCTCTTTTTCTCTTTGTGTTAATAGTGGGATTGGTGAATTACCTTTGCTGGGTGATAGCTGCACGTTAGCTAATGTTGTTGGGCTTCATCAAAATTGCATTTTGGTCATGTGACATTGGACATGTTCTTTATTCTTAAAAACGTAATCACTGCTCTTTCTCTTCAGCAGTGGCAACACACACACACACACACACACACACACACACACACACACACACACACACACACACACACACACACACACACAGACAGACACAGACACACACACACACACACACACACACACACACACAGACACACACACACACACACACACACACACACACACACACACACACACACACACACACACATATATATTATATATATATATATATATATATATATATATATTATATATATATATATATATAGAGAGAGAGAGAGAGAGAGAGAGAGAGAGAGAGAGAGAGAGAGAGAGAGAGAGAGAGATATATATATATATATATATATATATATATATATATATATATATATATATATATATATATATAGTGTGTATGTGTGTATGTGTATATATATAGTGTATATATATATATATATATATATATATATATATATATATATATATATATATATTATATATATATATATATATATATAGTGTGTGTGTGGCAGGATGGTTTAAGACGTTCGCCTGCCAATATGTAAACCGTGAGTTTCTGGGTTCGTACCCAGCCTCGCCCTTTCTTCCCAGTTTGACGAAAAAATCGAACTGAATGTCAAAGTCGTTCGGATGAGACACCCCGTGTGCGAATGCACGCAGAACATCTTGCGCACACGTTAAAACCCTGTTCCACTTTTCGGAAGAGTAGGCCATCGTGTGCCGGTAGGAGCGGATGACAAAATTATAACAATCCAGCATACACACATGTGTCGTGTTTAGACACCATCCCTGAGGAAAAATCGGGGAGTTGGAGTCCCAGAGCGGCTCGGGGCTGTAGGTATATGGCAACGTTCTGGTGGCTAGTGCGACGGTAGGCTACTGGAACCATTCGTATCGGTCATTGCCTTTCCAATGGATCATTCCAGTGCCGTGGAGAGGGGGGGTCTGCTGCATGGGTAACAGCTTGCCCTCCATACATACTTGCCCAGGCTTTGCGCTCTAAAGACTAGAGCACAACTCCATAGTCTTCCGAGACTGATGGGTGCCTACTACTACTACTACTACTGTATATACTCTCTCTCTCTCTCTCTCCACGCACGCACGCGCGCCCTCCATTTCCGGTCCATTTATTAATGTTGCGAATGAAAACTAAAGATCAATTACTCCCAAAACTAAAGTAATGACATTTTGTGGTAGAAAAACAAACCACCAAAATCCATTTATTCTAGACGGAAATATGCTAGAACATGTTTGGAAATGTCTTTGGGACTGACCTTTAATTTCAATGGAAAGTTCAATGTAGTTGTTAAACAATTAAAACACCAGGCTAGACGATTAATGATGGCTCTAAGAAAAAGCAGACAGCTTCAGCTTCCAATATCCTGCCAGCCTGACTTGTTCAACTCACTAGTGTTGCCAGTGCTGACATAAATATGGCTGTGAAGTCTGGGGTAATATAGCTGTACTGATATACCTGAACCATTACACCTGGAATACTGCAATTACATCTTACGAT
>CM060325.1:27961064-27973564 GCA_030674155.1 Stramonita haemastoma | reverse complement strand
TCTACACTTCATACATACAGTGCAGGTGAAGAAGCAATGTCATAGTTATGTAACCGATGTCTTACTCTCTCATGGTGTGCATGTGTCTACACTTTATACATACAGTGCAGGTGAAGAAGCAATGTCATAGTTATGTAACCGATGTCTTACTCTCTCATGGTGTGCATGTGTCTACACTTCATACATACAGTGCAGGTGAAGAAGCAATGTCATAGTTATGTAACCGATGTCTTACTCTCTTATGGTGTGCATGTGTCTACACTTCATACATACATACAGTGCAGGTGAAGAAGCATTGTCATAGTTATGTAACTGGTGTTTTACTCTCTCACGGTGTGCATGTGTCTACACTTCATACCTACAGTGCAAGGGGAAGATCTGTGTGACTTGTGGTCTGCCACTTTTGTATGTAGGATCTGAAGAATATCATATGATATTATTGCATGTGATACTGTTTGATGATGTGATCAAACGAACTATTGTAACAATCACCTAACGTAACAGCAGGATCACTGTTAGGTTTAGGAGTTTTTGTTACACACGTATAATTATAATATATATGTGTATGTATGTATGTATTATATATTATGTCCCTGACTATGAACAAGGATGGTTTTGAGGATTCGAGCATAAGTTTTATCTCACCCTATGTGTTATTTGTGTGGTTCCTCCCACATCACAGTGCCCGTTTGGGGTTGACTTAATGTTGGCCAAGGCTTTAATACAAGGATCAGCAGAAGAGTTGGTTTTTAAATCCTGAGTTGAAGGACACTGTAGCTGAGAGGTTAAGACTGTTCAACTTCAGTCCCGTGGGTCTATGAAGTCCTCGGTTTGAATCTTGGTGGTGTCTGATGAATTAAGGGTGGGGATTTTTACCACCTCCCAGGTCAACTTCATGTGCACACCTGCCAGTGGCTTCATTCCCTTCATGTATAATGTGCACATGCAGAAAATAAAATATGCACATTAAAGACCCCATAATTCATGTCAGCATTTAGTGGGTTTTGGAAACACAAACATACCCAGCATACATCCCCAAAGTCAGAATGTGGCTATCTTCATGGTGGGCTCATATGGCAATTATTGTCTGCCATATACCGTGAAATCCCTAGCATAAGCCCACCATCTAGCAAACGCCGACCCCCTACTTTGGACCAAAAGTTGTGCACAGGGGTAACTACCTAGCAAACGCCCACCCTGCTTTTTTCAAAGAGACTATGCTCACTTTCACTAGGATTTGTGCAGACTGTTCTATAAGTCATCTTTTTCCCCTTTTCGTGTTTCTTTCCTTTTTTCTTATTCTTTGTCCCCTCTCCTCACTCGCACCCATCCCCAACAAAGTGAATTAAAATTACCTCATGCTTTTTCCACTGACGTCTTTTGTCTGTCAGTGACATACCGGTACTTTGACGACACTTCCTGATGGCCGGAAGTTGGTTCTTGAATCTCTCTGTGCCATTTTTGCAAAATGCCGAAGCGACGGTCTTACACTGTATCTTTCAAATTGGAAGCCCTCCAGTATCTGGATAACGAAGCAAGTGGGAACGTTTCGGAGGGTGCCCGTGGATTTTCTGTGGATAGGTCAAGTCTTCTACTCACACGACCTAACTTACATGCTTTCGGGGTTTGTATTCACTCGATTACACGGTTGAGCACAAAAACTACTTTGTGCAAAGCCCCCAATTTTGCCCTAAATCAGTGCACAGGGGGGGGGGGTGGGCATATGCTAGGGATTTTACGGTAATGTGAAAATGTGTTGCGCTGCCATTCAGCGCCTGGCAAGTCAGGCCCAGCATACCAGACTTCGGTGTGGGAAAGAATTGTTGTCTTTTAAGTGTTTCTGGAAAAAAAGGGCTAGAGAATGGACCAAGAAGGCAGAAAATAGACAAGAAGGAGGTGATAGGAAGAACAGGCTCTCGACAGAAACAAAGGGAAAGAAAAGAAAAGGAATTCCTAGCACAGAATGTCCAGGAGATGGGGGATGTATTTTGTATTTTGTACCACTTTATGTCCCGGCAGAATTCTCTGCGTGAAATTCGGGGTGCTCTCCCCAGGGAGAGCGCGTCACCACAAGACGAAGTGCAGCGCTTACCCCCTTTTTTTTTTTTTTTTTTGAATCTGTTTATACTGATAGGCCCCCCAGCATCCCCACAGGGAAGCTAGTAGTTTACAGTGGACATTGCGACACTGTTGAAGATGATGATGTTTTTTTGGGTACTTGAGAATGAAAATAGTTATTCTTTTTATACTATGCTGAAACTGAACAGTGAAACCTCCTGTGGCAAAATTCAATGTACATTACGCCACTCCAAGCTTTCTTTTTATTCTTTTTATTTTATTCTTTTATATCAAGGATAATGGAATAAGCACTCATGTGCTTTTTTATATCCATTCCCCGTGTGTATGCATTTGTGTAAATTGTCATCTGTTCCCACTGGCACACAATGGCATACTCTTACAAAAAGCAGAACAGGATTTAACGTGTGCGCAAGATGTTTTGCGAAAAGGGAAAAAAAGCTTGAAAAGGGAAGCAATCATTCATGAACTCAAGCTTTACTGGAGCATTGTTGCCTCCAGTGTTGTCATTTGGTTATAGGGGTTTTGTTGGGTTTTTTTTGTTTGTTTGGGTTTAAAAAAAAAAAAAAATTAATTAACCAAATCCATTGTCATAGCAACAAAAGTGAACCATGTTGTTGCCTGCAGTGCTGAAATTTTATTAAACATCACTAATAGACAGTAGTTGGGTTATTTTGTTTTGTTTTTAAATCACAAGCATTTCACAATGAAAGGTGCTTCACAGTTTCATCCAAGAATGAGTTATTTTCATGTAAAAACAAAAAAGTGCAGCAATCAAAATATGAATCTAAAAAAACCCCAGTATCTAATTGTGAAAAGTTAAGAAAAACAACAAACTGAAGATGAAAAGTGATTGATATGAACATCCTACAAGCAGCCCAGAATTTACCATGAATATCCAAACAATTCTGTAAAAAAACCAAAAACAACAACAACAAAAATCGTAGGATGTTATCAAGGTGAACGTGACTAACAGCAGACTTTGAATATAAAAAAATAATTGTTGCATATTGTAAATATGTAAAATGGACACAAACTACTGGACATTGTAAATAGTAGAAATGATCACAAATGGCCGAATATTGTAAATAATACTAATGTGCACAAACTACATGTGGCACAAAGATGCACTAGGTGTTTATTTTCTTTTATTTATATTTGTTTTGTTTTTTGTGCAACATGTATCTTGAGCATATCATTTTTGTCATTGTTTTTATTAACATCTTTTGATGTCAGCTTTAACAGATCACAAGAACATCAAATATTCTCATGAATGCGATTGACATTCTAACTGACGAAAGGTGTCTGGCTGTAAGGTACCACAGAGGGTGAAGCTTCAGTCACCGCCGGTGCCTCCAACAAAGGCTCATCCAGGAGCCCAAACTTGAGTCTGGTCAGACCAAAGGCATGGTTCTTAACTGAAAATGCCTAAAATGCTGTCATTAAAAGATACTATTTACTAAGGGTTCTTTTCTGTTTCGTTTTTGATTAAATCTTTGTAAATCATTTCCAAAATAATGGAGAAGATTTAACTGGTTACCTGCACCTGTATTTCTCCTCTATTATGGATGAACTACATATTGTAAGTAGATAAAGAGATGCTGTAAATAAAAAATAAAAACCTACTCAATTTGCAGAATAGTGATAGTCTTACATACCAGTTGTAAGGATGAACTCTAAGTGAATGTGAAGTTATCTTCCTTAAAAAGTATTGACATATTATTTTCATCTTTTGTAAGGAGTAGGTTCAAAGTATTAGTATGTTGCTAACATTTCAAAGTGACTAATCTATTACATTGAGAAGTATAGCGCAGTTGAACAGCAATACAAAGTGTACAAACTATATCGACATTAGCTGTGGAGCCAGGACTCATTACTGACTGATAGGACACAGATACTGTCATGCTTTCAAGGGAAATACTGGGATTTCACATTCCATTGATCAATATCATTCTCTGTTCATGGTCTCCTCTTTCGCTATTCAAAATTATGTTCTTTATTTTTTAAGAATTTTATTGCATCTGCTTTGCTGTATTGTTGTTGTTTTTTTGTTTATAGAGAATGTTAAAATACACAACTGTGAAAAGACATTGAATGAAAGTACTACTGCTGTTATAAATATGTTGATGTTTTTGAATGGTGAAGTCTTTATTATGCTTTTTTACACTTTGTGTAACCTGGGAATGACAAGGTAATTGATTAGGTGGTGCAGTGAAATAATTGAGATATTTTGTCATGTAATTTTTGGGTTTGTTTTTCCAAATTTGCGGTGTAAGATATTTGAAGGTACTAAATGGTGTTGGGGATGGAATAGCTCAGTGGTCAGAGCACTCACTTCCCCCAGCTAAGGTTAAACAGCATCGAGCAGGGTTACCAATTAGATGGGTGACCATTTGCACGCCTTGGTTTCAGTAAGTCCCCCAGTCCACCCAGCTGTAAATGGGTACCTGCCCTCTTTAGGGTCAGGGAATATAAAGCAGCGAGGGAGAGGAGATGGGCACCGCCCTCAATATGCTGGCCCCTAGAGAAACTGAGGTCTCTGATGATGCCTCACTCCTCTACATCCACATAGGTAATGGGAACACCTTTACCTTTCCCTTTACCTTGATTGTGCTGATATTGAACTTGAGGTGATTGTTATTGGAGTTGCTGAAATTGAATAAGGTGTCAGCCCTGATATGGCCTTCATGGTTGATTTGGCCATAAACAACATGAAATGAAATAAACTACATACTTTACTGTAGTACAGTATATGCATCTCTTTAAAATTCATACATTGTGATAAACTACATACTTTACTGTACAGTATATGCATCTCTTTAAAATTCATACATTGTGATAAACTACATACTTTACTGTAATACAGTATATGCATCTCTTTAAAATTCATACATTGTGATATTAAATTAATCGTAAACTGCAGTATGAATATTATCATCACTTAAGATGAAGGAACACTAACAATTGTTTGCATAGCGTGGCTCATGTTGTAGCTGAACATGGGCACAATTATTATGGGTTAGGTTAGGGGTTTCTTTTCATTCTCTTGGCCTAAGTCCTGTTGAAATAGCCGTGCTGATGACAATCTTGTGCATGCCTTAATTCCCTTCATGTATATCTGTCTATCTGTCTATCTATCTGTCTATCTATCTATCTATCTATCTATCTATCTATCTATCTATCTATCTATCTATCTATCTATCTATCTATCTATCTATCTATCTCTATCTATCTATCTTAGTGTGTATATATATAGATATATATATATATAGATATATATGGATATATAGATATAGATATATGCAGAAGATCAAAAATGCATATTAAAAATCTTGTGATTCAAGTCAGCATACGGTAGATTACGGAAACACAAACATACCCAGCATACATCCCTGAAGTTGGAATGCGGCTACCTTCATGGCGGGCAAAAATGGTTGCATATGAAAAATCTCACCACTGGTGAACCTCAGAGTTCTATCTGAGGAACAGAAACAAAAAGCCAAAACAAATATACATATATTTGTGTGTGTGTGTGTGTGTGTGTGTGTGTGTGTGTGTGTGTGTGTGTGTGTGTGTGTGTGTGTTAATGATGCTCAAAGTTTTGAATGTGGACATGACAGTCTTTCGAAGAAAACATTTCCTCTTTCACATTCCTTTACATGCAACTGTGATTTTTGTTTTATTTTTTTTATTTATTTATTTATTTTTAAATTTATTGAACATTGTTTTCTAAGATCTTAGAATGTTTTGTCCTCTGCACAGCTACAGGGGGTGTGGTCTGTGTTGTGTATTAATGCATACAGTCCATATGTATTACAGTATGTGGGCATACATGTGCATGTTTTATGCCTTCCTTGCTACCTCCCATTTTTTTGTATGTATCTATGGAGTAAAACTGATGCCACTGAAACATATTGTGTGAAGATGATCGAGTTGCCTGATCTGGGAGACTGTAAAGTAAGTAGGTGGAGAGCATGAATAGACTGAGTGCACGTGTTTGTGTGGCCAAACAGATGTTTACTGTTTTAATTAATGTATGGCTTGAACCCGCTTGACATACTCACATACTCTACTCTCAGAGATCTCTGTCTACCAGACCTCCCTTCATCAAAAACATTGGACAAAATATGTAGGTTACACTTCTGAAAAATTTCTATTAGCCCTAAGAAACTGTTGCAGCTGAAAGTTACACATCTGATCAATCTGAACAATCAGAAACAGGAAAATATGTCAGAATTTGCATCAAACGAGCCAGCGTTAAATGCAACTTTGGTACACACTTACCAAGAGCTTTGAGGGACCAGTTTGTTATGGGTGTACGAAGTCAGACAACAAAGGAAAAAAATCTTAGCACAGGACGCCAGAAAGTAGCCATTGCTGATGAAACGTAGACAAGGAGGCAAAATGTCCTTACCCAGAACAGTTTAATCTAAGCTTGGGACATAGAATCACAGACTGCTATGGCAGTAGGCTATATAGTATTCTACATAGATCTGCTCAAGTGTTTCAGGATGTCTTATCAAGCTCTTCCTGTTGACTTGAGAGAGAGAGAGAGATTTGATTTGATTGATTTGATTTATTCTTTTATATCGAGGATAATGGAATAAGCACTCTTGTCCTTTTTTTACATCCAGTCCCCGTGTGTATGCAGTTTTGTAAATGTCATATGTTCCCACCGGCATACGAGGGCCTACTCTTACGAAAAGCGGAACAGGATTTAACGTGTGCGCAAGATGTTCTGCGTGCGTTCGTACACGGGGCCTCGGTTTAAAGTCTCATCCGAAGGACTTTTGGGGAGAGTGGAGTCAGCACTGATGTTAACTCCAGGAGAAAAATCTCCACGACCGAACTCGAACCCCGGTCGTCAAATTGCCAGCGCAATGTTCTGACCACTAGGCTATGCGTCCCCCCTCCCCCCGGTCTTTCTTAAAGTAGAGAGAGACGGACAGACACAGACAGACAGACAGACGGACGGACAGACATAATAAACACGCCTCCGAGAGAGAATCTTTCTGAACTGTTCTCGAGACACCCCCCACCCCCACCCCCGTAAACGCTCTTCACCACTTTCATACGATCACTTATCTACCACACCCCTTTTATTTCAAGCTTTGAAACTGCGGTGAGAAAAACAAACAAACCAAAAAAAAAAACCCAGACCTATCTTTGGGACCGTAGGTACAGCATTGTGTTTGACAAGGTATGTACAAAGAAACGAACTGCATTGTATGTGTTGATATTAGGTAATAATTATGTGACCAGCTGCCTTCTAATTATCCATTTGCTTTAAAAAAAAAATAAATTTTTATTCATTTGTTTGTGTCATTACCACACACACACACACACACACACACACACAACACACACACACACACACACACACTACTGTGTGTGTGTGTGTGTGTGTGTGTGTGTGTGTTTTCGTTCCTGGGCTAGATCTCTGAGGTTAAACAATGATGACATTTATGGGTGTGTGACCTTTTTTTTCCCCACCATTTATTTAGGTTGCCACATTCCAGATTCGCACCTTCACACCTGTTTGTATAGGCTACTGGGTTTTTTGTGTCATCTATTCCTACCGACACATAATGGCCTACTCTTTCGAAAGGCGGAATTGTTTTTAATGTGTGCACAAGATGTTCGGCATGCGTTTGCACATGGGGCCTGAGTTTATAGTCTCATCCAAGGGTATGCATTATGTAGCTTGCTGGTAAATTGCTGTTAGTTCTGACTACTTTCCCCCACCCCCAATGATTTATCTCTCTACTGCTAGAATGGCCAGTCGTCAAACAGAATAACATAAAGCATACGCAATAGATACGGAATTTCTGTGTAGTTTATACTAGTGGCAGGTTCTATCTAAAGGTTGCGGGTTCGATCCCAGCTTTCGGCTATGGCGTTGTGCCCTTGGAAAAGGCACTTTACGGCTATTTTCTCACCCCACCCAGGTGTAAAAGGGGTACCAACCTTGTGTTGGGGTTTAACCCTGCGATAGACTGGCGTCCTATCCGGGGGGGAGTCTATGACTCTCAGTCGCTTAACGCCACAGAAACCGGGATAAGCACCGGCCTGATGAGCCTTAGGCTCGGGACAGACTTTAACTTCCCTCAAAGGCAAAGGTGAGTTCTCAACGTGTGGCAAGATGTGCGCTATCTATAGCCCAGTGGTTAAGACCGTTCAACGTCAATCCCATGGGTCCATGAAGTCGTGGGTTCGGGTCTCGGCATCGGCGTCTGGTGAGGATTTTTGCTATCCCTCGGGTCAACACGTGCAGACCTGCCAGTGCCTTAATTCCCTTCATGCATATACACATGTAGAAGGTCAAGAAAGATAACATCATTTATGTCAACGCTCGTTGGTTTATGTGAACGCCATTATACCCCGCATACTTCTCCGAAGTCGGAAAACGGCTACCTTCATGGTGGGTAAAAACGGGTCGCGTACACAAAATTTCACCATTGATGAACCTCGAATCTCTAGGTAAAGAGCGGAGGGGAAAATTCCAACATAAGTTTGCACTTGATACCTCGACTGATGTCAACTTGTCAAAAGGCCTAATAAGCAGGGAATGAGTTCAATATCACTATCCCCATCAAGGAAAATCATCTTAATTAGTGACGGCTCAAAGTTGCCATGTCCACAGCAAAGGCCTGGTTTTCGTAGAGAATTCGAGGTTTGAAGAGCAAAACAGGGTGCTTTGTTCTAGATGACCCCCATAGTGTTAAGCTGGGGAACTCCCAACAGCAGCCAATACTGAGATGATGATCTCCCTGTGAAAATTTAGATCATGATCCAGGCGGTAGAGGTCTGTTTGAACGTTCTTCTTCATCTTGTAGTTGTTGTTCTTCTTCTTCGAACGCTCAGACAGCAACTGTAATGGCACTGTTAATAGCAGCATACAGGTGTTCTAAAACAGGTCGATGTGAAGACATTCCAGGCTTCTGGCTATTATCAGCTACATTTCTCCATCTGAAGAGGGTTCAACAAAACTATATAGTCATACTGTAAAACAAATGGATCAACTTCAGCAGATAGTTTTGATCCCTAACTTTTCCGTGTGTGGATCATTGACGTTAATGTTGAAGTGATTATGAAATTCTTATGGCTTGGCATCTTGGTACCAGTCACTTGACATTTCAAAGAAATAAACATTACTTACTGCAATGAACTTTATAACGTTTCATTTTAGAAAAAAATGTAATTTTTGATGGCACAGTTAGGGGCGGGATAGCTAAGTGCTCGCTTTCCTTTCAGTATCGACCGTGGTTACCAATTGGATGGGTGACCGTTTGTGCGCCTTGGCTTCAGTATAGCCCCCCCCCCCCCCCCCCCCAGTTCACCCAGCTGAAAAAATGGGTACCTGCCCTCCTTAGGGTCAGGTAAGGTAAAGCAGTGAGGGAGAGGAGATGGGCGCCGTCATCAATATGCTGGCCCCTTGAGAAACTGAGGTCCCTGATGCCTCGCTCTCCTACAACCATATAGGTTATGGGACACTTTTACCTTTAACTTATCATATAAAGGAATGTATGTGCTTTCAAAGTCTGGGTGTTGGGTTCTTTTTTTTTCTTCAAAGATGACCTTAATTGAATTCCCTATCCAAACATAGAAACAATTTCATGGGTTTTCCCTCCGTTTCTCGGCTAGAGATGAGATGAGAGGTGGGATGTTTACGCATGCCACTGATTTTGTTCTCCACAAAGGTGGCCGCATTCCGACTTTGGGGATACAAGTTTCATCTGTGGTAGGTTCACAAGATAACAGACTTCTATGGCAGTACATAGTATTCTACATAGATCTGCTCAAGTGTTTCAGCATGTCTTCTTCTCTAGCTCTTCCTGTTGACCTGTCAAGTAAATCAAGGGAAGAGGAAGGATCGTTGATTGTACTATGTGCTGTTGTTCTTGACAAGATTGAATTCAGTTGAGTTTCAGTTCATTCAGTTGATCTATAGATCATGTGTTTCTTTATAATCTATCTATACACCGTGTGTTTCTGTATAGTTCATCTATAGACCCTGTGTTTCTGTATAGTTCATCTATAGACCCTCTGTTTCTGCAGAGTTCATCTATAGACCCTGTGTTTCTGTATAGTTCATCTATAGACCCTCTGTTTCTGCAGAGTTCATCTATAGACCCTGTGTTTCTGTATAGTTCATCTATAGACCCTCTGTTTCTGCAGAGTTCATCTATAGACCCTGTGTTTCTGTATAGTTTATCTATAGCCCCGCTGTTTCTGTATTGTTCATCTATAGACCCTCTGTTTCTGTATAGTTCATATATAGACCCTCTGTTTCTGCATAGTTCAGCTATAGACGACACATTCTAGTCATTCTCAAAAGCTTCTGGCATTGATTCATGTCTCTAAGTGGGCGTGCGTGTATACGGTTTTATTTTGCTTTATCTTTTTTATATCAATGATGAGTTTTAGACTTCTGGGGGAATAGTGAGATACATCAAAGAAGTTTTGACCTCAAAAAGAGCATGGAAATTAGTCCTTCTGGTTGTTTGACGATGTTATCCTATACCACTATGACTTTGTGAGACAATTACAGACTTTGCACAAACAGTAAGTGTTATGGTGTTCCTCAAACCTGCGTGGTCATTTGGGGAGCGAGATGTCAGAAACCTCAGCTTCTCTAGGGGCCGGCATCTTGAGGGCGACATCCATCTCCTCTCCCTCGCTTGATTTATCTTCCCTGACCCTAAAGGGGGCAGGTAGTCATTTACAGCTGGGTGAAGAGGGGGACTGTACTAAAGCCAAGGCAAATGAACAGTCAGCCATCCACAAGGTGACCACCCTGAATACGGCGTGTGTGCGTGCGTGCGTGTGTGTGTGTGTGTGTGTGTGTGTGTGTGTGTGCGTGCGTGCGTGCGTGTGTGTGTGTGTGTGTGTGTGTGCGTGCGCGTGCGTGCGTGCGTGTGTATGTGCGTGCGTGTGTGTGCGTGCGTGCATGTGTGTGTATGTGTGTGTGCATACGTGTGTGTATGTATGTCTGTGTGTGACCTCACGTTGGCGCAAATGCGTGCATGTGTACGTGATGTGTTGCATGTATGCGTACGTGGGAACAAGTGTGTGTGTGATTTACTCATGGATTAAAAGCAAACACGTTCTTTATCGTTTGCTTTGATAAATCTGCTTCGGGTAAAAAAAAAAAAAAAAAAGTACACCACTCTGAAATAGGGAATAGGCTATAGTAGGGTAGGACAGGACCTGATAGAAAACCTAGTTTGAACACTAAGCGCTTTGATTTGTGTACTCTACAAGATTCAGCACTATATAAATCCCATAAAGTAGTAGTAGTAGTAGTAGTAGTAGTAGTAGTAGTAGTGGTAGTAGTAGTGGTAGTAGTAGTGGTAGTAGTAGTGGTAGTAGTAGTGGTAGTAGTAGTAGTAGTAGTAGTAGCGCAGCAGCAGCAGCAGCAGCAGCAGCAGCAGCAGTAGTAGTAGTAGTAGTAGTAGTAGTAGTAGTAGTAGTAGTAGTAGTAGTAGTAGTAGTAGTAGCAGAAGTAGTAGTAGTAGAAGTAGTAGTAGTAGTAGTAGTAGTAGTAGTAGTAGTAGTAGTGACACAAAGAAAACTATAGTTCGCTGCACTGATCTGGGGCACATCCACGGCAGAGAAGGTAGCAGGTCCAGTTCCAACCTAGAGGGTTACGGGTTTGAATCCTAGCACAGGCCTGTTTCGGGGCTCCAGTCAGCTCCTCCTACCCACGGTGAAATTGACAGTGGAAAGACTTGGACCACACAGTTACACTTCATCTACTTTGTGGATGGGATATAAGAGTATATTATTAATATTCCAATGACTTTGCCCAACACTGCAGGTATATGGATCTCCCAGCCTTGTAGACACCAGGTCACGTGTTGTGATAGGAAGCATAGGGCACTGCCCTATAACGTGGTGTCCAAGCTCGTGAACGGCCACCTCATAACCATGGCATCATTCTCCATGACGTCATGTCATCCTCCTCATCATTAACCATTATTCTAAATTAGGGAAGTTCTCATATTATATTATGGTTTTTATTGGCATTTGTATTGGAGCGGAGGAAGCTGGTTACAAAATAGTTAGTGGTGTTTCCACTGTCTGCGGGACTACGGAACAGGTGAAGGTAAAGTAACGTTCATGCCTGTGGTCAGTTTGTGTCAGAGTGACCTCCAGGGTTTGCCGTTTCGTGAGGAAAACGGTCGTTATACACACGTTGGGATGTTTGCCACTCAAGGTGGGTGGGTCTCTCACACAGTCTGTCTCCATGACTAAGCTGGGATTGTTAGTAGAGGGTTAAGTAGGTCGTGTCCTGCATAATGTTGGATCCAAGCGAGCACCGTTAAAGTGACCCCGCAGCGGTGAGGGTCCCATCTGGATGGTGGTCTGACGTCAGCCTGACACTGATGAGCTCACTGTGAACTTCCAGCTCCAGCAGATAC
>CM060325.1:27938564-27956064 GCA_030674155.1 Stramonita haemastoma | reverse complement strand
AAACTTTGAGAAAGGTCAGAACAGAGAGAGAGGAATGGAGGGAACTGGTTGTCAAGTCTTTGAGGGTGCCCCCACAGTTGCCAGACTACAGGATAGATAGATCATAAAATAGATAAAGAAGTGAATGATTAATAAATAAATAATAATAAAATAAATAAATACACATCAACCAGAAATGAGCTTGCCTATGGAAGCCAGAGACACCGAGTGACAGAGTTGCTGGTTCGTTTTTATTTTGTTTTTTTTGTTTTACTCGAGGAGACAGAATGGTTCGTTCCTCATTCTGCCGGTGACATTATTCACGTTACTGAAAACTGCCGGAGGTTTACAGAGGCAATATCACCCGTTGTTCATGCAGAACAGTGACAAAGAAGTAAACAGAATCTTCTTCTTTCGTCATCAAACGCTCAGACAGCAACTATTATTTTCTGTCACAGCGTGAGCGAAAATGCAATGAGCTGCCGTTGAGCGCCTGACAAGTCAGGCCCAGTGCATCCGACTTCGGTGTGGGAGAGAATTGTTAAGTCTTTCTGGAAGAAAAACAGGCAGGAGAATAGACTAAGAAGGCAGAAACTAGACATGAAGGAGGTGACAAGAAGAAAAAGAACAAGGCAGAAACAAAGAGAGGGATGGAAAAGGAGGAAATTCGTAGCACAGGAATTTGCAGGAGGAGATGCTGGGGTTTTTGTTGCTTTTTGGTTTTTGTTTTGTTGTTGTTGTTGTTTTTTTTTGGGGGGGGGGGGTGCTGTTTTTCTTTCTTCTTTTTACTGACAGCCCCCAAACCCCACCCCAGCATCCAACACAGGGGAGCTAACTAGACGAAGGCCCAGAACTGCGGAAACCATCGACCAAACGAAACTGGAAATTATTTTCAAACTGCTTAGGCTTCGTTTTCTGTCAACACTCATGAAAACATACCCTCAATAACGACCAGGAAAAGATAGATGTTCCTTAGATAAAAACTCAATCGACGCTGTGACTTAAAACTGAGTTTTCCCCAGCTTTCCTGGGAAAATCATTGTTTGCCCGATTGGAACCCTCAGATTAAAGGCAATAGGAATTGTCAGATTCAGAACCGTTTGTCTTGCAATTGCACTGGAGTGCAATGGCAGCCCATCCTGGTGGTGAAGGAAAAAAGATGTGGTAGTTTTTTTCCCCTACAGGAACTTTCACCCCAGAGATGAAGTTCTTATCTCAGTTGAGCCCGTCCACTTTACGACAATAAACCACTTTACAACCTTGCGACAGTACCACTTTACGACACAACGTCTGTTCCTTCAATGATTTTTTTACCCGGGACTGGTGGGTCAATATTAACCAAACTAGTAGCCTAACTCCTCTCCCTCACAAAGTCCTTCAGGTGAGACTATCAAAGCTGAGCTTCCGAATGCAAGCAGCACGTAGAACCTCCACCTTCTATAGACCAGCCATTGATGTGGTATGTGTTACGGGTGACATGAGCAACCCAGCATGCACCCAGCTTCCTGCAAAGGGTGGGCTCCGTCAGGCTCAAACCTACCCGTGACACGCCGTTGCTTGGAAAACTCAGTGCTCCATCAACAGAGAACACCTTCAAAAAAAGTGATGGCTGGACTCACACGAAATGATCGGGGAGACCCACATCAGTGTAAGGGCTGATGCGAGAAGGAGAACTTTTTTTTTTTAAGTTTCCTTTCATCACAGTTGTGTGAGTGGCCTTTGCGCAGGTGACTGCTCACGCTCAAAAGCCTGTCCCGAGTTCATTTATTCTATATACATAATATATATCCATAGAAAAGTTCCCTCAGTCATTGTGTGCCAGCGCAGCTACGGCCTAGCGCAGAAAAAGCGACAACACACTCTCTGCCTACCTACTACGAGCCGGGCGTGTGTTCGAGTGTAGGCCTAGTGGCTCTTCGCCTTGCCTACCTTGTGTTAGCCTATCACTTCAGTGTGCGTGTGTGTGTGTGTATTCTTCGTGTTCTTCAGACCAGCTCTAGTTCAATTATTACCTGTGCTGGGTTTTTGGACTTTGTTGATTTCCTGCATAGAAACAGGTTAGTGAAAGCTTTGATGATTTGTTGGAAGGTAAAGTAGGAGGTGTGTGTGTACATGTGTGTGTGTGTGGGGGGGGGGGGGGGGGGGGGGGGGGGGGGGAGGGGCGGTGTCTGTGTGCGCGACTGCATGCGTGTGGGTGTGAGCGCGGCGTGCACACCACGCACAACACACACACACACATTTAACAAATAAAATACAACTATTAAGTCACACACGTCTTCTTCTTCTTCTTCTTCTCTTCTTCTTCTTCTTCTTCTTCTTCTTCTTCTTCTTCTTTATGTCTCCCTGTGTATCTTCCTTTGTCTGATATCAGTAACATTAAATACATTGAATCGAAGAAGGAACCAACACACACATGTAAGCACCTGCACTTAACGCACACGCGCACGCACAGGTGTGCCAGAGAGAGAGAGAGAGAGAGAGAGAGAGAGGAGAGAGGAGAGAGAGGAGAGAGAGAGAGAGAGAGACAGACAGACAGAGAGACAAAAGACGACAGACAGATAGATCAAATAAATCAATTTTATGAGTAATGAATAAGACATGTGCTTTTTTTTTTTACATCAGTCCCAGAGAGGAGAGAAGAGAGAGAGAGGAAGAGAGAGAGAGAGAGAGAGAGAGAGAGAGAGATCTTTAAAGAATGAATGAAATCTTTATTTTTCAAGGTAAACAGATAATAAGCATTAATACTTTTTTTATCCGCTTTGTGTGGTAGTGATGTGTGTGTGTGTGTGTGTGTGTGTGTGGTGATGTGTGTTGTTTGTGTGTGTTGTGTGTGTGTGTGCGTGTTCACATGCACAGCGCACCACACATGCATGCAACACATGCTGCGCAGCGCGCGCAACAGAGAGAGAGAGAGAGAGAGAGAGAGAGAGAGAGAGAGAATTAGGATTATACTTTATATAGTAACGCATCTCCGAAAACCCGTATATCTTTAATTTTGTTAGAAAAGGGGATTTCAGCCTACCTCAAGGCGTCTAGCCTCCCGACAAGATTTTTTTTTGTTTTTAGACGTGCTAATATTACCAAGCTGACGTCCCAGCAAATCTGTATCACTAAAAACTGTTAGAGCTACAACCCCCCCCCCCCCCCCCCCCTCCTCTCTCCTCTCTCTCTCCACCACCCACCCCCCACACCCACTCCTCTCTCTCTCTCACATCACATCAAAACCATTTACAGCATACACCTCGCATGCATATTCACACACACACACACACACCACGCACACACCACACACACACACATCACATGCACACACACACACACACACACACACACACACACACACACACACACAAACGCACTTACAGCATACACACACGCATGCATATTCACACACATGCACAACACACACACACACACACGCACGCACACACGCACACAACATCACATGCACACACAACACATCACACACACGCATACACATGCTACACGCAGCACGCACGCACGCATACTCAACAAACATGCACACTCACACACACGCACAGACACACACGCACACAGACACACATGCACAACGCACACACACATGCAGCACACACATGCGGCGCCGCCACACACACACACACACACCGGAAATAAAATTTTGACTTGACTTTCACACACACACACACACACACACACACACACACACACCACACACACACACACACACACACACACACACACACACACACACACACACACACTGAGTCATGAATATTTCTTAGCATGCCTGCACTGTGTCAAAACTCATAGAAAAGTAAGACAGATATTGAGGTAACGGGTGCGTGTTGTTATCGTGTGTGTGTGTGTGTGTGTGTGTGTGTGTGTGTGTGTGTGTGTGTGTGTGTGTGTGTGTGGTGTCGTGTGTGTGTGTGTGTGTGCGTGTGTGTGTGTCTGTGGTGTGTGTGTGTGTGTGTGTTGCGCGCGCGTAGTGCGTGTGTGTGTGTGAAAAGTAAGACAGAAATTGAGATAACGGGTACGTGCTATCGTGTGTGTGTGTGTGTGTGTGTGTGTGTGTGTGTGTGTGTGTGTGTGTGTGTGTGAGAGAGAGAGAGAAGAGAAGTGAAGAGAGAAGAGAGAGAGAGAGACAGAGACAGAAGAGAGAGAGTATGGATTGTTAAGCCATTTGACATCTACGCCAATGTACACAGTCACGCTGCGAAGCTTACTTTTAAAATACTGATCTTCACATGACTGCAACTACAACAGCACGCAATGCACACACACACAACACACACATACCACACAACTCACCTCAACACACACACACACACACCACACACACGACACACACACACACACCACACACACACAACAAAACACACACACACACAACACACACACACACACACACACACACACACAAACACACGCGCCGCACGCACCACAAGTCCTTCGAATGAGACATAATTGATATCAAACCGAGTGGCCCGATGTGCGAACCCACGCAGAACATTTGCCCATCATGTGTAAATTCCTGTTCCACTTTCGTAAATTGGCCATATATGTGCCGTGGGAACAGGTAAATTTATAAAGCTGCATGCACACGGACTGCATGTAAAAAAAGCATATGAGTGCTTATTCCATATCCTCGGTATAAGAAGAAGATAATGAAAAAGAAAGAACACAGAAGAACACACGCACATCATGCACACACGCACGCACACACACACACACACACACAACACACACAACACACACACCCACACACACACACCACAACAACACACACACTCTCGTCTTATCACTTTGATTAACAAACGTTAGTTAATACTTGCACACCACACACACACACACACACCACAACACACACAACACACACACACACCACACCACACACACACACACACCACACACCACGCCCACGCACGCACGTTCTGGGTATTACAATGTACTGTTTTGACTTTTTACCTCGTTCATATCTGTGCACGTCAGTTACGTCAGTTTTGATGAGACTCCTACAGACGAATCCCTCTATCAATGCAAATGCCCCTCATACACCTGATTGCTAACATGTACACCTGCACAGCTGACAAACAGTCTAGACTTTGCTCTTGCCATGATTGATAGTTATAAGCTCTTTGGACAAGACAACTGTATGTTGATGTTTAAAATGAATTTCGCTAGCCATTGCAGCAGTAGTGTGTTGTATAAATTATCTGCAGCATATTTTACGCGAGTATGTCATTTTTTTTATATTAAAATGTAAGCCTATTATTGTGGTCAGGCAGGAACATAAAACGTGTATCTAGGCTCCGTTCTGCGTGCCATGGCAGCAGCAGTGTTTTATTTTTCAGTTACAGTTCACAGTCAGGGTGTGTGTGTGGTGTGTGTGTGTGTGTGTGTGTTGTGTGTGTGTGGTGTGTGTGTGTGTGTGGTGTGTGTGTGACTGTGTATGTTTAAATGTACACCAACGACCTAATTAAATTCTTCTTTTACACATTTGTCTCTCTGTCTCTCTCTCTCTCTCACTCTCTCTCTCTCTCTCTCTCACTCATCTCTCTCTGATTCTGTCTCTGTCTCTGTCTCTCTCTCAGTTTACTTGCAATTGTTATAATTGTCAGTATCAAATGGTAATACCTATTCAGGGCAAGGGCTGAAAGGAAAACTGAGAGAGAGAGAGAGAGAGAGAGAGAGAGAGAGAGAGAGAGAGAGAGAAGAAGAGAGAGAGAAAGAAAGAGAGAGAGAGAGAGAGCGAGAGAGAGACAGAGACAGAGAGACAGAGACAGAGAGAGAGAGAGAATCATACTGAAACCAAGGTCAAAGGTACAGTTGCTTGAACTTGATATCAGGAGCAGGTGCATCTGTCCCTCCCGCCCCCCCCCCCCCCCCCCCCTTGTTTCTTTGGCTACACACTACCTTTATTCTATTGCAACTTTGCCTCTGTTTGTTCCTAAAATATTACTTTTGCATTCATTCCGCACGTACTACTCAGGCATCCACAGAAATATAAACCACTTTTTTTTTTATGAAAGATTAGCCTCTGACTCAAAATCTGATGTGATTTTACACAAATTTGGTAGGTTTGAAACTTCTTTTGTTTTTGTTTTTTTTCACAAACACTCTACCCTCTCAGACCTTTGTCGTCTGCTAGCCTATTAAGGTGGGACATGGGGGTCGAAACTGATAAATATTTTGTTTGGACCCGTGTCTACCCTTAACCGCAATATTGTAATGCGCGGGGACAACGCTGTAGGTACAACAAGCAATCCTCATATGATTCATGAGCATTTCCAACTTTCTCGTGACTATGTCATCAGTCCGCCCTAAAACAAACACACAGTGCATTTTGTCATACTTTAAAAAAAAATCGGTGAAAAATAGCATAGTTTTTTAATTTTATTTTATTTTCTATCGGACTAGCACTCAATAGAAAGTACTAGTTGACCCGGAAGCTAACAGTGGAGTGTAGCCTGAAAGAGGTATGGTGGAAATGGATGCGACTGACAGTGGTGCTAGTTGCCATGGTGATTTAGAAACTGATCCTGACCCGGAGTAGTGATGACAGGCATCAAGAAATCGGTGTGTGTTGTGTGTGTGTGTGTGTGTGTGTGTGTGTGTGTGTGTGTGTGTGTGTGTGTGTGTGTGTGTGTGTTGTGTGTGTGGTTTGATGTGTGTGTGTGTGTGTGTGTGTGTGTGTCTGTCTGTCTGTCTGTCCGTTGTCTGTGTGTTTGTCTCTATGTCTGTCTCTGTTGCTAACAAGTCCATGCCTCTTACTAGAGTATTAAGTAACAGGGTCGGATAGAAAACAAATTTATGATTTTTTAAACTCCAAACATGGAAACTTTCCACAGAAATTATCATCAGTACGAACTACACTCCCCTGAAAGTCCTTCAGATGAGACTTTCAACCGAAGTTCCGTGTACGAAATCAAGCAGGACATCTTGCGCACGCATTAAAACCCTATTCCGCATTTAGCATTTCGGAAGAGTAGGTCATTTCCTGCTAGCAGGAGCGTACGACACAATTTTTAAAAAAAGCATAACACACACACACACACTCACACACACACACAGTGGCAAACACACACACACACACACACACACACACACACACACAACCACACACACACACACACACACACACACACAGAGTGGCTAACACACACACACACACACACACACACACACACACACACTCCACACACACACACAGTCGCAAACACACACACACACACACACACACAACACACACACACACCACACACACACACACACACACACACACACACACACACACACGATCACCCCACCCCCTCCCCGCCTCGCCCTACCCGCCACACCCCATTCAAAACCAACTAGAGCACTAACACTCAGTAGGGTGTGGAACCTAAGGGTGTTGCGTGCTGACATAAGCTGCTTCTTTCATTGCCGTTTTCCCGTTCAAATCTAGATATTACAAAGGTATCTATGGACATTCCAGGATATGAAAGGAAAGCCTTGCTGAATGCCACAACACTTGTGTGACCACGACAAAACATGCTCCTCACATTGAAAGCAGCGAAAAGAAAGGAGTGGAGGGCAGGGGGGGGGGGAGGGGAGGGAAGCTTTTATGGCTTCTTTTTTTAACTTCAGGAGCAAAACTGGTTTCGGCTCTTTGGTACACAACGCTTATATTTGTAACTGCTTTTATTTGAAGCTCTGCACAATACAATAATGCCCCATTTTCTCTGTCTGTCTGTCTGTCACTGTCTCTCTCTGTCTCTGTCTCTCTCTCTCTCTGCAGGCAGGCAGGCAGGCAGACAGACAGACAGACCCCAATATCTTACTTAGCCCGCTGGCAGAAAGATGCACGCTCGTGAACTTGTGCTTGTTTTCCCTGGGGTATCAAATGTACGTTTGTTCTATCTCTGCCTCTCTATATATAAATCTCTGTCTCTCTCTTTCTCTGGTTCTCTCTCTTCTCTCTCTCTCTCTCTCTCTCTCTCTCTCTCTCTCTCTCTCTCTCTCTCTCTCTCTTCTCTCTCTCTCCTCTCTCTCTTCTCTCTCTCTCTTCTCTCTCGGTCTCGGTCTCTGTCTGTTTCTCTATCTCTGTCTCTCTCTGTCTCTGTCTATCTCCTCTCCCTCCCTCTCTCTCTCCTCTCTCCCCCCTCTCTCTCTCCTCTTTCTCATTCTCTCTCCCCTTCTCCCTGTGTCTCTCCCCTTATCTACACACGGGGACTGGATGTAAAAAAAAAAGCACACGAGTGCTTATTCCATTATCCTCGATATAAAAGAATAAAGAAATAAAAATAAATATCTCTGTGTCTGTCTGTCTGTCTGTCTGTCTGTCTGTCTGTGTCTCGTCTGTCTGTCTGTCTGTCTGTCTGTCTCTCTCTCTCTCTCTCTTGTCTTCTCTCTCTGTCTTCTTCTCTCCTCTCTCTCTCTCTCTCTCTCTTCTCTCTCTCTCTCTCTCTCTCCCCCTCCCTCCCTCCCTCCCTCCCTCTTAGTTATACAGCCCTTAGCCTGCAAAATGATTTACCACCAAATAGGTGTGTTAAAAAAAGAAAAACATGTGTGCATGAAAATCTTATGTAACGGCATGAGTTTGCTAAAAGGCAGACAACCTTGACTGTAATGTTATCGATATCTACCTATATATTATGTCATATGTTAGGGTTTTCTCTCTCTCTCTCTCTCTCTCACCTCTCTCCTCTCTCTCTCTCTCATCACTCTCTCTCTCTCTCTCCACACACACACACACACACACACACACACACACACACACACACACACAGATTCAAGATGGCGGAAAAGCTAAGTAGCTAATCTCAACGCCCGCTGCAAAATCCTAAGAATAATGACGAAATCTACGCGTTCAAAAAGTACGGGAGGTCGCTCCTCAACTACCCCAAGAAAAGAGACGACAAAGAGCAAGAAACAGGAGAGCAGCGCCAGCAGTACGTTAACCAGCCCTGCCCAGTCCACCAGTGGACAAGAAGGATCGACCTGTCCTGGAGAGACCAGTGGACAAGACAGCCCTGTGACATTGCAGTGACTTAGCATTTGGGCTATGACAGTTATATGTTTCAACATTTTTACCGCCATTAGTTAAGTCATTATATTGATATTAGATCAATTATTGTTTTAAGGCTCTAAAACTTGTGGTTTGAAATCACATAAGTTTATGCAGTTGTTTGTTTGTTTGTTTTTTAAATCTTTTCTTTTAGACTAAGCTCTTCATCTCATTTTGAGTTGTTGTTTCACTCTTGCATAGTTCTTTTTTGGGATTTTTTTGTGTTTGCTTAGGGGGTGTTTAGTATTTTCTCTGATAATATAGACTAACTGTCGTGCATACTTCTTTAGTTTTTATTGACAGTCCGTATGTGCAGAACGCATCTTGTCAAAATAATGCAGTGGAACTGTAGGTCCATGAACACAAATTACTCATATCTTCTTCAGCATCTTGCCTCAGTGAAGTATAAGATACTTATTTTTCAGTCCCTGAATGTAGATGAAAATAGCGTACCAAAGCTGCCTTCTTTTCATTATCCTCCTATTCACGAAGAAGCAGGCACCAATAATGAAAATAAAGACAGCCATTTATGTACATGAAACATTGGGGTATAGCCCGTACCCCTCTCCTGTATCAGACAATACTCGGAACATACACGCATGTGCAGCTCGAGTAAAACTAAGGATGATCAGATTATAAACATAGTTTCTGTTTATCTGCCAAAAGGTCCACTTGAAGATAATACAGATTGGTGAGATCTATAAATCTATCATAAGAAAAATGGATAATAGCTGGTGATTTCAATGCTCATTCTCCTTTTTGGGAAAAGGATAATTTGTATGCTATCATTAGTAAGAGATTTGTAGAGAACATTGTTGATTCCTCTTTATACCTCCTTAATGACGGAAGTGTTACGAGGATTCCAGATACAGCAAGTCAGAGAGCAAGTGTATAGATCTCTCCCTTATTTCTACTCTTTTAGCTCCACATTGTACATGGGAAACTTACAGTGATTCTCTAGGTACTGATCACTTACCAATTATTATTAACTATATGGGAGGCCAGCATATAATAAAAAGTCAAAGATATGATTCCTAAATATAACTACAATAAAGCAAAATGGAACCTGTTTCAATCTTTTCTAAAAGTATACGACACCAGCAGTATACAATCTGATGACATACATACGTTTTATGACCGATTTACAAAACTTGTTTTAAGAGCTGCAGATTGTTCAATTCCTAAATGTTCAACTGTGAAGTCTGATGTACAGCCTGAAGCTTTTGTTAATATGTTTGCCTCCCCGTCTAATATATCACATTAAGTGAACAGACGTAAAATTGAACACACACACACAACACACACACACACACACACACACACACGCACACACACACACACACACCACCACCACACACACACACACACACACACACACACACACGCACACACACAGAGTGTATTTTATCTATCTATCTATCTATCTATCTATCTATCTATCTATCTATCCATCTATCCATCTATCTATCTATCTATCTATTTATCTATCTATCTGTTATTCATCCATCCCCCTCTCTCTCTGTCTGTCTTTCTTTCTCTCTCTGTCTGTCTTTCTTTCTTTCTCTCTGTCTGTCTGTCTTTCTTTCTCTCTGTCTGTCTGTCTCTCTCTCTCTCTCTCTGTCTCTCTGTCTCTGTCTCTGTCTCTCTCTCTCTCTCTCTCTCTCTCTCTCTCTCTCTCTCTCTCTCTCTCTCTCTCTGTGTGTGTGTGGTGTGTGTATGCGTGCGTGCATGCGTGCGTGTGTGCGTGCGTGTGTGTATGCATATGTATATATGACACTCTGATTTCCCTCTATACCGAAAAATTTTTGTCAGAAATTTAAAAACGATACGACTTGGACGAAAAAAGAAAGCGTTTTTCTCAGGTGTGAGCCACGAGCACTACACTTCGCTCCAGAAAGACACAGACAGAACCAGGCAGTCAGTGTACAAACTGGAGAAGTCAGGTAGCTGGAGAAAACAGTGTGGGGCCCGGGTTATCCTGTTTATTTTTGGGGGCCATCTCCACAACCCCATTGTTATCTCACAGCTGAAGACTGTTTGCACACCCCGATTAACAACCCCCTCCCTCATGTCTTCCCTCACTCCTTGTCCGACCCCTCTCCTCCTTACTCCTCCCCCCCCCCTCCCCAGCAGCGACTATAGATCCGTGTGTTGGTGTCGTTAACTCGCTTTCTTGTCCCTAACCTAGTCCGAACATAACTGGAAATCATTTTGTAATTGCGTAGCGTATTATGTTCTAGCAGCACAGACATAAATACACGACCCAAAATAATGGCGATAAAGTGATATTGTATAGGTAAAAGTAATAGAGAGGCATTACATAGATAAAAGCAATAGAGAGAGAGAGATTACATAGATAAAAGCTATTGAGAGATTTTACATAGATAAAAAGTCAGTCGAGACGTCTACAAGTTTAAAACGAGTAGTGCTTTTAAACTTTCCTGGGGGAAAAATCTGTTAATCCCCCCCCCCCTCCCGAATCGCATGTTGGTAAAGACAACAAGGATTGTCGTATCATGAGATTTGGAGTAGTTTGTCTTCGCGATTTGCAGTCCGTGCAATAACGACCCAACCTGGTATTTTCTTTCTTTCTTTCTTTCTTCTTTTATATCGACGATAATGGAATAAGCACTCATGTGCTTTTCTACATCTAGTCCTCGTGTGCATGCAGTTTTGTAAATCTTGTCATCTGTTCCCACCGGGACACAGCTTCGAAAAGAGGAACAGGATTTAACGTGTGCGGAAGATGTTCTGCGTGGGTTCGCACACGGAGCCTCGGTTTATAGTCTCATCCGAAGGACTTTTGGGAAGAGTGGAGTCAGCACTGATGTTAACTCCAGGCGAAAAATCCCCCCCGAACGGGATTCGAACCCGAGTCGGTAAAGGACAGGAGAAGGGTTTTAAGAAATTGTTCTCAGGAAGTCTCCAGACCTAGGGCCGGGAGGAACACTTATCTCCGTTGATTCTGCCCAAGCGTGTGTGTGTGTGTGTGTGTGTGTGTGTGTGTGTGTGTGTGTGTGTGTGTGTGTGTGCCTGCGTGCCTGCGTGCCTGCGTGCCTGCGTTCGCGCGTGTGTTTATCTGTTAATATTATTTTTTTCAAAGTATTGATCCTGCCCACTTTACGACATAAGCCCCATGTCTGAAATGTTTGACAGCTAATGTCTATCCAGGTAAATGGAACGCAACACCGTTCTGAAAGGGACATTCAGGGATATATCTCAGTAATACACCGTCACCCTTTTAGCCTGTCACTTGAGTGCATTTATTTGTCTGCGAAAGCCACTTTAATTAAAACACTTCAAAGATCGCCCTCTCTCTCTCTGTGTCTGTGTCTTTGTCTGTCTGTCTGTCTGTCTGTCTGTCTGTCTGTCTGTCTGTCTGTCTGTCCGTCCGTCCGTCCGTCCGCCCGCCCGTCCGTCCGTCCGTCCGTCCGTTCTCTCTCTCTCTCTCTCTCTCTCTCTCTCTCTCTCTCTCTCTCTCTCTCTCTCTCTCTCTCTCTCTCTCTCTCTCTCTCCTCTCTCTCTCTCTCCTCTCTCTTCCTCTCTCTCTCTCTCTCTTTCTTTCTCTCTTTCTCTCTCTCTCTCGCTTTTGTGTGTGGGTATTCGTTGGAGGCAATGTTGTATGTAGCTGTGGTTTTTAATTTTCTATAGACCTAGATGTGTATAAAAATGCTGCATTCTTTACAGAAAACAGTAGTGGAGAAAAACAAGTACAGGTAACCACTTTCCTCCATGATTTATCAAAGATTTCATTTATATATATTTTAAAACCCTCTAGAAAATGACATCGCTCAGTGAAAGCATTTTAGGCTGCTTTTTTTTTTTTTAACCATGCCTTTGGTCTGACCTGACTCAAGTTTCGGCTCCTGGATGAGCCCTCATCAGAGGTCCCGAGGGTGATTGAAGCTTCGCCCTCGATGGTACCTTACAGCCAGACACCTTTCATGATTCAGACTGTCAGTCGCATTTCTAAGAATATTTGATATTCTTGTGAGCCTATCTAGCCTGCCATCGATAGATGATGATTAAAACAAGAGAAAGAAGCTATGTGTACAATATATATATATATATATATATTATATATATATATATATATATATATATATATATATATATATATATATATATAATATATACACATATATATATATATATACACATATATATATGTGTGAGAAAATGATTCCTATTATGTGTCTCTTCCTTCTACTTTGGTGTTCACAATATTTTCTACAGATAACTATGTTACTTCACAATGTTTTAATCTCAATCCCTCCATCTCTCTCTCTCTGTCTCTCCCTCTCTCTCTCTGTCTCTCTCTCTGTGTCTCTCTTTCTCTGTCTGTCTCTCTTTCTCTCTCTCCCTCCCTCTCTCTCCCCTTCTCTCTCTCTCTCTCGCTCTCTCCCCTCCTCTCTCTCTCCCTCCCTCCCTCCCTCTCTCTCTCTCTCCCTTTCTCTCTCCGTATATGTACACGCACGCATACATTTGTGTGTGTGTGTGTTTATCATTATTTTTTTTTATTCAAGTGTGTGTATGTTTTTGTGGAAAGGGGGGGGGGGGGGGGCGTAGATGGGCGGAATGGGGAAGGAGAAAAAAACAACAGGCTCTCGTGCATGTTTGATCAAAGATCGCCTCTGGCTTTAAACCCCTCACAATAAGCCAGACAGTATGTCGAGTGGTCTACTACGTAAGGAGAGAGAGCGAGATAGTGTGAGAGAGAGAGAGAGAGAGAGAGAGAGAGAGAGGGAGAGAGAGAGAGAGAGAGACACACACACACACAGAGACACAGAGACACAGAGAGAGAGAGTGAGAGAGTGAGACAGAGAGAGACAGAGAGAGACAGAGAGACACACACACAGAGACACACAGAGACACAGAGAGACAGAGAGAGAGACAGAGACAGAGACAGACAGACAGACAGAGAGAACTCGAACGAGAGACAGAGAGAGAGACAGAGACAGAGAGAAATCCCCCCTGTGTGTAAATACACTTCAGTGGGTCAGCTTGGGGATTTCTTGATAGCCAACATTATCATCTGTCAGGTAATCCCCCTCATCCAGCGGCTCCCCCCCCCCCCCCCCGTGCGGAGGAGGTGTGTGTGTCGGGGGGGGGGGGGGGGGAGGGGGTGAAGCGACAGCATTTTTAACAGCCTGTCATCGTTTTCAAATGTAGGCTAGATAAACAGACAAACCTGTCTGGGGGTAAAGTTTTCATGGTCTTTTTTTATATAAATATTGTGGCGGACAAACTTGTGTATGAATATCGTCCGTGTGTGTGTGGTGGGGTGGGGTGGGGGGGGAGGGGAGTGTGTGTTGTGTTTGTGTGTGCGTGTGTGCGTGCGTGTGGCGCGTGCGAAGACTGATATCTACTTTTTAAAATTAAGGATTTAGGTCATATTATTATGAAAAAAATCGACTGGCTCCGTTATCTTATTCAAAACTGCCATGAATGCAGTTTGCACTGTGTGTGTGTGTGCGTGCGCGCGCGCGTGTGTGTGTGTGTGTGTGCGCACGCGCGCGCACGCGCAAGTTTGGTTTGAAGTTCTCCTGGAACGATTAAACAAAGATCAATCCTATTTGTTCTTCATGTTTTTATGATAATGATTTTTATCCGTGTATTTACCTGTCAGTGTTGTAATTGCCGATTAATAGGACGATGAAAGTATTTTGATTTGAAGTGACTTGAATTGAATCCACTGACAACTACAGTGATCTGAGAGAGAAACTTGTTCCGACAAAAACTTCAGAGGCCTATAATCATTATGCTTTTAATCTTTTCCTCTCATCCCGAATAATAAACCAGTGTCGAATTCATCATTATCATATCTGCAAAGCTTTCAAAAAGCGCAATATAAACTACATGGTGAAGATTAACCTATGGCAATGTAAAGTGATAACATACTCTGATTGCTGTTATCCTTTAAGATGGGATTATTCTTCAGGCCCTTGAAATAGGCCAAAGGTCTGTACAAATTGTTATCGTCATGATCAACAGTATCATCATCATCATCTGTCTGTCTGTCCCTCTATCTGTCTGTCTGTCTCTGTCTCTCTCTCTATCTCTCTGTCTCTGTCTCTCTCTGCCTCAGTGTGTGTGTGTGTGTGTGTGTGTGTGTGTGTGTGTGTGTGTGTGTGTGTGTGTGTGTGTGTGTGTGTCTCTCTCTCTCTCTCTCTCTCTCTCTTTCTCTGTGTCTCTCTGTCTGTCTCCCTCACCCTCTTATCTTTGTCTGTCTGTCTGTCTGTCTCTGTCTCTCTCCCTCTCTCTCTCTCTCTCTCTCTCATCTCTCCTCTCTCTCTCTCTCTCTCTCTCTCTCTCTCTCTCTCGCTCGCTCGCTCGCTCGCTCGCTCGCTCTCTGAAATGTTCACTGTTTTTGTCGTCTCTTGTTTTTTGCAACAAGTGACTGTACGTGTTGTTTTTGCAACTCTTCTTTCTTCCACACACACCACACACACACACACACACACACACACACACACACACACACACACACACCACACACACACACACACACACACACACATTTACTCTCTCTTTCATATCACCAGTTGTGGAAAGACTTTAGATTGAGTACACGCACACACACGCTTGCGCGTGTGCGTACACTCACACGTCACACACACAGATACATACGGAATACACATACATACACACACAGATAGATACTTTCGGAATACACACAAATGTTTACATTTTTATGCTGAAAAGCATATTCACGTAAGGTAATTCCAAATACACACATTGATTACAAACACACACACGGGCGAGCGCAAGCGCTGGCGCGCGCGCGCCACACACACACACACGCACACGCGCACACACGCACAGACACACAGAGTCACACAACACAGAGCACACTATCACACAACACAACACAACACAACACAACACAACACAACACACACACACACACACACACACACACACACACACACACACACACACACACACACACACACACACGTTCACACACACACTCTCTCTCTCTCTCTCTCTCTCTCTCTCTCTCTCTCTCTCTCTCTCTACCTCCCTCCCTCCCTCCCTCCCTCTCTCTCTCTCTCTCTCTCTCTCTCTCTCTCTCTCTCTCTCTCTCTCTCTCTCTCTCTCTCTCTCTCTCTCTCTCTCTCTCTCTCTCTCTCTCTCTCTCTTGCCAGTGTTGATTCAGTATGAATGTATGTATATTAGCACTTGTGTGCGGGTTTAGGCGTAGTACACAATTCAATGTGTGTGTGTGTGTGTGTGTGTGTGTGTGTGTGTGTGTGTGTGTGTGGTGTGTGTGTGTGTGTGTGTGTGTGTGTGTGTGTGTGTGTGAGAGAGAGAGAGAGAGAGTGAGTGTGTATTGTGTATGTTTGAGTGTGTGGTGTGGTGGTGGTGGTGGTGGTGGTGTGTATGTGTGTGTTTATGTGTGTGTGTTTATGTGTGTGTGTGTGTGTGTGTTGTGTGTGTGTGTGTGTGTGTGTGTGTGTGTGTGTGTGTGTGTGTGTGTGTGTGTGTGTGATATCTGCAGTTTAAAGTCTATCCACATTGAGTGATTTTAGACGGGAAAAATCTAACAAAGAAGAGTAAACAATAACTGGAAAATGTCAGACAACAGTGCTGAATAAAAAGTAACTTAAGCATACTGCCAAAAAAATGAATTATCGGACTTCTTATCAACGCTAACACAATGTTCAACAGTAAAGATGGTTCAGACAAAATCTGATCTAGTGACATACTAGGTACAGCAGGGAAAAATGCTTTTAAATGTCCACGATTAAAAATAGCAAGACCGTTTGTAATCTTCTCACCACAAACACAGTTTTTATTATTCACGTATTTTTTCATGTGCATTTAGCTTAAATATATACACGAGGGATAACACATATCTCCGATTATACCAACCAGTGATTTTGTTACATATATACAATCAAATCAAGATATTACTATATAGTATTATAATATTATTCTAAAGTAATATCTTGATTTGATTGGTTGATTGATTGATTAGATGATGATGATTTATTGATTGATGGATGGATGGGTTGATTGATTGGTTGATGCTTGTTGGGTTGAATAATGATTGATTGATGGGTTGATTGATTGATTGATTGATCGATTGATGAGTTGATTGATTCAGGGATCGATTGATAGATGGATTGACTGACAGGTTGATGGATTGTTGTGCAGGCGAAAGGGCGGGGCAGGGAGAGGCAGGCAGGCAGGCAGGCAGGCAGGCGGGCAGGCAGGCAGGCAGGCAGGCAGGCAGGCAGGCAGGCAGGCAGGCAGGCAGGCAGGAGAGATGTCGGTGAGGGGGAAGGTGGCCCTCATCACAGGAGCTGCTCAGGGACTGGGCAAAGGCTTCGCCCTCATCCTTCTGCAACATGGAGCCAAGGTCCGTCCGTCTGTCTGTCTGTTTCTGTCTGTCCGTCCGTCCGTCTGTCTGTCTGTCTGGCTGTCTGTCTGTTTCTGTCCACTGTCTGTCTCTGTCTGTCTGTTTATGTATCTGTCTGT
>CM060325.1:27917815-27922815 GCA_030674155.1 Stramonita haemastoma | reverse complement strand
TGTGTGTGTGTGTGTGTGTGTGTGTGTGTGTGTGTGTGTGTGTGTGTGTGTGTATGTATGTATGCATGTGTGTGTGTTTGTGTGTGTGAACAGGAGAGGGAAAGAGTAATTTTGTGCTCACGGCAACAAATACCCGCACCACACACACACACACACACACACACACACACACACACACACACACACACACACACAAACACACAAACACACAAACACTCTATCTCTTCACTCTGTCATTGTCTCTCTGTCTATGTCTCTCTGTCTATGTCTCTCTGTCTGTCTGTCTGTCTGTCTGTCTGTCTGTCTCCTCTCTCTCTCTCTCTCTCTCTCTCTCTCTCTCTCTCTCTCTCTCTCTCTCTCTCTCTCTCTCTCTCTCTCTCTCTCTTGGCGTACAAGGTTTTTTTTTCTTTCGAAATCATGCAGGGAGCCCCCCAAAATGAAAAAAATGAAATAGAAAAAATATTTCTGTACAATCAGAGATATCCACCAAAATTGCTTGACTTGAGATTCTATTTCAAGACCCCATTCTCTCTGGTATTGTAATGTCAAGTCAAGTCAAGTCAAAACAAAGCACTTTCCTAATCACACCATGGAAGGCGATGACAATACTGTCAGGTACATCACTGATAAAAAAAATAAAGGTAAAGGTGTCCCATTACCTATGCGGTCGTAGGGGAGCGAGGCATCAGAGGCCTCAGCTTCTCAAGGGGCCAGCATATTGAGGGCGGCGCCCATCTCCTCTCCCTCGCTGCTTTACCTTCCCTGACCCTAAAGAGGGCAGGTACCCATTGACACCTGGGTGAACGGGGGGGGACTGTACTGAAGCCAAGGCGCACAAACGGTCACCCATCCAACAAATACCACGCTCGACGCTGCTGCTTAAATTGACTTGGGGAAAGCGAGCGCTCTGACCACTTAGCTATCCCGCGCCACTACATCACTGATAGGAATATTAATTTAAGAAGAAAGACATGGGACCTGACCAGGGTGTGTTGCGTGTTGTGCAGACGCCCTGCAGAAAACGAGGGAGACGTTCAATGGACTGGACATCGTGGTCAACAATGCCGGCATTGGCGGGGAGGCTGACCACATCTGGGAAAAATGTGTGGATATCAACCTGGTAAATATACACACACACTGACAGACAGACAGACAGACAGACAGACAGACAGGAAGGTAGACCTATGTACATATACAGGCAGACATATATATGTGTGTATATATATATATATATATATATACATACACATGCATGCACATTATATACATGCACACATGCATGCTTGCAGGCATGCTTGCAGGCATACACACTTACATACAAACATACATGTATACATAATAAGATAATGGGTGAGACTGCTCATGTGGCGACGTGCTCTCCCTGGAAGGAGGGGAGAGAGAGACAGACAGACAGACAGACAGACAGACAGACAGACAGACAGACAGTGAGACACACAGAGAGACACAGAGAGAGAGACACAGAGAGAGAGAGAGAGAGAGAGAGAGAGCCCGAATTCAACACCAGAGAAATCTGCCATGATTAAAAAGTGGTATACAAATACCAAAAGACATATAACTATAACATGTGCGAATGCATGGTGTGTGTGTGTGTGTGTGTGTGTGTGTGTGTGTTGTGTGTGTGTGTGTGTGTGTGTGTGTGTGTGTTCAGAAAGGGACTATCCTGGGAACACGCCTGGCGCTCAACTGCCTCCGGAAGGACAAGGGAGGACAGGGAGGGGTCATCATCAACATCTCCTCTGCCGGAGGTAACACTGATAGGGGAACTGGGAGCGTAAGGGGGAAGGGGGGTGGAGTTAGGAGAGGAACTGGGGGAATAAGGAGAGTTAAATCATGGAACTGGAAGGATAAGGGGGAGAGAAATGAGGGAAGTGGGTGGATGAAGTGAGGGAACTGAGAGGGAAATGGGAGGATAAGGGGGTAAGGGAGGGAACAGGGAGGATAAGGGGGAGTGACGGGAGGGAATTTAGAGAATAAAGAGAGCGTAAAGGGAGGACAATGGGGAGTTAAGGGAGGGAACTGGGAGAATGAGGGGAGTTAAGGGAGGGAACTGGGAGAATGAGGGGAGTTAAAGGAGGGAACTGGGAGAATGAGGGGAGTTAAGAGAGGGAACTGGGAGAATGAGGGGAGTTAAGGGAGGGAACTGGGAGAATGAGGGGAGTTAAGAGAGGGAACTGGGAGAATGAGGGGAGTTAAGGGAGGGAACTGGGAGAATGAGGGGAGTTAAGAGAGGGAGCTGGGAGAATGAGGGGAGTTAAGGGAGGGAACTGGGAGAATGAGGGGAGTTAAGGGAGAGAACTCGGAGAATGAGGGGAGTTAAGGGAGGGAACTAGTAGGATAGGGGAAAGTTAAGGGAGGGAACTAGGAGGGATAAAGTGGAGTTAAGGGAGGGAACTAGGAGGATAAGGGGAAGTTAAGGGAGGGAACTAGGGGGGATAAAGGGGAGCTAAGGGAGGGAACTAGGAGGATAAAAGAAGTTCAGGGAGGGAACTAGGGGGGTAAAGGGGAGTTAAGGGAGGGAACTAGGAGGATAGGAGAAAGTTAAGTGAGGGAACTAGGAGGATAAAGGGGAGCTAAGGGAGGGAACTGGGGGATAAAGGGGAGTTAAGGGAGGGAACTAGGAGGATAAGGGGAAAGTGAAGGGAGGGAACTAGGAGGATAGGGGAAAGTTAAGGGAGGGAACTAGGAGGATAAAGGGGAGTTAAGGGAGGGAACTGAGAGGTTAAGTGGGGGTTAAGGGAAGGAACTGGGAGAATAAAGGGAGGGGGGAGTAAAGGGAGGGAACTGGAAGGATAGGGGAGGAGTGAAGGGAGGGAAGTGGCAGGATAAGGGGGAGTGAAGGGAGGAACTAGGAGGATAAGGGTCGTTCATTTTGTCATGACAGACAAACCCAAAAGGAGAAGAGAGACAAAGCATAATGGTTGGTGGTACATTCTGTCTTCAGGTTTACGTCCACAGCCAGAGGGGCCGGTATACTCTGGGACCAAGGCAGCAGTCATCATGTTTTCCCGCTCAATTGCTGTCAGTTGACTACTTCTTCTTTTTCTTTTTCTTTTTCTTTTGCTTCTTCTTCTTCTTCTTCTTCTTCTTCTTCTTCTTCTTCTTCTTCTTCTTCTTCTTCTTCTTCCTCTGCCTCTTCTTCTTCTTCTTCTTCTTCTTCTTCTTCTTCTTCTTCTTCTTCTTCTTCTTCTTCTCCTCCTCCCTCCTCCTCCTCCTCCTCCTCCTCCTCCTCCCCCTCCTCCTCCTCCTCCTCCTCCTCCTCCTCCTCCTCCTCCTCCTCCTCCTCCTCTTCTTCTTCTTCTTCTTCTTCTTCTTCTTCTTCTTCTTCTTCTTCTTCTGCCTCTTCTTCTTCTTCTCCTCCTCCTCCTCCTCCTCCTCCTCCTCCTCTTCTTCTCTGGGTTTGTTTTCATAGAAATCTGTCTGTCTGTCTATCTGCCCGTCTGTCTGTCTGTCTGTCTGTCTGTCTGTCTGTCTGTCTGTCTGTATAGACCTCTCATAGTCTTATTCATTGGTGCTGGAACTGGTGGGCAGGTGGAGGGTTGGGGGTTTGCATGAGTATGACATGTGCGTGTGTGGGGGGGGGGGGGGAGTGTGTGGTGTGTGTGTGTGTGTGTGTGTGTGTGTGTGTGTTTGTGCGCGCGCGCGCGCGCGCGCGCGTGTGTGTGTGTGTGTGTGTGTGTGTGTGTGTGTGTGTGTGTGTGTGTGTGTGTGTGTGTGTGTGTAAATCATACGCTCCGGTGTTGACATGATCTGCCATAATCTCTGGTGTTTATTGTTTGTTTATTCTTTTATATCGAGGATAATGGAATAAGCACTCATGTGCTTTTTTACATCCAGTCCCTGCATGTATACAGTTTTGTCAGTTTCCTCGTCCGTCCCCACCGGCACACAATGGCCTACTCTCCCGAAAAGCGGAACAGGTTTTAACGTGCGCGCCAAGATGACGTGTGCGCATTCGCACACGGGGCCTCGGTTTATAGTCTCATCCGAAGGGACTTTTGGAGGGAGTGGAGTGGAGTCGGCACTCATGTTGTGTGCGTGTGGACAGTGCAGGCATGTGAAGGGGATGTCTCCCTCAGTTACTAGGCTAATGTATGGTATAGCGGGAAAGCGAAACGCCCCACCCACCTCACCTTTCTGCCTGCGTGAATGAAAGGGATAGCACAATGGTCAGAACATTGCGCTCGCAATTTGACGACCCGAGTTCGACTCCCGTTCGTGGGGATTTTTCCCCTGGAGTTAACATCAGTGCTGACTCCACTCTCCCCAAAAGTCTTTGGGATGAGACTGTAAACCGAGGCCACGTGTGCGAAAGCACGCAGAACATCTTGCGCACACGTTAAATCCTGTTCCGCTTTTCGTAAGAGTAGGCCATTGTGTGCCGGTGGGAACAGATGACAAGATTTTACAAAACTTGCATACACACGGGGACTGGATGAAAAGAAAAAGCACACGAGTGCTTATTCTGTTATCCTTGATATAAGAGAATAAATAGATTTAAAAAAAAAAAAATAATAATAATAAATAAATAGATGAATAAAGAAATAAATAAAGAAAGAAATGAATAGAATAACTAATTAATTAATTAATCAATCAATCAATTAATTAATTAATTAATTAGTATATAAATAAATAAGTAAATAACTAAAGAAACAGAGCTATGTGACGAACGTACTGTAGTGGGGTGGCATTGTTTGCAGGCCAACCAGGAGCACGAGAGGCAGGGGGTGCGGGTGAACATCATGTGTCCGGCCTTTGTGGACACCCCTCTGGTAGCGGCGCTGGCCTCTGGCTCCAGCGGAAATACTGACAGCGTCATGCAGAAACTGGCAGCCATTGGCATCATGTCGTAAGTTTGCAAGCTTCTTTTTCTTCTTCTTCTTTTCTCATGACCGGTTAGGTTGTGGAGGAGACATGAGAGACGATTCTGCAGCCAGCCGTCGCCATCCAGCCCTGTCCTCCGCCTTCCGAATGAGTGCTGG
>CM060325.1:27887815-27907815 GCA_030674155.1 Stramonita haemastoma | reverse complement strand
TTTTTGTGTTTAAAGGATTTTATGTTGTTGTTGTTTTTTTAATGTTTTTTCCCCCTTTTATGCCTACTTTGCTTGTTTTTCCCGCTTACACACACACACACACACACACACACACACACACACACACACACACACACACACCACACACACACACGCACGCACACACGCACACACACACACACACACACACACACACACACACACACACACACACTCACGCATTATAGATTTGTAATGCCTTCTGTTTCATGGTCCTGAATATTTGCTATTTTAAAAATATTTTTTGCTGTGTTATTTTTTGTTTAAATAATTATCAGTGTATCCAGTTGGGATGACGCGTTTTGTTGAATGTATTCTGTTTTCTTCTTTTAAAATATTGTTTGAACTGCTGCTGGTGGTGATGCTGGTATGTAGGGGTAGGGAGGGGGCTTCTTAGCTTTATTCCCTGATCAGGGCAAGGGCCAGATGAAAAAAAGTATGTAATGCTTACTTACTCTGTTACCCTTGAAAAATAAAGATTATTCATTCATTCTCTCTCTCTCTCTCTCTCTCTCTCTCTCTCTCTCTCTCTCTCTCTCTCTCTCTCTCTCTCTCTCTCTCTCTCTCTCTCTCTCTCTCTCTCTCTCTACGTATAGGGTCTGGGGTGATCTTCCTTGGATGAAGGCAGGGTGAATTTTGCTGCGTGTATTTTGCATTTGAAAAACCAAATAAACCAGCACCATGCCAGTTGTCGGATTACCAACAACGCTGGAAATGACTTTAGGTGCCCTGCTGCAAGAAAACTGTATCACCTCATGGAAGGTGTGTGGAGAAGGCGACCAAACAAACGTCGTTTTGAGACTGAAGGCTGGCTCAGGGGAAGGGAACATGGCGGGTCAACAAAGGCCCGCATACTTCCGTAAAAAGCCGCCCAGTCAGATCACCAGGGATCGAAGACAGAATGAGGGGAGGAGACAGGCAGAGGAGAGGAGACAGACAGAGGAGAGGAGACAGAGAGAGGAGAGGAGACAGACAGAGGAGAGGAGACAGACAGAGGAGAGGCAAGAAGACAAGGCAAGTGCATTGCTCGATTCTGCACCTAGTTTGTTTATGTCTCGCACATCAACACCTCCTTGTCTCCAAACCACACACCACCCCAACTCTTGCTTCCTGCTCGGGATTATCGCCGAGCGTCGCGTGCTGTCCCGGTGTTGGCAGCTGACACAGTGGCTGAACAACAACACAGTGAAATTGACCTGGTTGACGTGCCTGTACCTGACGTGACAACAACGACGACGACCACGACGGAGGAGGACGACCGTGACACTTACTTAGATCAGCTTCGGGATGTAGGCTACAATGGAGACACTATAAAGGACTATGTGGGTGAGCTGAGAAACAGATCCCTGCAGAGAAATCTACGGGACGTTTCCAGAAACGAGTTTGCTCATGTGTACATCTCTGACGACACCCCTGACACTATCTTATGTGAAAGTGAAGATATCGTTTTTCAGTTCACCTGGGCAAATGATTCTTACAACCCAGCAGATTATTTTTGGTTTGCTAAAAGAAACACTAAACACATGACTCAGGAAGAAAAAGAATTTTTTTCCAAGCTGCAACTGTGGACACTTGCCGATCGTGAAAGAATTAAAGACAGAATTAGTGCTGGACTGGGTATTCTTCATGTTATGATGGATGCTATAAGATATTTTCTGGGATGAGATGTGACTATGGTTGCCTCTGTGTGTGTGTGTGTGTGTGTGTGTGTGTGTGTGTGTGTGTGTGTGTACGTGCGTGCGCGCGCGCGCGCGCGCGCGCGCGTGAGCGTAGGCTATATGCGTGCGTATATGCGTGCGTGTGTGCGTGCGTGCGTGTGTGTGTGTGAGAAAGACAGAGAGAGAGCAAAACAGGAGGGTTACGCATATTGTGAGTTAGCTTTTTCACGTGTTTGAAAGTGCAGGAGCCAACGGACCTGACAGAACGTAGCGTTATGGAAGCCTTGTTACAGACTTGTTTTACGATGTTTGTTTGTTGTACCACTACCCCCATTTTTCCCAATTTGCAATGGGCGAAAGTGTTCCACAACAATCCATCCTAATTTGAATGTAAACCACTTCACCATGTCGTGGAATCCATGCCATGCCGACCATCTGGGTTGTAGCAACGATACATTTTTTTGTTTCTGAAAATATGTGTTTGTGCCCAGTTCCCTTCCCGCTGTCCCCTTGTGAATGGGCTTAAAAAGCTTGACACAATAAAATATTGTAATTGTCATTGTCATTGTCTCTCTACGTATGGGGGGCGGATAGCCTAGTGGTCAAAACATTGCGCTGGCAATTTGAAGACCCGGGTTCGAGTCCGGTCGAGGAAATTTTCTTCCTGGAGTTAACATCAGTGCTGACTCCACTCTCCCCAAAAGTCCTTCGGATGAGACTTTAAACCGAGGCCCCGTGTGCGAACGCACGCAGAACATCTTGCGCACACGTTAAATCATGTTCCGCTTTTCGTAAGAGTAGGCCATCGTGTGCCGGTGGGAACAGATGACAATATTTACAAAACTGCATACACTCGGGGACCGGATGAAAAAAAGCACATGATTGCTTATGCTGTTATCCTCGATATAAAAGAATAAATAAACAAATAAATAAATAAATACGTATAAAATATTGAGAACAGGGGTCTGAATCCGCTCTGCCTGTCCCTTTCTGCTCTGAAGTATTCAGCAGTTATTTCCCTTGCATCGTTTCAGCTATAAATGCGATACGCAACCTTGGAAAGTTAAAATAAAAAATTTTAAAAGTAGGCCTATAACCATTTACTTTTTTTTCTCTTCTTTTCTCTCTTTTTCTTCTTCGTTGAATTCTCAGATAGCAACTTTTGTTGTCTGTCATATCAGTGAAAATGTTTTGCGCTGCGCTGCCTTTAAGCGCCTGACAAGTCGGGCCCAGCACATCCGACTTAGGCCTGGGAGGGAATTACCTTTTAAGTCTTTCTGCGGGAAAAAAAGGCAGAAAATTGGACCAAGATGACAGAAAATATACAAGAAGGAGGTGACAGGAACAATGAAGAAACAAAGAAAGGGATAGAAAAAAAGAAATTCCTAGCACAGAATTTCCAGGTGGGGATGTTATTTTTAAACTAACGGGCCCGCCCCCCTGGCATCTCGCGGGTGAGTATGACCATGACTATAAACTTATGCGAAAATTATGGAGTGCTATGCAACTAGGCTACCGAATGCATTGAACTTTTCCGAAGAACGATTGTAAACAAGCAAATAAAAAGATTGCATGTCTCCTACAGATTTTTTTTTTTTTTTTTTTTTTGGGGGGGGGGGGGGTGGTTCTTAGAACAGAAGTGTATAAAAACATTGATTCCTTTATTCACATATGCCAAGAAATCATTTGATTTAAAGAAATGTTTATTCAGAAAAAAACCATAGTTATTATACACATTTTGTAAATATCTAGAGCAACAACAAGCCCACCGTTTATAGCCTGCTCCAAATAAAATCATTATAAATTTCATTTGGCAACTAGCTGATTTAAACAGATGAATAATGATGATCAAATTAATCAAGTTTTAAGACTGAACAAAATTTCAAGTCATTCCTATAGAAACTGCAGTTTTCATTCTTTTTTTTTCTTCTTTTTTTTTTCTTTGCTAGAATAAAGATGGGTGTGCCAGACCCACGAAGTACAGTAAAGTTTAATTTAAACCACAGTTTCAATATGCTAGTAGGCTACTATTTCATTTCCAGACAGGAATAATAACAATAACAATAATAATAACACTGGGTGGCGCTGCTCTTGTGATGTGCTCTCCCTGGGGAGAGCAGCCTGAAATATAACACAAGCATTCCATTGTGACTTAAAGAGGTATACAATACATTACAAGAGATACAATACAACACAACACAATACAACACAGTCGCCTATAGTACAGTACAATATGATACACAGTGTGCATTGTTCTAACACACTGTTAAAAAGTCTAATATCATAGATCTGAATAAGACGTGCCTGGATCCTAAACTTTGTAAACACATTACGTGCATGGATACGTGGTCCTGAATTATCACCTACCAATCATCGTGATTATAGCTACACTATGATTTACACAACCAGATCTATGTGTTCCTAGTGTATGACGAAAAATAATTTCAGCATTGTCTGTCTGTCAAACAAACATTGGCCGGCAATGCTCTCATGTTGGAGACAGTTAAGTTTAGTGAAAAGCTCTGTTGGCACATTATTGTTGCTTGTACATTTCCCTCTTTAGTTGCCCCCCCCCCCTCCCCCTCCCCTCTCTCACTCTCTCTGAGAATAGACGTATGTAAGTCGGGATTTGGGCTGAGAGGGAAAAGGGAGAGAAATGAATAGAAGGTGACTGAACCAACCAAATAACCCTGGGTCACAGAAGACATACTGAAGCTGTGCGACATACTCAGAGAACTGAAGCAAAGGGAGAAAGAGGCAGATGGTGCAATATTATTCAGATAAATCAATCAACAAGCTAAAAAAAAAAAAGGCGTGAGAAAAGCAAAGGAGACATGGCTCAAAGAACAATGCAAAGCTATCGAAGAAAACCTGCAGAAAAAAACAACAACAAGAAAGCTTACCAGCTTGTGAAAGATCTGACAAGCTCAAAACAAGGGAGAACCACTACCATCCAAGACAAAGCAGTGAAATGTCTTACTGAAGATCAAGAAATTTTAAGGAGGTGGACTGAGTACTGCTCTGAGCTGTACGCTCACACAACAGGAGACCCCAGGGTGCTAGTTGTCCTCCACCAACCAACAATGGCAGCTACCCCATCCTACAGGAAGAAGTTGAAAGTGCAATAAAATCACTAAAAAGAGGGAAATCAAGAGTGGACAACATTCCATCAGAACTGGTCTAGGCAGGAGATGAGACGTGTTATATACTATCTGCAGTAAGATCTGGGAGACAGGGGAGTGGCCAACACCTTGGACACAGTCCCTGATTATCACTCCCCGAAGAAAGGTAACTTACAACTCTGCCAAAACTACCGTACACTCAGCACTGATCAGTCATCCAAGCAAAGTGATGCTAAGAAACCTCCTGAACAGACTAAAGCCTCAAGCTGAGGAAATCATCAAAGAAGAACAGGCAGGGTTCAGAGCAGGACAGAGCGCAACCGAACAAATTTTCAATCTTAGAATACTCTGTGAGAAGTACTTGCAACAGCAACAAGATCTTTATCACGTCTTTGTGGACTTAAAGAAGGCGTTCGACAGAGTCTGGCATGCAGTTCTGTGGGCAACCATGAGGTTGTATAACATCAATGCCAACGTGATCAGAGCCATAGAATGCCTGTATAGCAAGGCAACCAGCGCAGTCTACTATAACAACAACGTAGGAGACTGGTTCCGAACCACAATTGGAGTACGCCAAGGATGTCCGCTCTCTCCCACCCTCTTCAACGTCTTCTCAGAAAGAATAATGGCTGATGCACTTGAAAATCATGAGGGAACAGTCAGCATTGGAGGCAGGACAATCACAAACTTACGTTTTGCCGATGACATCGACGGCCTCCTTGGAGAAGAACAAGAACTAGTCAGCCTGGTAAATCACCTTGATAAAGTCTCATTGGCATATGGCATGCAGATCAGTGCAGAGAAAACCCAGCTGATGACAAATAGTGCCAATGGCATCAGCAATGATGTAATTATAGATGGGAAGAAAATCATTTCCATCCATAGTTTCAAATATCTGAGAGCGATTGTATCAGATGAAGGATTAAAACCTGAAATGCTCTCCAGGATAGCCCAGACCACAGCTGCAATGACCAGTAAAGTCCTCTGGAATGATAAGAATATCGCCATCAGCTTCAAGGTCAGACTGATACGTTCCCTAATCATGTCCATATTTTTGTACGCATGTGAAACATGCACCATAACAGCAGACATTGAAAGAAGGATACAGGCAATGGATATGAGATGCTTTCGCAAACTCCTTGGCATTTCATACAGAGATCACATCACTAATGAAAAAGTAAAAACTAGAAAAAAAGCCATTGTTCACATGAAGAGCTCCGAACTACAGTGAAAAAACACAAGGTAAAGTGGTAAGGGCACGTCACACGATCATCTGGACTGGTCAAGACCATCTTACAGGGAACTGTAAAGGGAGGGAGACGAAGAGGCAGCGAGAGGAAACGATGGGAAGACAATATCAGAGAGTGATGTTGAACTATAGAATGCCTGTATAACAAGGCAACCAGCGCAGTCTACTATAATAACAACATAGATTGGTTCCTTGGGTGGAACGATCTACTACGGGGGGCAGAGGACCGTGGGGAGTGGAGGAAGCTGGTTGCAAAATCTTCAGTTGTGCCCCCCGGTCCACGGGACGACGGGACAGGTGAAGGTGAATGTAGCAATCATAGCGTTAGGATGTTTGGATGTGTTACGCTCTCTCTCTCTCGGGATGTGGTGCATCGCATGTGGAATATTCAAGGTAACAAGACTTCCTGAGAGTTATATGACTCTGAAACCGAAAGAGAAATCCGCGATGTTATCGATTTCCGAACAGCCGTCGTGACTTACCAGAAGCAGACGAAACGGAAACTACCAAGCTAACCTATCACAATCGCTCTAACAGCTGTACCGTATCCAATGAAATACTTTCTTTTCCCTGAAAGGAAGCGACTCAAATGAAGACCAGCCGTCCACACAGAGGAGAATGCGAGTTTCCTTCATTAGAAAATTTACAAGAATTTGGTCTGTTTTGTCGAACTTTTTGATCAGTAACTAGTGAGCATGTTGTCACAAGTTGAACAAGAGTTTCAAGAATATGATGAAGGAAGACAGTGGACAGAAATTTACAGGGTAAGTGAGAATTTTTTGTTTTTAAAGTTTATCCAACGTGCCACTAGGCCTATCTGTGTTTTGGTATACTTACTCGAGTGTCAGCCCTCACTCGCAGAATCGCTTACCGGAACCTAACATCGTCCTCAGAAAGTAACAATTAAAATGTAACGAATAAGCTAACGATCCCACTATATGTGAGCCTTCAGTGTTTTTTTTATGCCTTGTCTCACCACACGCTAACACTACAGGATCTTGACGGAATCGTTCAGTTGCAAAATATTAAAAAAAAAAAGCCAAACTATCAGTACCAGTCGTGGGCAGACTCTGATTCTGGGGTTTATAATACATTGCACACATAGTGGAAAAAAGCCCAGCTTACCAGCAAGTTTAGTATGCACAAAAGCACGTCACAAGTCACCCCATTAGGCTATTAAGTTCTCTATATTGGGTAAAATTTACTAATTAGTCCATACTATTCAACTATTGTAGTATTGATCAATGCAAACTGTAGTCAGTGAAGACCAGTTTTCGTCCAGTCCTGTTAAATCGAAACCAATAGAAAATTTTATCCCTATCAACATTTTCCATCAAAGAGATTACCCTAAATCATGCAAATGATAAACTTGAGAAGAAAAAAGTATTGTGTGCATTAGTTAGTTGATCACTGATCAGTGATCACTGATGTGATCAGAACCCAGGATCAGATCTGTGGCTCATCAGATTCAAAATTGCTTTTTTCCCCATGGTGTCATATCACTCATATTTATAACATTATATGACATAGATCTATATCATATGTCAACCAGTTGTAAGCATAAAGTAATATTTACTTCCTGTTTCAGCATTTATAGATAAAAATACTTGGATTTTTTTTTTTTATTAGGCTGGTTTGTGTGTGTGTGCATGCGTTCGTGTGTGCATTCATGTGTGCGTTCGTGCGTGTGTGCATAAACTATAAATTATATAATACAGCGTGTGTGTGTGTGTGTGTGTGTGTCACTGGGTGTGACTCACTCAGTCACTGTCACAGTGTGTGTGTGTGTGTGTGTGCATGCATGCGTGCGTGCGTGAGAGAGACAGAGTCAGAAACAGATACAGAGAGGCTGCCACTGTGTGTGTTTGTTGTGTGTGTGTGTGTTGTGTGTTTGTGTGTACACATGTGTCTGCGTGCATGTGTGTGTATACATGTGTATGTACATGCTTTTACAGTAAAGATCAGTCACCAGCAATACTAATACTAATACTGTAACAGTATTGATCAGCAAAAGGGCACTTTATTGAGCATGTTCATTGTTTTATTGGTTACAGAACCAGATTCTAAGAAACACAGTTCAATCACTGGGTGAATTAGTCAATTACTGGTTCACACTTTAATCAGAAGATATACTCACATAGCAGTCACAATTTTCCACAGTATGACTCATTGTACATAATTATATAGATCTATGTGTGCTGCTGAGAATTTAGTGTACTTCACTTGATCAGTTGATGCACACCATGCCATTCCAAACATGTTAAACTGTATACATGTTACATGGTTGTACATACTGTGTGAATTCAAAAGCGTGCTAGATTTCTTGTTGATTCAGTTTCTAATGCACTCTTTTGAAGTTTATCTGCTATAAAACTAAAAGCTGGAATTTTCAAAGTTTCACTTCAGTCCCTTACATTACAATAATTTATTTAAATCATAAAATTTACAATGGAGTCCAATTACCCCTGTAAGTACTACTGTAACTTGTACAAACAGTACTGTCATTTTAGGGGGTACAGATAAACTTCATTAACTTGATTAACTTCATTAAGTATCCACTTCATTCACATAAGTTATTATCATTATTCATGAATTGAAAACGTTGAGGTGGTTGGAGAGCTAACAAATCTGAAGGTTGTGTGTGATTCAAAGCTGTGGCAACTATTTACTCTGACACCATAACCATTTCAGTGTCACTTTTAGTTCAGGGCTTCAAATCCTCCTTGAAGTTCTTCGCAGGCACAACACATGGTGTGCGGTTGTATCGCCTGTCTTTTTCCTGACCTACTTTGCTGTGACATCCTTTCAGACAACCATTGTGTACACCATTTTTAGCTAAGTGTATCAAATGCTTAGCTTCATCCTTTTTTTTTTCTCTTTTTTTGTGCTACCATTGCGGTTAACCAGAAGCCTGAACCTGCAAGTACTGAAGTAGTGCTGTGTGCTGACTCTGCCATTTTGCAGACAAGCAGATACACTGTGCTAGTTGTACTATTGGAAAAAAACATCTCTTCCTAGTTACATTGATTGATGTCATCTCAACACAACCCAGTGGTACTTGTGTATTGAGAGCACACTTTGAAAATAGATTGATGTGTCCAAAGGCTGCATGCTTTGTCCCTGTTTATTTTCAACCATTGCTAATAACTTCTCTGAGTGGATCATGTGCGCTCTTCTCTGGTGATGTAACTCAGTTGTCCATGCCAGTTTCTCGGATAGAAACAGCTTTTTTCTCAGTCTCAGTCTTTACACTGTTACTGTTGGCTGTTGATAACAGATAAAGCTACTGAATGATGTAACTTAGATAATGTATTTTAAGGTCTCTTTTCAGGAAACCCTATGAAAACAAAACTTTTTTATAATGTCTCCAGTAAACCCTACGAAAACAAAACTTTTATTTTAACTCTTTGGCGAAAGCTAAAAGGTTCACCAATGGTGAGATTTTTGCGTATTTGACGTGACAGTTTGTTTGTTTTCTTCTTTTTTTTTTTGGGGGGGGGGGGGGGGGGTTGGTTGTTGTTGTTTTTTGTTGTTGTTTTTTAAATTACTAAACATAAACTGTAGTAAATTACTAAATATGACACCAGTGTGATTTTTTTTTGGTCATCGGTTATCAATGGCACAAAAGATCTCTTTTTTTGCATTCAGTTCTTAGTTTAGTTTGTCTTCCTCCCTGAAGTATCCCCTCTAGTCTAGAATAGTCTTGATAAGAGATAGATCCGTCAAGTTTGATGTGATAAAACTACGCCAGCTTCCTCCTTTCCACAGTGATATAACCACTATTATAAAAAAAAATCCAGAGTATCAGTTGACCAGTTGTGTTGCATAATTTACTTTTGCTGACCTAGCATACATGTCCATTCAGGAAGAGGAATGTCATAATATATTAACTGTATCATACATTACAATTTACAGGCATTGAGGTCATTCAGATGAGACTATAAACGGAGACCCCATGTGCGAATGCACGCAGAACATCTTGCGCACACGTTAAAACCCTGTTCCTTCTTTTGGAAGAGCAGGCCATCGTGTGCTGGTAGGAGCGGATGACAAAATTATTTTTTAAAAAAAACCAGCATGCACACAGGTGTCGTGTTTAGACATCATCCCTTAGGAGGAAAAAAAAAGGGTAAGCGCTGCACTTGTGGCGATGCGCTCTACCCGGGGAGAGCAGCCCGAATTTCACGCAGAGGAATCTGCTGTGACATAAACTATAAAGTGGTATAAAAAAAAAAATGATAGAGAATGTGGGATATAATTTACTAATGAGTGAAAAGTCAGAAAACAAATAGAAAACTTTTGATAACTTGTAAAGTCCTTTTCTTGGTAATAATAACATGAAATGGTGAACAAGGAAACTTCCTATGTACAGTAAGGTGAAGCGATATGGTGGACATGAAAAATGCAGCTCTAGCTGTGTTTTTTTGTAATGATAAAGGAGGGAAGGTCATGACAATGAGAGACTTTCCTGAAATGCCAGTGTTAATGTTCAAACTAATCTTAAAATTCATATTATCAATAAATGAATAATATGGTTGCATTAGTTTATAAATTTCTCTGAAAAAAACAGGCATGGAAATTGTAATTTAATGGTTAAGGCCATTCGGCTTCAATCCCACGGGTCCAAGAAGTTGTAGGTTTGAATTTTAGTGGCATCTTGTGAATTAAGCCAAGGGTGGAGATTTTTAGACTCTCCCAGGTCAGCTTCGAGTGCAGACCTGCCAGTGCCTTAATTTTCTTTGTATTATATAAAGAAATACACAAATATATGCACATTAGAGATTCCGTAAATCAAGTCAGTGTTCACTTCAGTGGGTTACAGAAATACAAATATAGTAATATACCTAGCATGCATTGTCAAAGTCAGAATGTGGTTCTCCTTTAAGGTGGGCAAAAATGGGTGTGTACACATCTCATCACAGGTCAACTTCAGAGTGAAGATAAAGATGTAACACCAACCAGGTCATATCTCATTATCTGCCATATTACAATCATCATGCAAACGTTCACTATAGCTGTGAAGTTACACCATCTAAAATAAGTCAAGCTGTTTATTTCTAAGAAAAATGAAGTGTGCTTTTTGAAAAGCAATTATATTGTTTCTGGTACATCAAGGTCATTCTTGAAACAAAAGCAACTCGTGTCTGATGTGAAATTTTCAGTATAGATGTGGGAAGAACAAGTGATTTACTGTTTAGTTTTGACATTGGTAGGCATACAATGCAAATAAAATCCATCTTTTATCTTCAAGTTTAGGCAACCAGGAAGGCCAAGCCATCAGTCTTTTCTTTGTTTTTAAATCAGAAGATAATCATTTTAATTATGAAAAAAATGAAGGAAAATCTTGTGAACAGTTGAGTCTATTTTAATCTTTATGATGAGAATTTAACAATTTAAAGCGCTGTAGTTTAATGTTACCCAAGAATGCTGCTGCTGTTGATAATGATGCAATAATTATACACTTTTTTTTTTTTTATAGATAAGACAGCTGTTCTTTTGTTGTGCACACCCCCCCTTATCACTGATATCAGGATGCCAAGGGCTCTTTCAGTATTCCCACCTTCTGAAATTTCTGTGCTAGAAATTTACCCTTTCCTATCACTCTCTTTGTTTTTGTCTTTTTCCTGACCCTTTTGCCCTCTGTCACTCTTGCTTATTATTTTCTCCCTTCCCAATCCATTCTCCTGCCTTTTTTCAAACAAGCCTGGCAACCCCCTCCCCCCTCTTTTTTTTGTTTGTTTTAACTATCTGCCTTTTTTTTTTTTGGGATGTTATCTGTGTTTTCTCTGTATTATTTTGTTCTGGCAGCCAGGTAGTGACATTGTAAACTCTTAGATGGCACAGGATGTCCTTTTTGCAGTGTTACTTGCCTGTGGCGTTTTATATTTCATACAAAAACGTATATTTTTGCACTTTGAAGCATTTAGTTTTTAAAAAAATACTCTTGTTTTGTAACCTGGGGATGATAAATTAACTTAATTCGGAATAGCTGGCATCTTCAGCACAGCCAGGTTTTAGCAAAGGGAATGAAATGGTTATGTTAATTTTCAAATTGTGTCATTTAATGTTGGGTTGTTTTTGTATTGCATATTGATGATGTTGGATATTTAGGGGATTAGGTGGTGTTGGTTTTAGACTTCAAGTGAATGTTTGTTACTGGAGCCACAGAAACTTTATGATTGAGGTGACAGCCCTGATGATATATATATGGCTTTCATGGTGGGTAGGGCTTGTTTATAAACATGAACATTAAATGAAGTAAAAAGCCCTGTGACAAAGACAGGCCTACCCATGCTCTTCTCTCTCTCTCTCTCTCTTAGTCTCTCTCTCTCTCTCTCTCTCTCTCTCTCTCTCTCTCTCTCTCTCTCTCTCTCTCTCTCTCTCTCTCTCTCTCTCTCTCCCTCCCTCCCTCCCTCCCTCCCTCCCTCCCTCCCTCCCTCCCTTTCCATGATAGTGACAGGCAGTGTACAGTATCACTATCAGTGTAACTAGTACAAGTAGAATATCAAGTCAAATAAAAAGTATTTGTGAACATTGTTAATGTGCAGTGTGGATCATACACAGTACTTAGTAACAAAAGCTTTGAGCCTGAAGTAGAAATTACATGTATACACTATACAGGCAGTGTACAGTATCACTATCACAGAATCAGTGTAACTAGTACAAGCTGTGTGTATCAAGTCAAATAAAAAAAAAAGTATATGTGAACATTGTGAATGTGGAATGTGGACACACTGTAACAAAGGCTGTGGGCCTGATGTAGACATTACATAAAACTAAAAGAACTTCACATAGTATGCATTCTGTTCAGCGTTACTGTAAAGTTCTAGGAAAACTATGAAGTGGTCAGTGCAGGTTTGGGTAATGGCCAAGTGCCGGCTTCCTCAGTTCTTGTGTTGACGACTCTGTTTGACTCAGTGGCTGACTGTTTGCATCTTGTGTTGGCCGCTCTGCTTCATGTATGTAACTGAAGTATGCTTAACAAACTATGCAGTGTCTTACTAGTCAGTGTTACTATTACCACACTCATTGCTGATCATGTATTTCGTAGTTTAACTTTCTGATGGTTTTCATAGGTCTAGACTCTAGTTTACTTTTTTCTTTTAATGTAGTTAACATAAACTACTGTCATTAGTGTCAAGTCGAGTCAAAATGATCTTTATTGAGGGTAAAAGATTAAGTTTACACAACTTTTTTTCATCCTGCCCTCACACACAAAAAAAATCATGACAAATATCAACCTTTGTTGAAAAAAAAACCTGAAATAAATGAGGATTTCCTTCTTACAAATCTCACAAGATAAAAACAACACTGTGTGTGTGTGTGTGTGTGTGTGTGTGTGTGTGTGTATGTGTATGTGTGTGTGTGTGTGTGTGTGATGTGAGTGAGTGAGTGAGTGAGTGAGTGAGTGAGTGAGTGAGTGATGAGTGAGTGTGCATGCACAAAGTGTTTTGTTTCAAAGTATGAATGTTTGTTACATGTGAAATTGAACCATGCAATGCATTAATGTTGATATTGTTAGTGTGGAGCACTGCCTAATAAAAAAAAAAGTAATATACCTAATATCTTCTATGACCTGCTGTAAACCTGAACTGTGAAATAAGGTGCAGGAGAGTTTTCTCCTTATCCTATGTGTAGATCTGTGCTTTGCAGGATAGTAGAATGGTACCTAGTCAGGCTAGTGTCTGACCTGTCTGTTATGGTAGTGGGTTGAAAAATCCCCCCCCCCCCCCCCCCCCCTCACCCCTCCCTGTAGCAAAAAAAACAACCAAACAAAAAAACAACAAATTAGAGTTCATGAAATAATGCTTAAGTTAAACAGATTCAACAACACTAAATATGACACTGCTGTATAGTCAATTTGTTTTAAGTATGCTTTCATTTGAAGGCTTTACAAGAACTCTTGTGGATGGTCAGGCACTGTATAGTGTGTTGTGTTGCTATAGCAGCCGATACTTTCAGATTAAATTCTTGCCTTGCTTTGCTGGCTTTTCTTGTGCTTATAAAAAGTCATTAGAATCAAACAAATCCAGTAAGTACTAGGTTAGTATCTGTTATACAGCACCCTGATTCTGTGACGGACAAAACAGCTAAAGCGTTCTTTAATTAATGCTGAAACAAGAGTTAAGTTGAATCCAAACTTGTGTGTGTACCGTTTGTATTGTTTTATGTTTCAGAGGATAAAAAATGAAGCGTCCCTGACTACGATGGATGAATCCTTTTCGGTGTTCCATGCTCGCAGTCCTCACAACAGACAAAAGAACAGATACAGAGATGTCAGTCCATGTAAGTCTTCAGTTTGGAAACTTCCTCTGTGTGTGGACATGTGTGTGAGTGTGTGTGTGTCTTTGTGTCACTGTATGTGTTGTGTGGTGTGTGTGTGTGTGTGTGTGTGTGTGTGTGTGTGTGTGTGTGTGTGTGCACGCATATTTATAATCATTGGTTTGTTTGCTCTTCAGTTTATAGGGGTTCTTGTTTATTGTTTGTTTTTGTTTTGTTTTTGTTGATGATGATGTTGTATCATTATTGTATTATTAGTGTGGTATTAGTTTAGATGAGGAAAAAGAGAAAAAATGATAGGGGAAGGAAGTAATTATGCTTGAATATGTGTGAGTGTGAGTGAGTGAGTGAGTGAGTGAGTGAGTGAGTGAGTGAGTGTGTGAGTGTGTGTGTGTGTGTGTGTGTGTGTGTGTGTGTGTGTGTGTGTGTGTTCCGCATTCCGCACGAAAATCGTCTTTGTAAACAATGTGACATGAAAACGATAGGAGATGAGTTTCACTTCATAATGGAATGTCCAAAGTTTTCTGAGCTTAGGAAGAATGTCCTACCTCATGAATATTTGTATCCAAGATCCGTGTTCACATTTTGTAATTTGTTCTCTTCTGATAAAAATATGTTATTAAAACTTAGCAAATTCATACTTAAGAGTAAAGTTGCATGACATTAATGAAAGGGTTGACTATATTTTTATTTCTGTGACATTCTGTGTATGAACGTATTCTATCAATGCAAATTATATATGTTACAGTTGATTTTGTTTGAAATCCTCCATGCCCCAAGAGGGGTCAAAGGCAAATTAAATCTTGAATCTTGTGTGTGTGTGTGTGTGTGTGTGTGTGTGTGTGTGTGTGTGTGTGTGTGTTTCCCTGTTATTTTTATTAAAAAACACATGCAGCTGCTTTTTTTCCTTTCTTTTTTTCAGGAAATATTGGCTGCTGAACTCTCAATGTCATCGTCAGAACATACTCATACTGTCAGATTGTTTCTGTGTTCTGTTCCATCATGTAAATTCATCAGAATCAAAGTGAAGTTGTCAACAATGATTCATGGAGTTTATCATGGATGTTTCAGACGATCATTGTCGGGTGGTGCTGAAGAAAGACGACAACAATGACTACATCAACGCCAGTTTTGTGGAAGTAGAAGATGCCGGCAGAAAATACATTCTTACTCAGGTGGGTTAGTCAGTGGGAGGAGTATTACTCTGCCACCTTGCTCATTATCATAATAACAGGGATGGGTCATGGGTCAACACATAGTGTTTCAGAGTGTGACGTTTCTCATCATGCTGAGACTTTGTGCATCTATTTTTAGATATTGGAGTTTTGACACAGTGTGTTTTCGGTTTGTGCACCGCTGTGTATATTTCATGCTCAATTGTTTATTTGATATGAATGCATGTTTTACTCCAAGTAGTGGTTGAGGCAAATGAAGAAAGGGATGTTAGGTTGTCGCTTCCCTTTTCAACACTCTTGTCAATGGTAGTATTATGAATAAAGAAAAGAACTTACAAAATGAATTTCTCAAGGCAAATGCCACCTCTCTCTCTTCACCTATATATATTTATAAGCAAGCTGAACCTGGCAGAGCCCATCTGTATCCAGGTTCAGGGTGCATGCTGGGTATGTTTGTGTCCATAACCGACTGAAAGGTGATATGAATTTTTGGATTTTTTGTCTGCATTACTTAATCCTCTGCATGTATAATTGTATATTATACACGAAAGGAATTTTAGGCACTGGCAGGCCTGCATTTTAAGTTGACCTTGGAGATTGGCAGATGGTATATAAATCTGATATTAGTCATGGTCACATGATCTCGGGTCATATTTTACTTGATAGCAATTATGTTGGCGTTCTGATTGGTCAAGCGTCAAATTAAGAGGAACTGTGATTTTTGTTATCTGCTTGTTTCAGGGACCACTAGATCACACCTGCGGAGATTTCTGGCTGATGATCTGGCAGCAGAAGAGCAAGGCTGTAGTCATGCTGAACAGGGTCATGGAGAAAGGAACTGTAAGTATCATACTTGTGTGTGTGCGTTTGGTCTTGTATTTAACGTCTGTTCACTTTTAGTCGCTGTAAATGAGTACCTACCCTCTTTAGGGTCAGGGAAAGTAACAGCAGCGAGAAAGAGGAGATGGGCACCGCCCTCAATATGCTGGCCCCTAGAGAAGCTGAGGTCTCTGATATCTCCCTCCCTAATGACCGCATAGGTTATGGGGACACCTTTACTATTTTTTTTTATACCTTCAGTATTTGTGATATTGGATGGAATGTGTGCATGTGTATTGGTTCTTGTATAATGTCTGTTCACTGTTTGTGATGTTCAGCGAAATGTGTGTGTGTGTGTGTGTGTGTGTTGTGTGTGTGTGTGTGTGTGTGTGTGTGTGTGTGTGTGTGTGTGTGAGTGTATTCATTCTTGTATTTAGTGCCTGTTGACTGTTAGTGATATTAGACGGAATCTGTGTGTGTGTGTGTGTGTGTGTGTGTGTGTGTGTGTGTGTGTGTGTGTGTGTGTGTGTTGTGTGTGTGTGTGTGTGTGTGTGTGTGTGTGTGTGTGTGTGTGTGTGTGTGTGTGTATTCTTGTATTTAATATCAGTTCTATATTAGTGGTATCAGATAGAATGTGTGTGTATGTACATATATATGTTTGTCTGTTCTTGTATTTAGTATCTGTTCATTATTTGTGATCAATATTAGGTGGAATGTTTGGGGTTGGGATATTTATTTGGGGTTTTGAAGATGGTATGTTTTGCTTTTATTTTAATTTGTGGTAATGTTGTGTTATTGTTTTTTTGTATGTTTATTTTTACTGTGTTTCACTCTTTTTTGTGGTTTAAATTGCATTTTATTGTTTTCTTCCAAGAAAATTCAGCCGAATGACAGGGTTTTTAGTTTGTTTATTTTATGGAAACACTGGTGAATGGGAAAAAAAAGTTTCTGGGTGCTTGTAAGTGTGCATGTAGTGTTGTGTAAGTGGACACTTCAAAATTTGCTTTTTACTCAGTGGCATTCCAAAATGTAATCGTTGTTTGTTGTCCAGCTCATTCCCATACCTCGCGTGAGCAGGAAGTCGATCTCTCTTTTTTCCTGGTTGTAACATTAGTCCACAGGAGGGGGTGTGAGGGTGATGAGTGGTAAGGGGAAGGGCAGCAGAGGAAAATGTTTAGTTATTTCATCCTTAAAATGAAACTTGAGTTCAGTTGTTTGTACGCAAAATGGTGGCTATCTATGACAAAAACACAGTGATGGCTTGGTTTTCTGTGATCATGCAAAAAGCACTGAGCAGCATATTGGTTGTTTCAACAACAATTACTTCAAAGTCTTGTTGCCTCAAAAATAAAGTAAAACAGTCCGTAATGTCACACTTGTCAAGTAATGAAGAAGTTCAACCAGGAAAAGTAGTGTTGTTCTGTTTGGTCAGATCGCAATCAATTTCTACCAAGTTTTTAAAAAAAAATTGCACAATTCTTACTTCACCATCTTTTTTATTGTTTAATTCAAATAAACTATGCCTCTCAAACTCCTCCTGGTTTCAATAAATTATCAAAAAGCTCGAGAAATGCTTCAAGAAGTTTTGGCGGCTGCCATTTTTCTTAAGGGGGGTCATGACTGGTCAAAATAAACAACAACAAAACCCCCCTAGGCTCAATAAAACCAGTCAAAATTTACGCAGCTGGTGCGTCCTATGACCCTCAACCCTTTTTCCCTTTTCTGCGGCCCTACAATGACCTTAACATTAATTGGGTAACCTTTGAAAGCGAAAGTGAACACAGTAATGAGAGATTATGTATGTTTGTTTGGCTTTGTTGTACCTGATAGTGACTTTTTTGTGTGTGTGTGTGCAGGTAAAATGTGCTCAGTACTGGCCACTGGGGGCAGACAAGGGAGAAGAGGACATGATTTTTGAAGATGTTGGTTTGCGGGTAAGCGTGAAAGGGGAGCAGGACAGTAACAACTTCATCCTACGCTGGCTGGAGCTGGAGGACATGGCGGTAAGTGTGGAAGAGAAGGAGGACCACCTAGGGTGGTTAACTAACTCCCAGAAAGATAGCAAAGCCCATGGCAGGGTTGTGAACAGTATCAGTATTTATTTATTTTTTTTTTTAACCTGTAAACTGCCCCATATATATGGTTTGACAAACACTATCGTCTAGTATTCATTACTGTTCAACTTCAATCCCATGGGTCTATGAAGTTGTGGGTTTGAATCTCAGCGGCGGTGTCTGGTGAATTAAGGGTGGGAGTTTTATGATCTCCCAGGTCAGCTTCAAGAGCAGACCTGCCAGGGCCTTCATTCCTTTTGTGTATGATATACACTTGCATGTGTAAAATTTTACCATTGGTGACGCTTGTAGCTCTAGCCAAGGAATGGGTGGGGAAAAAATATAGTTGGTTTGGTAACCAAACTGTGTATCACCAATGATTTAACATACCTGACATCATCGCACATGCTTGTGTGTGTTCTTACAATAGCATGAGCACTCGCCTCCATTACCCTAACATACACATACACGCATGCACTCACACACACACTCACACTCACACTTACACTCACACACATATACACACACACACACACACTCACACTCACACACACACACACACACACACACACACACACACACACACACACACACACACACACCTAGCATGAAATGTCTTAAATAGCTTTTAAACACACACACACACACACACACACACACACACACACACACACACACACACACACACACACACACCTAGCATGAAATGTCTTAAATAGCTTTTAAAACACATCCATATTCTTATTCTTCTGCTTAGAATACTGTTTGGTAGCGTCTCTCAAATACTAGGTTTAAATTTAATGCACAACCATAGCAGATGATTTTATAGAATAAATTTGGAAAAAAGAATAATAAGAGACAAAAATAGAAAAAAAAAGAAAGTGGCCTGGGTGTGGGCCTTGAGTGTGGTCCAGGCAGGGATAGTGCATCTGGTAAGGATCTGGGGGCTTCCCCCCTAAAGCCCATACCAAAGTAGGACGCACTGGGCCTGACTTGTCAGGTGCTTAGTGGCAGCGCAACACATTTTCGCTCACATGGCAGACAACAGTAGTTGCTGTCTTGAGTGTTCGACAAAGAAGAAGTAGAAGCTTTGTGAAGCTGGATAATTTTGGAATTTTTGAAATCTGACACTACAAACTGACATTGTGAGTATGAGATTTTTTTGGTGTCAAACAAATGCTGAAAACTCCCAACAATCTTTCTTTGCTTTATTTCTAAATTTTAGAATTATATATACAGCAATTCCTTACCCCCCTCCAGTGTTAGGTTGGGGTTGGGTTGTTGTTTTTTTTGACACATACACACTAGCACTTCAGTAAGAAGGACACAGCTACAACACTCACACTGCATACACTGATTTCCAGGAATGACATTTCGTTCAGTTTTATATTTATTATGCAAAATAAAAGTGTGCATTGACTTTGTTAAATGATAACAGAATACTGCTAGAGAAGAAAGAGGAATCTAGTGTTGTATTTATTTTAGTATATAAACCAAAAGCCCCCCCCCCCCCCCACCAAACTTTAAAATGATAATGATGTCATGTATGTATTCTTGATTTATGATAATTTCTTGGAGACCAGTGGGGTGTGGGGGGGACTTCG
>CM060325.1:27872528-27887715 GCA_030674155.1 Stramonita haemastoma | reverse complement strand
ATCAGTGCAGCACTGATAGACAATTTCAGGGGGGAAACCACTGAAGAACACATTGGGGGGATAAATAGGTAGGTAGACGCAGTGATAGCAATAACAGCAGCAACAGCAGTAGCAGCACTGAGAGAGGATGTAAAAAATGGCATTGTAAGGGGAAAACACTACTGCAGGGCTTAGGCCTTTTGAGGGGTAGGTAGGACTGAGCAGTTGGTTGGAGGGGGGGGGGGGGGAGAGAGTAAGGAGAGAGGAGGAGAGGAGAGAGAGGAGAGAGAGGAGAGAGTGAGAGAGAGAGAGAGAGAGAGAGTGTGTGTGTGTGTGTGTGTGTGTGTGTGTGTGTGTGTGTGTGGTGTGTGTGTGTGTGTGTGTGTGTGTAAAGACGAGACGAGACAGACAAAAGGGGGGAGGGGGAGGAGAGAGACAGAGAGACAAAGAGAAAGATAAACGTATGTGTGTGTGTGTGTGTGTGTGTTGGTGTGTGTGTCTGTGTCTGTGTGTCTGTGTCTGTGTGTCTGTGTGCGTGCGCGCAGACAGACAGACAGAAAGAGTAATTCACACACACACACGGAATGTCGCTATCTTAAAACCAGTCACCAGGCTGTAATTATAACATATACACGCTGTAACCTGATTTGTCAGGGGGGCCAACGAGAGCAGACACAGCATGCAGTAAGTGTCACGCGTGTCAGTGTCGGTGTCAGTGTCAGTGTCACAGTCGTGACACAATTTACAATCTGTGTAAAGCTGCCACAGTTTGTTACAGTCAGTGTCGCTTTTCACCTGAGCGGCACGCGTACGTTCGCTTCATTCACCAGTGAAGAAAACTGAGCTGGGGGGTTTGTAATGTTTTGTTTTGTTTTTGGTGTTTGGCCAAAGCGTGCCAGTTTTTGTTTTATTGTTGTTTTTTCGTTTTTTTTTCTATGACTTTTCATTCATTGGCTGCTTTTGATGTGCCTTTTGTTCGTTCTCTCTCTGTCTCTGTCAGTTTGCTGGTCTGTGTGTGTGTGTGTGTCTGCCTGTCGGATGTTTCCGTCTGTGTTTGTCTGCCCCCCCCCCCCCCCCTCCTCTTTCTGTCTCTGTCTCTGTCTGTCTGTCTCTGTCTGTCTGTCTCTGTTTCTGTCTGTCTGTCTCTGTCTTTGTCTCCCTCTGTGTGTCTCTCTCCGTCCCATCTCTCTCTCTCTCTCTCTCTCTCTCTCTCTCTCTCTCTCTCTCTCTCTCTCTCTCTCTCTCTCTCTCTCTCTCTCTCTCTCTCTCTCTCTCTCTCTCTTAGGCGTCCCTTGCTTGGCTACCAGCAAGACGTGGTTTGAAAAGTGGGTGGAGGAATTTTCTATTTTCTACTAGAAAAAGCCTTCAGTATGCCCGTCACAGGACTACCTCCTTCTCTCGAAACAGTTCTAAATACATTTCTGCAGGATATGGCCTTGACATCTTTCAAAATTGACGGCCGAGAAGATCAAACTGTGATTGTGTTGCGCCTGTCACCAGCCCACCAGCATCAAGCAACACACAGCCACAGTGACAGTGTCGTGTACCGCAAGAAAGGGGCAGCGCAAATTGCCAGGGACAAATTGAGAGTGGAGACACATAAGGCCAGTTTAATGAAAAAGCAACAAGCACATTCTGTCTCCCCTTCAGGTTTGTTTTTGCCGACACCTCCTAGCTTATTTTATAATGCGGAGAATGAAACTGCTATGGACACAGTCATAGATGACACGCCCACTGGCACTCCTAGCTGTGGTGTTAAATTCCCATGTGCAACACGGCCAGCCAGCTCGTCTCCGTCAAGCTTGCCTGTTGTTGATCCTGTGTCAGTGACAGTGCAGCCGTGTGACTTGGCGCTAAGGGACTGGAGTGACGAATCTGACTATGACAAAGGTAAAGAAAGTGAAGATGTCATGACAGTATGCAGCGACACTCCAGCGATGTCTCCTATGACACTGACGGGGCACGACTTTGCAGAAGATGAGATGGGAGAACAGCAACAAAAAACCATTCAATACCGAAAGTGCCAATGCCATCGAGCAAGCACGAAGTAGCGCCACTGTGTCCCTCGAGGACTGCAGGATGTTAATGGAACGTTTACAAAAAAATGAAAACACGATGGACAGGGGCTTCGAGTCAATACTGAAAGCAGCTGAAGACGGAAAACTTCCGGACACGTCCAGTGACCAGCCAGCAGTAGAACCACACCGCTAATGCCGCTCTGTGACAGTTCCTTGGATCCTGCTTCGACATCGCTATAACCCGTGACATTCACACACATGTGTAATAATGTCTAAACAATTCCGCGTTTTGGCTTCCAATCGCGAAGAATCGTTGATGTTGTACAGTTTTCAATTTTGCTGATGTACTTTTCGATTTCGGTCCCTTTCCCCAACTACCCTTTTGTGAATGGGTTTAAAAACCTAACACAATAAATCTTTTGTCATTGTCATTGTCATTCTCTCTCTCTCTCTCTCTCTCTCTCTCTCTCTCTCTCTCTCTCTCTCTCTCTCTCTCTCTCTCTCTCTCTCTCTCTCTCTCTCTCTCTCTCTCGTGGGAAATTGGGGGAAGGGAGAGGGGGGGGGGGGGTGAAAAAGGGCATGGTGTAAAGAAACTTTCTGCTTATCCATCCCTTCTCCCCGCTCTGTCTGTCTGTCTCTCTCTCTGTCTCTCTGTCTTTGTCTGTCTGTCTCTCTCTCTCTCCCCCCTCTCTTTTTCTCTCTCCATCCCTCCCCCCTAGCCCTGTGTGTGTGTGTGTGTGTGTGTGTGTGTGTGTGTGTGTGTGTGTGTGTGTGTGTGTGTGTGTGGATGTTATTTTTATGGGGTTTTTTTTTACATCGAGTATAGTGGCATAATTTCTTATGTACTTTTTACATCCAGTCCGCATGTGTATGCAGTTTTGTAAATGTTGTCATTCGTTCTCACCGGGACACAATGGCCTGCCCTCCGAAAAGCGGAACGGGTTTTAACGTGTTCGCAAGATGTTCTGTGTGCGTTCACACACGAAACCTTGCTTTATAGTCTCATCCGAAGGACGTGTGTGTGTGTGTGTGTGTGTGTGTGTGTGTGTGTGTGTGTGTGTGTGTGTGTGTGTGTGTGTGTGTGTGTGTGTGTGTGTGTGTGTGTCTGTCTGTCTGTCTGTCTGTCTGTCTGTCTCTGTCTCTCTCTCTCTCTCTCTCTCTCTCTCTCTCTCTCTCTCTCTCTCTCCACCCCTCACATCATTCATTATGAGGAGCACCAACAGCATGTTTTTTTTTCCTTGCGTGTTTTCTTTTTCTCTTCCTCACAGGTAAAGCACTTGCGTGTTTATTCCATTATCCTCGAAATAAAATAATAAAACAAAGTAGATATAAAAAAAATAAATGAATGCTGCTGAACATTACGTGTAACAACAACAAAATAATGATTTTTAAATGTGAGTAGCAACACGCATACACCCACACAAACAGACAGACAGACAGACAGACAGACAGACAGACAGACACACACACACACACACACAACACACACACCACACACACACACACACACACACACACACACACACACACACAGACAGCGGGAGAGAGAGAGAGGGAGAGAGATAGAGAGAGAGAGAAGAGAGAGTGAGTGAAAGAAGGAGCGAGAAAGGGGAGAGAGATAGAAATTGAGAGAGGGGGAGAGGGAGAAAGAGAGGACATTAATTTTAACTTTTCACTTGTCTGAAAACGGAGAGAGAGACAGAGACACAGAGAGAGACACACAGAGACAGAGACAGAGAGAGAGAGAGAGCGAAAGAGGGAGCGAGAAAGGGGGGGAGAGATAGAAATAGAGGAAGAGAGAGTGAGAGAGAGAGCATGCTCACTTTTCATTTGTTTGAAAACGTTTTTATTGAGAAAAAAGAATGCACCCAGCCCCTCGATCAAGAAAGACAATGTACATACTAATAACAAGTAAGCAAGCAAACAAACAAACAGACAGACAAAATGAATAAAGACGGAACACACCACTGTAGTTAAACACTGATCTATAGAGGCCACTGAACAGAAAGGACATAATATAAACGTAAGACAATTTTGATAGCGTGCATGGCATGAAAATACAGAGAGAGGAGAGGAGAGGAGCGGAGAGGAGGGGAGAGGAGAGAGAGGAGGGGAGAGGAGAGAGAGAGGAAGAGAGAGAGAGAGAGAGAGAGAGAGAGAGAGAGAGAGGAGAGAGAGAGAGAGAGAGAGAGAGAGAGAGAGAGAGATGAGATGGGATGGGATGGGATGGGATGGGATGGGATGGGGAGAAAGAGGGAGAGAGACAGGGGAGGGGGGGGGGGGTGGTATTATCACAATGTGCCAGTGTCATGATGAAATATTTGCTCAGCCAACATATTCACAAGAAAACGCAATAAAAGCCAAATTAAGAGATACAGTATACCCTACCTTATCTTTTTCTATTGCTGTAAATATAGTGCCTGCTGCATCTGTTGAACTGGGTTTTATTTAGGGGTATTTTGATTTGTTTGTTTGTTTTTTTACTTCTGTTTTTCTGTAAATAATAATGTATGTATGCAATCGATCGGTGCTCCATCATTGTAGCTAATATTTAATTTGACGTATTTTTCTTTTTCTTTTTTATTTGGGGGCGGGGAGGGGGCGGAATTTCAAGCAAAGTGAAGTAGAGTGTTAGTTATGATCACAAGATAAGCTGGATGATATAATCATGTATTTAAAGTTAAATTATATATATATAGATTATACATATACATACATACATACATACATACATACATACATACATACATACATACATACATACATACATACATACATACATGCATGCATGCATGCATGCATGCATGCATGCATACATACATACACACACAAACACACACAAACACACACAAACACACACACACACACATATATATATATATATATGATATTATAATATATATAATATATGTATGTATGTATGTATGTATGTATGTATGTATGTATGTATGTATGTATGTATGTATGTATGTATGTATGTATGTGTGTGTGTGTGTGTGTGTGTGTGTGTGTGTGTGTGTGTGTGTGTGTGTGTGTGTGTGTGTGTGTGTGTGTGTGTGTGCGTGAGTGTGTGTGTGCAGAGTCGGGTAGGCTTTCACTTGATTTTTCTTTTAATTTTATATCTTATTATGAACCTGCCGCATTTTTCCGTCCCTTGGCTAGCTCCGAGATTCACCAATGGTAAGATTTTGCGTTTTTGCTCACCATGAAGGTAGCCACATTCCCACATCGGGGATGTATTTGGGTATGCTCGTGCTTCTGTAATTCATCAAACACTTACTCGAACGACCGGATCTTTAACGAGCATATTTGATCTTCTGCGTGTTTGTATGTATGTATGTATGTATGTATGTATGTATGTATGTATGTATGTATGTATATATATATATATATATATATATATATATATATATATATATATGCATGCACGAAGGGAACGAAGGCACTGGCAGGTCTGCACTTGAGGTTGACCTGGGTGGTAGTAAAAACTCCCCACCCTCCATTCACCAGAAGCCGTTGTCGAGATTAGAACCCATAACTTCTTGAACCTATGGGATGGAAGTTAAACGGTCTTAACCACTCGGCTACATCATCCGTCAGCCTCAGTCTAAAAGGACAGCTCTTGGTCTGGAACCCTAGCATTTGTCATTGACTGTTTGTTATAGTCTGGCTTTGGTATACAGTTTGTGTCCATGTTTTCAGCACAACTCAACTTTGCTCGGTGGACCGTAGGGATGCCAGGGGCCTGTCAATATACACAGCATCTCCACCTTCCGGAAATTCTGTACTTGGAATTCCCTATTTATCCGGAAGACTAAGCACCCAGACCACCATCACTCACGGTCTAGTGGATGGAGGGAAAAGTTTCGGGCTCAAACAGGGGGAGGGGGGGGGGGGTCGAACCCAGGCTCGGATCAAATCTTGATTTTTTTCTTTCAAGGCAGGTGCATTGCCTCTAGTCTACCGATCCACCTCTCCTCTGATCTTCATTGACCGTACACTGTAGTGTGGTGGTGTGGTGTGGTAAGGTGTGGTGTGGTGTGGGGGTGTGTGGCGTGGTGTGTGTGGTGGTGATCTGGTATGGTCTGGTGTGGTGTGTGTGGCGGTGTGGTCTGGTGTGGTGTGGTGTAGTGTGTGTGTGGTGTGGTAAGGTTGTAGCGTGGTGTGGGTGGTGTAGTGTGGTGGTGTGTGGTGCGGTAAGGTGTGATGTGGTGTGGTATGGTGTGGTGTGATGTGATGTGGTGTGGTATGGTGTGGTTTGATGTGGTGTGTTGTGGTGTGGTGTATGGTGTGGTGTGGGGACAAAGAGCTGTAGTGTGCAAGGCTAGAAGTGTAGCAAGGCCTTTAGGGGGAGGAGAGATGGTTATCGTCGTTCGGATGTGGTTTAGTATAGGGTTCACCTACAACTGGTGATAGGGGGAGGGGGGGGGGGTAGGTAGAGGGGAGAGAAAGGTCAGTTCTTTCTCATCGAAATGAGTTGGATGGGTGAGGAGGAGGGGGGATGTGCACTGTGATGCTGCGGTATGTTCTATATTTCTAGGACGCGCATTCTCTGCTCCATATTATAGTTCGTGGACCTTTTGCTTGAACACATTAACTCTCTCTCTCTCTCTCTCTCTCTCTCTCTCTCTCTCTCTCTCTCTCTCTCTCTCTCTCTCTCTCTCTCTCTCTCTCTCTCTCTCTCTCTCTCTGTCTGTCTGTCTGTCTGTCTGTCGGTCTTTGTCTGTCTCTTGTCTGTCTCTCTGTTCTCTCTCTCTCTCTCTCTCTCTCTCTCTCTCTCTCTCTCTCTCTCTCTCTCTCTCTCTCTCTCTCTCTCTCTCTCTCTCTCTCTCTCTCTCTCTCTCTGAAATCCAGCCGGCCACACACTAGTGTGTGTTCTATTTCATGACTGTTTGCAATATTATTGATATTAGACAACAACAATGAGGATTGGGGGAAGAGAGTATAAAGTATGAACTTCATGAAAACAGTGTAGCGATAGTATATATATATTATATAAAACAATAATACACACATATATATATATATGTATATAAATACATATATATATATATACACACATATATATATATATATATATATATATATATATATATATATATATATATACACGCACGCACGCACATGCGCGCACGCTGCATGCCTGTGTTGGTGTACGTGATCTCTAATCCTTCAAACTAAAACAAGGTTTATCACTATCGGTTCCAACGACTTCATGGGCCTATCCCACCCACCCCCCAAAAAGAAAACAACAAAAAATCAGCCAAATACAAAAACATCAAACACAAAAAGCCATGTGCACAAAAACTAGTAGTACTGAACTGGGTCAGGGGTGAAAATGGGTGGGTACGGGTAAGGTATGGTGGGGTGGTGAAGGAGTTAGTTATTCTCTCCTCGTTTTGTCCGTGTGGAACTGTTGACAGATTAAACACAGGCTGAGAGCGAGAGGTTAAGAGGTGTTGATAGAGACCCTTGCTGACGCCTATCGGTGTGTGCAAACAGCCTGTGGTTGCGGAGGAAATGCATAAGAGGGAGGGAGAGAGGGATAGTTTTTTCCCTTCCATTAAGGCGCACATTTCAGTGCATTAGCGTTTCCTTGATTTGTCCTAAAATACCATCCTTCTCTGAACTGTTATAAGCCGCTTTGAAGTAGACCTTCTAATTTACCAGAGCACTCGACAAGGAGCAAAACAACTCTACTTCTTTTTTTCTGTTTTATTTTTTTTGCTTACCAATACAGATTAATATTTCCAGAATTTCTGTTTGGCTAGTGTACTTTCGTTTGTTCTTCAATGGCCATTTCTCTCTTAGAAGTCGCTTGGAAAACCGCATTTCGGCTGCGTTCATTTTTGTCATGTGTCTTTCCAAGTTTCGTGATGTCCAGGCCTCTGACCCATTCCAACCTTGGTGAATTCTCAGTACAAAGACAAATTAATGTTGGTTGACATTGATAAGCACAGATTTTTTATTGATTATTTCATTTTATTTATTCATTTCGAGGATAATGGAATAAGCACTAATGTGCTTTTTCACATCAAGTCCCCGTGTATATAAGGTTTTCTAAATTTTGTTATCCGTCCCCACCGGCACTCAATGGCCTACCCTTCCGAAAAGCGGAACAGATTTTAGCGTGTGCGCAAGATGTTTGGCGTATGGTTGCACACAGGACCTTGGTTTATAATCTCATCCGAGATAGGCTACGTTGGTAGGCTACGTTGGTTATGCAAACAGAAACACACAAACGTTTGCAATGGGCAAAAACACAAGACAAACATTTGCAATGGGCGATAGTGTGTTAAACAACAAGTAATCTTAATCTTAAAGTAAATCACTTCACCATGTCGTGGAATCCATGCCATGTCGCTCATTGGGCTATAGAAATGATAGGCCTATATTTTAAAAAATCTGGAAATTTTTTGTGCCCAGTCCCCTTCCCACTGTCCCCTTGTGAATAGGTTTAAAAAGCTTGACACAATAAAGTATTCTGGTTGTCGTTGTCTCTTTGTCTCTCTCTCTCTGTCTCTCTCCCTTTCTCCCCCCCCCCTCCCTCTGTCTCTCTCTGTCTCTCTCTGTCTCTCTCTGTCTCTCTGTCTCTCTGTCTCTGTCTCTGTCTCTCTCTCTCTCTCTCTCTCTCTCTCTCTCTCTCTCTCTCTCTCTCTCTCTCTCTCTCTCTCTCTCTATCCAAGGACAGCACATCGCTACAACAGCAGCGCCTACAATTATTATCTTTTAAAATCTTTTTCCTGTCTCCATGTGTATTTCTTTCCCTACTGGAGTGGTTTTTTTTCTACATAATTTTGCCAGGGAAAGCTCTCTTGTTGTCATGGGTTCTTTGCGCGCTAAATGTGTGCTACACTCTATCTTCTCATCCGAAAGACTAAGCATCCAGATCACCATCCTTCATGGTCTAGAAGATAGTGAAACTGTTTCGGGCATAAACGTGGATCGAACCACCACACACTTCGGACGCGGACTTTTCGCTTTCTAGGCAGATGCGTTACCTCTTGACCACCGATCCATAATACTAGAAGGGCGGAAGAGTTGTCTTTCCTTATCAATATGGCGTGATGCTGTGCAGGTGGCGCTGACAGACATCCAGGAGGACAAAGGGCAGGCAACTCTGAAAGAATTCCAGAAAACTTTTTCTCCCGGTGACGTCATCTTCATCAAGACTGATGTCACTTCCCAGGCTGACATGCAGAGTATGGTTTTCAGTTTCTACATGTGTGTGTGTGTGTGTGTGTGTGTGTGTGTGTGTGTGTGTGTGTGTGTGTGTGTGTTGTCTTGTCTTGTCTTGTCTTGTCTTGTCTTGTCTTGTCTTGTCTTGTCTTTGTTGTGTTGTTCTGTGTTGCGCTGTGTTGTGCTGTGTGTGTGTGTGTGTGTGTGTGTGTGTGTGTGTGTGTGTGTGTGTGTGTGTGTGTGTGTGTGTGTGTGTGTGTGTGTGTGAACGGGAGGGGGAAAGAGCAATTTTTTGCTCACAGCAACAAATACCCGCACCACACACACACACACACACACACACACACACACACACACACACACACACACACACACACACACACTAACACTAACACACACACTAACACACACACAAACACACTCTGTCTCTCTCTCTCTCTCTCCCTCCCTCTCTCTCTCTCTCTCTCCTCTCCCTCTCTCTCTCTCTCTCTCTCTCTCTCTCTCTCTCTCTCTCTCTCTCTCTCTCTCTCTCTCTCTCTCTCCTCTCTCTCTCTCTTGGCATACAAGGGTTGGTTTTTTGCTTTTGAAATCATACAGGGAATCCACCCAAAATGAAGTAGAAAAAAATAATTCTGTACAATCAATGATATCCACCAAAATTGCGTGACTTGAGATACGATTTCAAGACCCCATGCTCTGTGCATCTGATATTGTAATGTCAAGTCAAGTCAAGTCAAAACAAAACACTTTCCCGATCACACCATGCAAGGCGATGACAACACTGACAGGCACATCACTGATAAAAAGATAAAGGTGTCCCATAACCTAGGCGGTCGTAGGGAGCGAGGCATCAGAGACCTCAGCATCTCAAGAGTCCAGCATATTGAGAGCGGCGCCCATCTCCTCTCCCTCGCTGCTTTACCTTCCCTGACCCTAAAGAGGGAAGGTACCCATTTACAGCAGGGTGAACTGGGGGGACTGTACTGAAGCCAAGGCGCGCAAACGGTCACCCATCTAACAAATACCACGCTCGACGCTGCTTAACTTGACTGGGGGAAAGCGAGCGCTCTGACCACTTAGCTATCCCTCGCCACTACATCACTGATAGGAATCTTAATTTAAGAAGAAAGAAATGAGACCTGACCAGGCTGTGTTGCGTGTTGTCCAGACGCCCTGGAGAAAACGAGGGAGACGTTCAAAGGACTGGACATCGTGGTCAACAATGCCGGCATTGGTGGGGAGGCAGACCACATCTGGGAAAAATGTGTGGATATCAACCTGGTAAATATATACACAGACAGACAGACAGACAGGAAGGCAGGCATATGCACATATACAGGCAGACATATATATATATATATATATATATATATATATATATATATATATATATATATATATATATATTATATATATATATATATATATATATACACATGCACACGCACACATGCATGCATGCGGGCATACTTACATACATACACACATACATACATACATACATACATACATACATACATACATACATACATACATACATACATACACACACACACACACACACATACATACATACATACATACATACATACATACATACATACATACATACATACATACATACATACATACATACATACATACATGTATGCCTACATATATACATACATTCATGCATACAAACATACATACATACATACAGGTAGACAGACAGACATTCAGACAGACATGCATGTATACAGACATAATTATACACATATATATAATTATATATCTGTGTGTGTGTGTGTGTGTGTGAAGTGAAGTGAAGTGAAGTGTCAGAGACCTCAGCTTCTCTTGGGGGTGAGCGGAGAGAGAGAGAGAGAGACAGACAGACAGACAGACAGACAGGCAGACAGACAGACAGACAGACAGACAGACAGACAGACAGACAGACAGAGAACAGCCCAAATTTGACGTAGAGAAATCTGGCGTGATTTAAAAGTGGTATACAAATACCCAAAGACATATAACTATAACATGTGCGAATGCATGGTGTGTGTGTGTGTGTGTGTGTGTGTGTGTGTGTGTGTGTGTGTGTGTGTGTGTGTGTGTGTGTGTGTGTGTCAGAAAGGGACTATCCTGGGAACACGCCTGGCGCTCAACTGCCTCCGGAAGGACAAAGGGGGACAGGGAGGGGTCATCATCAACATCTCTTCTGCCGGAGGTAACACTGACAAGGGAGGCCAGAACTGGCAGCATAAGGGGGGGAGGGGGGAGTTAAGGGCGGGAACTGGGGGAATAAAGAGAGTTAAATCATGGAACTGGAAGGATAAGAGGGAGAGAAAGTAGGGAAGTGGGTGGGAGGATGAGGGGGTAAGGAGGATAAGGTAGGGATCTGGGAGGATAAGGGGGTAAGGGAGGGATCTGGGAGGATAAGGGGGTAAGGGAGGGATCTGGGAGGATAAGGGGGTAAGGGAAGGATCTGGGAGGATAAGGGGGTAAGGGAAGGATCTGGGAGGATAAGGGGGTAAGGGAAGGATCTGGGAGGATAAGGGGGTAAGGGAAGGATCTGGGAGGATAAGGGGGTAAGGGAGGGATCTGGGAGGATAAGGGGGTAAGGGAGGGATCTGGGAGGATAAGGGGGTAAGGGAGGGATCTGGGAGGATAAGGGGTAAGGGAAGGATCTGGGAGGATAAGGGGGTAAGGGAAGGATCTGGGAGGATAAGGGGGTAAGGGAGGGATCTGGGAGGATAAGGGGTAAGGGAAGGATCTGGGAGGATAAGGGGGTAAGGGAGCGATCTGGGAGGATAAGAGAGGGTAAAGGAGGGAAATGTGAGGATAAGGGTGGTAAGGGAGGGAACTGGGAGGATAAGAGAGGGTAAAGGAGGGAAATGTGAGGATAAGGGGGGTAAGGGAGGGAACTGGGAGGATAAGAGAGGGTAAAGGAGGGAAATTTGAGGATAAGGGTGGTAAGGGAGGGAACTGGGAGGATAAGGGGGGTAAAGGAGGGAAATGTGAGGATAAGGGGGGTAAGGGAGGGAACTGGGAGGATAAGAGAGGGTAAAGGAGGGAAATGTGAGGATAAGGGTGGTAAGGGAGGGAACTGGGAGGATAAGAGAGGGTAAAGGAGGGAAATGTGAGGATAAGGGAGGGTAAAGGAGGGAAATGTGAGGATAAGGGGGGTAAGGGAGGGAACTGGGAGGATAAGAGAGGGTAAAGGAGGGAAATGTGAGGATAAGGGGGGTAAGGGAGGGAACTGGGAGGATAAGAGAGGGAAATGTGAGGATAAGGAGAGTAAGGGAGGGAACTGGGAGGATAATGGGTTAAGGGAGGGAACTGGGAGGATAAGGAGGGTAAGGGAGGGAACTGGGAGGATAAGGGGTTAAGGGAGGGAACTGGGAGGATAAGGGGGGAGTGATGGGAGGGAACTTAGAGGATAAAGAGAGAGTTAAGGGAGGACAAAGGGGAGTTCGTGGAGAGAACTGGGAGAATGAGGGGAGTTAAGGGAGGGAACTGGGAGGATAAGGGAGAGAACTGGGAGAATAACAGGTGGTAAGGGAGGGAACTGAGAGAATGAGGGGAATTAAGGGAGGGAACTAGGAGGCTAAGGGGAAGTTAAGGGAGGGAACTAGGGGGGATAAAGTGAAGTTAAGGGAGGGAACAAGGAGGCTAAGGGGAGGGAACTAGGGGGGGATACAAGGGATTTAAGGGAGGGAACTAGGGAGGTATAAAGGGGAGTTAAAGGAAGGAACTAGGATGATAGGAGAAAGTTAAGGGAGGGAACTAGGAGGATAGGGGGAGTTAAGGGAGGGAACTGAGAGGTTAATTAGGAGTTAAGGGAGGGAACTGGGAGAATAAAGGGAGAGGGGGAGTAAAGGGAGGGAACTGGGAGGATAGGGGAGGAGTGAAGGGAGGGAAGTGGCAGGATAAGGGGGAGTGAAGGGAGGAACTAGGAGGATAAGGGAACTGAAGTGAGGGAACTGGGAGGAACTAGGAGGATAAGGGAATTGGAAGTGAGGGAACTGGAAGGGTAATGGAGTAAAGGAAGGGAACTGGCAGGTTAAGGGTCGTTCATTTTGTCATGACAGACAAACCAAAAGGAGAGAGACAAAGCATAATGGTTGGTGGTACATTCTGTCTTCAGGTTTACGTCCTCAGCCAGAGGGGCGGTATATCTGGGACCAGGCAGCAGTCATCATGTTTTCCCGCTCAATTGCCGTCAGTTGTTGTTGTTGTTGTTGTTGTTGTTCTTCTTCTTCTTCTTCTTCTTCTTCTTCTTCTTCTTCTTCTTCTTCTTCTCCTCCTCCTCCTCCTCCTCTCCTCTCCTCCTCCTCCTCCTCCTCTCCTCCTCCTCCTCTTCTTCATCACTGAGTTTGTTTTCATAGAAATCTGTCTGTCTGTCTGTCTAGACCTCTCATGGTTTTGGTCATTGGTACTAGAACTGGTGTACGGTGGAGGGGTGGGAGTTTGCATGGGTATGTACGTGTATGGGGGAGAGGGGATTATATGGAGGATAATGGAATAATGGATAATGGAATAAGCACTCTTGTGCTTCTTTACATCCAATCCCCGTTCGCACATCGGGCCTCAGTTTATAGTCTCATCCAACTCTGTGTGTTTGTGTTTGTGTGTGTGTGTGTGTGTGTGTGTGTGTGTGTGTGTGTATGTGTGTGTGTATTTGTGTGTGTATTTGTGTGTATTTGTGTGTGTGTGTGTGTGTGTGTGTGTGTGTGGATAATCATAATCTCCGGTGTTGACGTAATCTGTACTGATATAATCTTCTGTATTGACGTAAAATATAATGAATGGCGCTGCTCTATTGGTAACGCGCTCTCCCTGAGGAGACCAGCCGGGATTACACTTACACGCAGAGAAATCTATCATGACTTAAAGGGGTATACTATACAATACAGCACAGGCCAGCAAAGACAGCCATGAGCCCCTTGTTCTTCTTCTATCCTTTTATTTCGAGGACTCCTGTGCCTTTTTATTTTTACAGCGAGTTCCTATGTGTATACAGTTTTGTCAATTTCGTTATCCGTTCCCACCGGCACACAATTGCCGACTTTCCCGAAAAGCGGAACAGGTTTTAATGTGCGCGCCAAGATGTTGTGCCAAAATGTTGCATTCCCACACAGGGCCTCGGTTCATAGTCTCATCAGTCTCATCGTAGGACTTTTGGAGGGATTGGAGGTGAGTTGGCACTGATGGTCTGTGCGTGTGGACAGTGCAGGCTTGTGAAGGGGATGTCTCCCTCAGTTACTAATGGACGGTATAGCGGCAAAGCAAAATGTCCCAGCCACCTCACCTTTCTGCCTGTGTGAATTAAAGCTATGTTATTATTTATTTATTTATTTATTTATTTATTTTACTCTTTTATATCGAGGATAATGGAATAAGTAGCCATATGCTTTTTTACACCCAGTCCCCGTGTGCATGCAGTTTTGTAAATGTCATCTGTTCCCACAGGCACACGATGGCCTACTCACGAAAAGTGGGACAGGGTTTAACGTGTGCACAAGATTTTCTGCGTGTGTTCGCACACGGGGCCTCGGTTTATAGTCTCATCCGAAAGACTGAGTCTACCGCCGACTCTATCGCATTTTGTATTCTCTAAGGTTATGTAATCTGTTGACATAATACACATTCTGCAATTCTTTCCTGCTTGTTGTGGCTTCTCATGTGACGAAGGTAATGGGGTGGCATTGTTTGCAGGCCAACCAGGAGAACGAGAGGCAGGGGGTGCGGGTGAACATCATGTGTCCGGCCTTTGTGGACACCCCCCTGGTGGCCTCGCTGGCCTCTGGCTCCAGCGCAAACACTGACACCGTCATGCAGAAACTGGCAGCCATTGGTATCATGTCGTAAGTTTGCCAGCAAGAAGATCGAAATAATTATGCATGTTCAAGATCCTGTCACGCATGTCAGCGTTTGGTGGGTTAGGGAAACTCTGATCGTAGCCAGCATACATACATCCCCGAAGAGGAGGAGGAAGAGGAGGAGGAAAAAGAGGAGGAGGAAGAAGAAGA
>CM060325.1:27855028-27867528 GCA_030674155.1 Stramonita haemastoma | reverse complement strand
TGTTCAATTCAATTCAGTTCTGCATTGGAACATCAGCTGAGGCACCAGTGTTATTTGATTAAGAGGGAACAAAACATCAGGAGCTGGACTGTATGGCCTATTGCTCATGAGTGATTTTCTTTTTTCTTTTTTTTTAATTTTTAGATGACACTTTTAACTGTCCCTGCAGGCTAGAATCGTGACAGTATACATATATATATATATATATATATATATATATATATATATATATATATATATATATATATATATATATATATATATATATATATATATATATATAATATATACAGGGGGAAATAGGGTACTTGATATCGTGTTACACCTGACCCACTTTACCTGTACTAACCATTTCAGGCAGGTTGTAAATTTTAAGACTTTGTGATCCACTACGAATGTATAAGCTTTCTTCTGCCGTGTACGAGGGGTAGTTTTGTTTCCTTTTTACTTGGAAAAAAAAGTGTTTAGCAGCCACCCCCTTTCTTCTGACCCCCCTATTGGGATTCGAAAATTTGTTAATTTCTCATTTTGTCACATTCTGGTGTCTAGTTTTTCAATCTGTGATAATTGTTGGTAGAAATTTCAGATTTTCAATCTGTTTTTTTTTCTTTGTTTTTTGTATTGAATCGCTGGGTTTTGTTGTTGTTGTTATTTTTTTTTGTATTTTTTTTTTTTTATTGAATTGCAGGTTGATAGTTTGTTAACAACTAAAAGTGACTTCTGGTGCTATGTGACCTATTTAGTGGTGGGGGCCACATTATAATTATATTCCCGTGTAATGTAGAAATCTCTGACAAATAATGAGGTAAGAAACATGTACTTTTTTTTCTCGCTTATAATGTAAAAACTCGGTTCACATGTGTACTGATTATATCTTTATGTGTACCGATTATAATATGCTCATGTGTACTTGTTTTAATATTTGTTTATATACATGTGTACTGATTATGATAGCATAAATACCTCTTAACTGTTTGTGTTTTTTGTCCAAAAGATAGCTTTATATCGTAGCTCAAAGATTTATCAGGAAAATAAACTTATGAATAAACAGGTTTTTTTGTTATTGGTTTTCTTTTTAATAGTTTTTTTTATATTTTTGCATGTGCGTACAGTGTGTTTTCACATGCGTGAGTGCATGTGTATCTTTCTGTATATGTGTGTCTGTGCGCGCACATGCGCGCGTGCGTGCGTGCGTGCGAGGTGTGTTTGTGTGTGTGTGTGTAGTTGTTGTTGTTGTTGTTTTAAATTCTTTTATATCGAGGATAATGGAATAAGTATTCATGTGCTTGTTTTCATCGAGTCCCCGTGTGTATGCAGTTGTGTAAATATTGTCATCTGTTCTCACCGGCACACAATGACTGCTCTTACGAAAAGCGGAACAGGACTTAACGTGTGCGCAAGATGTTCTGCGTACTTTCGCACACGGGGCCTTGGTTTACAGTCTCATCCGAAAGACTTTTGGGGAGAGTAGAGTCAGCACTGATGTTAACCCCAGGGGGGAAATCCCCTCGAACGGGAATCGAACTGGGGTCGTCAAATTGCGAGCGCAATGTTCTGAACACTAGGCTATCTCGTCCCTGTGTGTGGTGGTCTTCAATTTTACGTCTCTTCACAAAAAGTGATATTAGACAAGTCTGTGTGTGTGTGTGTGTGTGTGTGTGTGTGTGTGTGTGTGTGTGTGTGTGTGTGTTAAAGTCTTTCCTCTAAAAAGGGAAATTAGGCTCTGTGTGTGTGTGTGCGTGTGCGCGCGCACGCATGGGTGTGTGTGTGCATGCGTGCGTGCGTGGGGTCAGCGACTTGCTATAACTCAAATAAATATTTATTTTCCTGCATTGGGAGGTCCCTCTGTTGAAACGCCTCTTTTCTATCAGTTTTGTATCCCCCTGTACGGATGCTCTGGAAATTCTGTGCCAGGAATTCCCTCTTTTCTATCCCTCTCTTTGTTGTTGTCTTGTTCCTTGTCTTCCTGTCACCTCCTTCATGTCTGTGTTCTGACTTCTTGGTCCATTCTCCTTCCTTTTTTTTCCAGAGAGACTTCAAAGATGACAATTCTCTCTCACACCGATGTCGGGATGCGCTGGGCCTGACTTGTCAGGAGCTTAAGGGCAGTGCAATGCATTGTTACTCATATGCCAGACAACAGTAGTTGCTGTCTGAGTGTTCGGCGACGAGAAGGAGGAGGACACAGTCTTGTTAAAGTCAAACACACACTTGGCCATTGTCTTACCAGTTGTCCCTTAGCATGGGTCTTATGGGTCGGGGGTCTAGAGGTACTACACCTGCCTAGAGAGCGAAAAAGGTTTCAAGTGTGTTGTGGTCTGATCCCCCTTCGTGCCCGAAACTTTTCTCCCATTTGACTAGGAGTGGTGGTCTGGGTGCTGGTCTTTAGGCTGAGGCGATCAACTGAGGTCCTGTGTGCAACACGCATAAGAACCCACGGCAGCAAGAGAGCTGTCCCTGGCAAAGTTATATAGAAAAAGTCACTCTGATAAAGAAACACACATGCAGACAGGAAAAGAAAAATAATGTTGGTAGCACTGCTCTTGTGGCGACGTACTCTCCTCGGATAGAATAGCCCGAATTTAACGCAGAGCTCTGCTTTGAATGAAAAGTGATATACAATACAACATGATAAGAAACGATACAATACAATACAATATAACACAACACTATACAATATAATTCAAAACTATACATACACCTAGGCTCTTCAAGTGACCCTTGATTCACGCTGTAAATTTACCTTTTTATCGTTGGTTTAGTCCTCGGCTAGAGGCTCTGAGTTTGACCAATGATGAGGCTTTCCGTGTGTGACCATTTATCCACAATTTACGTAGCCGCATTCTCCGATTCGGGGATGGTGTCTAGTCTGTTTATATATTATATATATATATATATATATATATATATATATATATATATATATATATATATATATATATATATATATGTATAAAATATTGAGAACAGGGGTCTGAATCCGCTCTGCTTGTCCCTTTCTGCTCTGAAGTATTCAGCAGTTATTTCCCTTGCATCGTTTCAGCTATAACTGCGATACGCAACCTTGGAAAGTTAAAATAAAAAGAAAAAAACACAAAAACAAGTAGGCCTATGACCATTTACTTTTTTCTTCTTCTTCGTTGAATTCTCAGATAGCAACTTTTGTTGTCTGTCATAGCAGTGAAAATGTTTTGCGCTGCGCTGCCTTTAAGCGCCTGATACGTCGGGCCCAGCACATCCGACTTTAGCTTGAGAGAGAATTACCTTTAAAGTCTTTCTTCGGGGGAAAAAAAAGGCAGAAAATTGGACCAAGATGACAGAAAATATACAAGAAGGAGGTGACAGGAACAATGAAGAAACAAAGAAAGGGATAGAAAAAAATGAAATTCCTAGCACAGAATTTCCAGGTGGGGATGTTAATTTTAAACAAACAGGCCCCTGGCATCCTCGCGGGTGAGTATGACCATGACTAGAAACTTATGCGAAGATTATGGAGTGCTATGCAACTAGGCTACCGAATGCATTGAACTTTTCGGAAGAACGATTGTAAACAAGCAAATAAAAAGAGATTGCATGTCTCCTACAGATTTTTTTTTTTTTTTTTGGGGGGGTGGTTCTTAGAACAGAAGTGTATAAAAACATTGATTCCTTTATTCACATATGCCAAGAAATGATTTGATTTAAAGAAACGTTTATTCAGAAAAAAACATAGTTATTATACACATTTTGTAAACATCTAGAGCAACAACAAGCCAACCGCCTATAGCCTGCTCCAAATAAAATCATTATAAATTTCATTTGGCAACTAAGTGATTTAAACAGATGAATAATGATTATCAAATTAATCAAGTTTTAAGACTGAACAAAATTTCAAGCCATTTCTATAGAAACTACAGTTGTCATTCTTTTTTCCGTTTTTTTTTCTTTGCTAGAATAAAAATGGGTGTGCCAGACCCACGAAGTACAGTAAAGTTTAATTTAAACCACAGTTACAATATGCTAGTAGGCTACTATTTCATTTCCAGACAGGAATAATAACAATAACAATAACACTGGGTGGTGCTGCTCTTGTGATGTGCTCTCCCTGGGGAGAGCAGCCTGAATATAACACAAGCATTCTATTGTGACTTAAAGAGGTATACAATACATTACAAGAGATACAATACAACACAACACAATACAACACAGTAGTCTATAGTACAGTACAATATGATACAGACTGTGCATTATTCTAACACACTGTTAAAAAGTCTAATTTCATAGATGTAGATTAGACGTGCCTGGATCCTATACTTTGTAAACACATTACGTGCATGGATACGTGGTCCTGAATTATCGCCTTGCCAATCATCCTGATTATAGCTACACTATGATTTACACAATCAGATCTATGTGTTCCTAGTGTATGACGAAAAATAATTTCAGCATTGTCTGTCTGTCAAACAAACATTGGCCGGCAATGCTCTCATGTTGGAGATAGTTAAAGTTTAGTGAAAAGCTCTGTTGGCACATTATTGTTGCTTGTTGTACATTTCCCTCTTTAGTTGCCCCCCCCCCCCCCCTACCCCCTCCCCTCTCTCACTCTCTCTGAGAATAGACGTCTGTAAGTCGGGATTTGGGCTGAGAGGGAAAAGGGAGAGATATGAATAGAAGGTGACTGAACCAACCAAATAGCCCTGGGTCACAGAAGACATACTGAAGCTGTGCCACATACTCAGAGAACAGAAGCAAAGGGAGAAAGAAGCAGATGGTGCAATATTATTCAGATAAATCAATCAACAAGCTAAAAAAAAGGCATGAGAAAAGCAAAGGAGACATGGATCGAAGAACAATGCAAAGCTATCGAAGAAAACCTGCAGAAAAAACAACAGCAAGAAAGCTTACCAGCTTGTGAAAGATCTGACAAGCTCAAAACAAGGGAGAACCACTACCATCCAAGACAAAGCAGGGAAATGTCTTACTGAAGATCAAGATATTTTAAAGAGGTGGACTGAGTAGCCTACTGCTCTGAGCTGCATACTCACACAACAACAGGAGACCCCAGGGTGCCAGATGTCCCTCCACCAACCAACAACAGCAGCTACTCCATCCTACGGGAAGAAGTTGAAAGTGCAATAAAATCACTAAAAAGAGGGAAGTCAGCAGGAGTGGACAACATTCCATCAGAACTGGTCCAGGCGCGAGAAGAGACCATGAGAGAGGTGTTACATATTACCTGCAATAAGATCTGGGAGACTGGGGAGTGGCCAACACCTTGGACACAGTCCCTGATTATCACTCGCCTGAAGAAAGGTAACTTACAACTCTGCCAAAACTACGGTACAATCAGCCTAATCAGTCATCCAAGCAAAGTCATGCTAAGAATCCTCCTGAACTGACGAAAGCCTCGAGCTGAGGAGATCATGAAAGAAGAATAGGCAGGGTTCAGAGCAGGACAGAGCACAACCGAACACATTTTCAATCTTTGAATACTCTGTGAGAAATACTTGCAACAGCAACAAGATCTTTATCATGTCTTTGTGGACTTAAAGAAGGCGTTGGACCAAGTCTGGCATGCAGCTCCGTGGGCAACCATGAGGTTGTATAACATCAATGCCAACCTGATTAGAGCCATAGAATGCCTATATAACAAGACAACCAGCGCAGTCTACTATAATAACAACGTAGGAGACTGGTTCCGAACCACAATTGGAGTACGCCAAGGATGTCTGCTCTCTCCCACCCTCTTCAACGTCTTCTGAGAAAGAATAATGGCTGATGCACTTGAAAATCATGAGGGAACAGTCAGCATTGGAGGCAGGACAATCACAAACTTACGTTTTGCCGATGACATCGACGGCCTCCCTGGAGAAGAACAAGAACTAGTCAGCCTGGTAAATCACCTTGATAAAGTCTCATTGGCATATGGCATGCAGATCAGTGCAGAGAAAACCCAGCTGATGACAAATAGTGCCAATGGCATCAGCAATGACGTAATTATAGATGGGAAGAAAATCAGTTCCATCCATAGTTTCAAATATCTGAGAGCGATAGTATCAGATGAAGGATTAAAACCTGAATTGCTCTCCAGGATAGCCCAGACCAAAGCTGCAATGACCAGTAAAGTCCTCTGGAATGATAAGAATATCGCCATCAGCTTCAAGGTCAGACTGATGCGTTCCCTAGTCATGTCCATATTTTTGTACGCATGTGAAACATGCACCATAACAGCAGACATTGAAAGAAGGATACATGCAATGGAGATGAGGTGCTTTCGCAAACTCCTTGGCATTTCATTCAGAGATCACATCACTAATGAAAAAGTAAAAACTAGAAAAAAAGCCATTGTTCACATGAGGAGTTCCGAACCACAGTGAAAAAACACAAGGTAAAGTGGTAAGGTCACGTTACACGATCATCTGGACTGGTCAAGACCATCTTACAGGGAACTGTAAAGGGAGGGAGACGAAGAGGCAGCGAGAGGAAGCGATGGGCATGGGAAGACAATATCAGAGAGTGATGTTGAACTATAGAATGCCTGTATAACAAGGCAACCAGCGCAGTCTACTATAACAACAACATAGATTGGTTCCTTGGGTGGAACGATCTACTACGGAGGGCAGAGGACCGTGGGGAGTGGAGGAAGTTGGTTGCAAAATCTTCAGTTAAGCCCCCACGGTCCACGGGACGACGGGACAGGTGAGGGTGAATGTAACAATCATAGCGTTAGGATGTTTGGATGTGTTACGCTCTCTCTCTCTCTCTCTGGGGATGTGGTGCATCGCATGTGGAATATTCAAGGTAACAAGACTTCCTGAGAGTCATATAACTCTGAAACCGAAAGAGAAATCCGCGATGTTATCGATTTCCGAACAGCCGTCGTGACTTACCAGAAGCAGACGAAACGGAAACTACCAAGCTAACCTATCACAATCGCTCTAACAGCTGTACCGTATCCAATGAAATACTTTCTTTTCCCAGAAAGGAAGCGACTCAAATGAAGACCAGCCGTCCACACAGAGGAGAATGCGAGTTTCCTTCATTAAAAATTTACAAGAATTTGGTCTGTTTTGTCGAACTTTTTGATCAGTAACTAGTGAGCATGTTGTCACAAGTTGAGCAAGAGTTTCAAGAATATGATGAAGGAAGACAGTGGACAGAAATTTACAGGGTAAGTGAGAATTTTTTGTTTTTAAAGTTTATCCAACGTGCCACTATCTGTGTTTTGGTATACTTACGCGAGTGTCAGCCCTCACTCGCAGAATCGCTTACCGGAACCTAACATCGTTCTCAGAAAGTAACAATTAAAATGTAACGAATAAGCTAACGATCCCACTATATGTGAGCCTTCAGTGCTTTTTTTATGCCTTGTCTCACCACACGCTAACACTTCAGGATCTTGACGGAATCGTTCAGTTGCAAAATATTAAAAAAGCCAAACTATCAGTACCAGTCGTGGGCAGACTCTGATTCTATGGTTTATAATACATTGCACACATAGTGAAAAAAGCCCAGCTTACCAGCAAGTTTAGTATGCACAAAAGCACGTCACAAGTCACCCCATTAGGCTATTAAGTTCTCTATATTGGGTAAAATTTACTAATTAGTCCATACTAATCAACTATTGTAGTATTGATCAATGCAAACTGTTGTCAGTGAAGACCAGTTTTCGTCCAGTCCTGTTAAATCGAAACCAATAGAAAATTTTATCCCTATCAACATTTTCCATCAAAGAGATTATCCTAAATCATGCAAATGATAAACTTGAGAAGAAAAAAGTATTGTGTGCATTAGTTAGTTGATCACTGATCAGTGATCACTGACGTGATCAGAATCCAGGATCAGATCTGTGGCTCATCAGATTCAAAATTGCTTTTTTCCCCATGGTGTCATATCACTCATATTTATAAATGACATTATATGACATAGATCTATATCATAATTATGTCAACCAGTTTTAAGCATAAAGTAATATTTACTTCCTGTTTCAGCATTTATAGATAAAAATACTTGAATTTTTTTTTTTATTAGGCTGGTTTGTGTGTGTGTGTGTGTGTGTGTGTGCATGCGTTCATGTGTGCATTTATGTGTGCGTTCGTGCGTGTGTGCATAAACTATAAATTATATAATACAGTGTGTGTGTGTGTGACTGGGTGTGACTCACTCAGTCACTGTCACAGTGTGTGTGTGTGTGTACGTGCATGCGTGCGTGCATGCGTGAGAGAGACAGAGACAGAAACAGAGAGACTGCCACTGTGTGTGTTTGTGTGTGTGTGTGTGTGTGTGTGTGTTGTGTGTGTGTATGTGTCTGCGTGCATGCGTGCATGTGTGTGTATACATGTGTATGTACATGCTTTTACAGTAAAGATCAGTCACCAGCAATACTAATACTGTAACTGTATTGATCAGCAAAAGGGCACTTTATTGAACATGTTCATTGTTTTATTGGTTACAGAACCAGATTCTAAGAAACACAGTTCAACACACTGGGTGAATTAGTCAATTACTGGTTCACACTTTAATCAGAAGACATACTCACATAGCAGTCACAATTTTCCTCAGTATGACTCATTGTACATAATTATATAGATCTGTGTGTGCTGCTGAGAATTTAGTGTACTTCACTTGATCAGTTGATGCACACCATGCCATTCCAAACATGTTAAACTGTATGTTACATGTTTGTACATACTGTGTGAATTCAAAAGCGTGCTAGATTTCTTGTTGATTCAGTTTCTAATGCACTCTTTTGAAGTTTATCTGCTATAAAACTAAAAGCTGGAATTTTACATTACAATAATTTATTTAAATCAGAAAATTTACAATGGAGTCCAATAACCCCTGTAAGTACTACTTGTACAAACAGTAATGTCATTTTAGGGGTATGGATCAACTTCATTAACTTGATTAACTTCATTAAGTATCCAATTCATTCACATTTTTTTGTCACACTAGCTAGCCCTCACACCTCAATGTTTTGAAAAAAGTTATTTATTATTCATGAATTGAAAACACTGAAGACGTGAAGTGGTTGGAGAGCTAACAAATCTGAAGGTTGTGTTTGATTCAAAGCTGTGGCAACTATTTACTCTGACACCATAACCATTTCAGTGTTACTAGTGTTAGTTCAGGGCTTCAAATCCTCCTTGAAGTTCTTCCCAGGCACAGCACATGGTGTGTGGTTGTATTGCCTGTCTTTTTCCTGACCTACTTTGCTGTGACATCCTTTCAGACAACCATTGTCTACACCATTTTTAACTAAGTGTACCAAATGCTTTGCTTCATCCTTTTTTTTTCTCTTTTTTTTTGGTGCTACCGTTGCGGTTAATCAGAAGCCTGAACCTGCAAGTACTGAAGTAGTGCTGTGTGCTGACTCGGCCATTTTGCAGACAAGCAGATACACTGTGCTAGTTGTACTATTGGAAAAAAACATCTCTTCCTAGTTACACAGATTGATGTCATCTCAACACAACCCAGTGGTACTTGTGTATTGAGAGCACACTTTGAAAATAGATTGATGTGTCCAAAGGCTGCATGCTTCGTCCCTGTTTATTTTCAACCATTGCTAATAACTTCTCTGAGTGGATCATGTGCGCTCTTCTCTGGTGATGTAACTCAGTTGTCCATGCCAGTTTCTCTGATAGAAACAGCTTTTTTCTCACTCTGTTTTTACACTGTAACTGTCGGCTGTTGATAACAGATAAGGCTACCAAATGGTGTAACTTAGATAATATATAATGTCTTTTTCCATAAGGAAACCCTGCAGAAACAAAGCTTTTATTTTCACTCTTTGGCTAAAGCTTAATGGTTCACTAAGCAATTTGTGAGATTTTTGAGTATTTGACAGTTTTTTGTTTTGAGGGGTGGGGGTGGGGTGGTTTTTTTTTTTATTTCATTTTATTATTATTATTTTTTTTTTTTTTTTTACTAGACTTAAACTGCACTAAAAATGACACCGGTGTGATATTTTTTTTGGTCATCGGTTATCAATGGCACAAAAGATCTCTTTTATCAAGTTTTATGTTTTAACCTGTGGGCAAGATATTTGGGGTGTGTTTGCTTATACTTAAAGAGTCTTGTTTTATTATAGTCTCATCTGAAAGACTTTTAAGGGGAATGGAGTCAGTACGGATGTTAACTCCACAGGAAAAATCCTGCTGAATGGGTGTCTTAGTGGTGGTTCAAACAAAGTAAAACCTGCACTTGATCCCACTGGAACACTTCTGCCCCTGTTAGAAGAAATGAACAGATAGTGTCATTAGCAGTCCCTTGACCAAGACAGTTGTCAGGTGGAAGGGGAGGAAGGGGGGGGGGGGGGGGCATGGAGGATGTATACAATGTTGGTCAACAGTTTTCTCCATGCTAGTCTCAGTGATCTGTCTTCAGTCTTTTACAGCAACACACACAGCCATGTCCAGGCCAGTCCTGTCATTGATGTTCTGCATCCAGTTCTTACTTTGTCTTCCTCCCTGAAGTATCCCCTTTAGTCTAGAATAGTCTTGATAAGAGATAGATCCGTCAAGTGTGATGTGATAAAACCACGTTACCAGCTTCCTCCTTTCTACAGTGATATAACCATGATTAAAAAAAAAATCCAGAGTGTCACTGTCAGTTGACCAGTTGTGTTGCATAATTTACTTTTGCTGACCTAGCATACATGTCCATTCAGGAAGAGGAATATCATAATATATTAACTGTATCATACATTACAGGCATTGAGGTCATTCAGATGAGACTGTAAACAGAGGCCCTGTGTGCAAACGCACGCAGAACATCTTGCGCACACGTTAAAAACCCCGTTCCGCCTTTCGGAAGAGCAGGCAATCGTGTGCTGGTAGGAGCAGATGACAAAATTATTATTTTAAAAAACCCAGCATGCACACAGGTGTGTTTAGACATCATCCCTGAGGGGGAAAAAAAAAAGGGTAAGTGCTGCACTTGTGGCGATGCGTTCTACCTGGGCAGAGCAGCCCGAATTTAACGCAGAGGAATCTGCTGTGACATAAAGTGGTATAAAAAAAATAAATAAATAAAATAAATGATGGAGAATGTGGGATATAATTTACTTATGTGTGAAAAGTCAGAAAACAAATAGAAAACTTTTGATAGCTTGAAAAGTCCTTTTCTTGGTAATACCGTAAAATCCCTAGCATACGCCCACCCCCCCTGTGCACTGATTTGGGGCAAAATTGGGGGGTGGGCGTTTGTTAGGGATAGACCCTTTTGCACAAAATAATTTTTGTGCTCAACCGTGTAATTGAGTGAATACAAATCCCGAAAGCATGTAAGTTTGGTCGTATGAGTAGAAGTGAAGGAAAAAAGAAAAGGGGGATTTTGAGGCAAAGAAGGCCAACGAGTTCCATCGCTTTCCATTGTAGGTCCTTGTTTGGCAATACCCTGCCTTCAGATCTTTCATCTTCTAGATAATGCAGCACACCTTGGTCGACATGTTCAGATGTAACTGCTGGTCCTTTTGACATTTTCCGTTTTTGTTTGTCTTTTCCGTACTGCTGTTCAAGTCTATCTCTGTTTTCACTCCATTCCCTGATCCTCTTCCTATCCACAGAAAATTCACGGGCACACTCCGAAACATTCCCACCTGCTTCGTTATCCAGATACTGGAGGGCTTCCAATTTGAAAGATACAGTGTAAGACTGTCGCTTTAGCATTTTGCAAAAATGGCACAGAGAGATTGAAGAACCAACTTCCGGCCATCAGGAAGCTTGTCAAAGTACCGGTACGTCACTGACAGACAAAAGACGTCAGTGGAAAAAGCATGACGTAATTTCAATTCACTTTGTTGGGGATGGGTAGGAGTGAGGAGAGGGGACAAAGAATAAGAAAAAAAGACAGAAACACGAAAAGGAAAGAAGGGGGAAAAAATGACTTATAGAACAGTCTGCACAAATCCTAGTGAAAGTGAGCATAGTCTCTTTGAAAAAAGCAGGGTGGGCGTTTGCTAGGTAGTTACCCCTGTACACAACTTTTGGCCCAAAGTAGGGGGTGGGTGTTTGCTGGATGGTGGGCTTATGCTAGGGATTTTACGGTAATAACATGAAATGGTGAACAAGGAAACTTTATACAGTAAGGTGAAGTGTTATGGTGGACATGAAAAATGCAGCTCTAGCTGTGTTTTTTTGTAATGATAAAGGAGGGAAGGTCATGACACTGAGAGACTTTCCTGAAATGCCAGTGTTAATGAACTAATCTTAAAATTCATATTATCAATAAATGAATAATATGGTTTCATTAGTTTATAAATTTCTCTGAAAAAACCTGGCATGGACATTATAATTTAATGGTTAAGGCCATTCTGCTTCAATCCCACGGGTCCAAGAAGTTGTAGGTTTGAATTTTAGTGACATCTTGTAAATTAAGCCAAGGGTGGGCCAGTGCCTTAATTTTCTTTGTATTGTATAAAGAAATACACAAATATATGCACATTAGAGATTCCGTAAATCATGTCAGTGTTCACTTCAGTGGGTTACAGAAATACAAATATATAGTAATATACCTAGCAT
>CM060325.1:27810028-27850028 GCA_030674155.1 Stramonita haemastoma | reverse complement strand
GTCAAGCGTCAAATTTAGAGGAACTGTGATTTTTGTTATCTGCTTGTTTCAGGGACCACTAGATCACACCTGCGGAGATTTCTGGCTGATGATCTGGCAGCAGAAGAGCAAAGCTGTAGTCATGCTGAACAGGGTCATGGAGAAAGGAACTGTAAGTATCATACTTGTGTGTGTGCGTTTGGTCTTGTATTTAACGTCTGTTCACTTTTAGTCGCTGTAAATGAGTACCTACCCTCTTTAGGGTCAGGGAAAGTAACAGCAGTGAGAGAGAGGAGATGGGCACCGCCCTCAATATGCTGGCCCCTAGAGAAGCTGAGGTCTCTGATATCTCCCTCCCTAATGACCGCATAGGTTATGGGGACACCTTTACTATTTTTTTTATACCTTTAGTATTTGTGATATTGGATGGAATGTGTGCGTGTGTATTGGTTCTTGTATAATGTCTGTTCACTGTTTGTGATGTTCAGCGAAATGTGTGTGTGTGTGTGAGTGTATTCATTCTTGTATTTAGTGCCTGTTGACTGTTAGTGATATTAGACGGAATCTGTGTGTGTGTGTGTGTGTGTGTGTGTGTGTGTGTGTGTGTGTGTGTGTGTGTGTGTGTGTGTATTGTGTGTGTGTGTGTGTATTCTTGTATTTAACATCAGTTCTATATTAGTGGTATCAGATAGAATGTGTGTGTATGTACATATATGTTTGTTCTTGTATTTAGTATCTGTTCATTATTTGTGATCAATATTAGGTGGAATGTTTGGGGTTGGGATATTTATTTGGGGTTTTGAAGATGATATGTTTTGCTTTTATTTTAATTTGTGGTAATGTTGTGTTATTGTTTTTTTGTATGTTTATTTTTACTGTGTTTCACTCTTTTTTGTGGTTTAAATTGCATTTTATTGTTTTCTTCCAAGAAAATTCAGCTGAATGACAGGGTTTTTAGTTTATTTATTTTATGGAAACACTGGTGAATGGGAAAAAAAAGTTTCTGGGTGCTTGTAAGTGTGCATGTAGTGTTGTGTAAGTGGACACTTCACAATTTGTTTTTACTCAGTGGCATTCCAAAATGCAGTCATTGTTTGTTGTCCAGCTCATTCCCAGACCTCGCGTGAGCAGGAAGTCGATCTATCTTTTTTCCTGGTTGTAACATTAGTCCACAGGAGGGGGTGTGAGGGTGATGAGAGGTAAGGGGAAGGGCAGCAGAGGAAAATGTTTAGTTATTTCATCCTTAAAATGAAACTTGAGTTCAGTTGTTTGTACGCAAAATGGTGGCTATCTATGACAAAAACACAGTGATGGCTTGGTTTTCTGTGATCATGCAAAAAGCACTGAGCAGCATATTGGTTGTTTCAACAACAATTATTTCAAAGTCTTGTTGCCTCAAAAATAAAGTAAAACAGTCTGTGACGTCACACTTGTCGAGTAATGAAGAAGTTCATCCAGGAAAAGTAGTGTCATTCCTTTTGGTCAGATCGCAGTCAATTTCTACCAAGTTATAAAAAAATTGCACAATTCTTACCTCACCATCTCTTTTATTGTTTAATTCTTTAAACCCTGCCTCTCAAACTCCTCCTGGTTTCAATAAATTATCAAAAAGCTCGAGAAATGCTTCAAGAATTTTTGGTGGCTGCCATTTTCCTTAAGGGAGATCATGACTGGTTAAAAAAACAACAACAACCCCCCCCCCCCCCCTCTAGGCTAATCCAGTTAAAATTCATGCTGCTGGTGTGTGGTGAGTGACCTTCAACCCTTATCTGTGACCTTACAGTGGCCTTAACATTTATTGGTTGACCTTTTAAAGTGAGCTGTCAGTTATGATCACCTACGTCATCCCGGAATATTCCAAGAGTTTGCCATGCAACTTTGCAAGGTCATCCTGGATTGTTCCAGGAACTGTGCGATAAGGGTCAACAGAGTAGTGAGAGACGTATGTTTGTTTGGCTTTGTTGTAGCTGGTAATGACTTTTTTTTGTATGTGTGCAGGTGAAATGTGCTCAGTACTGGCCCCTGGGGGCAGACAAGGGAGAAGAAGACATGATTTTTGAAGATGTTGGTTTGCGGGTAAGCGTGAAAGGGGAGCAGGACAGTAACAACTTCATCCTACGCTGGCTGGAGCTGGAGGACATGGCGGTGAGTCTGAAGGAGAAGGAGGACCACCTTGGGTGGTGGGTTAACTAACTCCCAGAGAGATCCTGATTCTTCTGCTTAGAATACTGTTTGGTAGCGTCTCTTAAATACCAGGTTTTAAGTTTAATGCACATGGCAGGGTTGTGAACAGTATCAACATTTTTTTTTTTAACCTGTAAACTGCCTCATATACATGGTTGGACAAACACTATAGTCAAGTATTCATTACTGTTTGACTTCAATCCCATGGGTCTGTGAAGTCGTGGGTTTGAATATCAGCGGTGGTGTCTGGTGAATTAAGGGTGGGAGCTTTATGATCTCCCAGGTCAGCTTCAAGAGCCGACCTGCCAGGGCCTTCATTCCTTTTGTGTATAATATACTCATGCATACATAAAATCTTACCATTGGTGACGCTTGTAGCTCTAGCCAAGGAATGGGTGGGTAAAAAATACAGTTGGTTTGGTAGCCAAACTGTGTATCACCAGTGATTTAACATACCTTACATCATCGCACATGCTTGTGTGTGTGCTTACGATAGCATGAGCACTCACCTCCATTACCCTAACACACGTATAAACGCATGCACTCACACACACACACACATACTCACACACACACACACACACACACACACACACACACACACACACACACACACACACACACACACACACACACACACACACCTAGCATGAAATGTCTTAAATGGCTTTTAAAACACATCCAGATTCTGATTCTTCTGCTTAGAATACTGTTTGGTAGTGTCTCTGAAATACCAGGTTTAAATTTAATGCACAACCATAGCAGGTGATTTTATAGAATAGATTTGGATAAAAAAAAGAATAATTAGAGATGAAAAAAGATATTAAAAAAAAAAGAAAAAAAAGAAACGGGAGGAAAGTGTGGCTTGGGTGTGGGCCGCGAGTGTGGTCCAGGGTTAGTGCATCTGGTGGTGATCTGGGGGCTTCCCCCCTAAAGCCCATTCCGAAGTATGACGCACCGGGCCTGACTTGTCAGGTGCTTAGCGGCAGCGCAACACATTTTTGCTCACATGGCAGACAACAATAGTTGCTGTCTTGAGTGTTTGACAAAGAAGAAGAAGCTTTCTGAAGCTGAATAATTTTGGAATTTTTTAAATCTGACACTACAAACTGACATTGTGAGTATGAGATTTTTTTGGTGTCAAACAAATGCTGAAAACTCCCAACAACCTTTCTTTGCTTTATTTCTAAATTATAGAATTGTATACAGAAATCCCGCCCCACCCCCCCCCCCACCCCCCCACCCCCCTCCAGTGTTAGGTTGGGGTTAGGTTTTTTTTTTGGACCATACACACTGGCACTTCAGTAAGAAGGACACAGCTACAACACTCACACTGCATACACTGGTTTCCAATAATGACATTTCGTTCAGTTTTATATTTTTATGCAAAATGAGTGTGTGCATTAACTTTGTTAAATGATAACAGAATACTACTAGAGAAGAAAGTGGAATGCAGTGTTGTATTTCTTTTAGTATATTAAAAGCAAAAAAGACCCCCACCCCCCAATTTGAAAATGAAAATGAAGTATGTATTCTTGATTTATGATAATGTTTTGGAGACCAGTAGGGTGTGGGGGGGGCAAGGTGGCCTTAGACTTCACCACATTGTTCTCACTTTGTCATTCTTGCGCACACGTTAAATCCTGTTCCGCTTTTCGTAAGAGTAGGCCATTGTGTGCCGGTGGGAACAGATGACAAATACAAAACTGCATACACACGGAGACTGGATGAAAAAAAGCACATAAGTACCAGTAGGTCATTGTGTAGCCGCCGCTGTAGTCTAGTGGTTAGGGCGTTGGACTTGTAATCTAAAGGTTGCGGGTTCGATCCCAGCTTTCAGCTATGGCGTTGTGCCCTTTGAAAAGGCACTTTACGGCTATTTTCACACCCCACCCAGGTGTAAAAGGGGTACCAACCTTGTGTTGGGGGTTAGCCCTGCGACAGACTGGCGTCCTATCCAGGGGGAGTCTATGACTCTCAGTCGCTTAACGCCACAGAAACCGGGATAAGCACCGGCCTGATGAGCCTTAGGCTCGGGACAGACAGGCCATTATGTACCAGTGGGAACAGATGACATTTACAAAACTGCATACACACAGGGACTGGATGAAAAAAAGCACATAAGTGCTTATTCCATTATCCTCAATATAAAAGAATAAAATAAAAATAAAAATTCTTCTTTTGTACGAATATGTTTTTGTGAAGGTAATGCTGTTTTTTTGGATTGCAGACAGGAGACAAGCGGGAGGTGCTGCATTTTCACTACACCACCTGGCCCGACTTTGGGGTGCCCACGTCGCCAATGGCGTTTCTCAACTTCCTGAAAGTGGTGCGGGAGGCGGGCGCGTTGGAGCGAGATGTGGGCCCTGCCGTGATCCACTGCTCTGCTGGCATCGGGCGGTCTGGAACCTTCTGTTTGGTGGACTGCTGCTTAGTACTGGTACGTGGGTTGTGAATGCTGTGGGGCCGGCTGAACATGTTTGTTTCGGTGTTTGCTGAAGGTTTGATTATGTTGGAAGTTGTAAACAGAGTATGTGTTTCGTCAAATGGAGTGTCTGCTGAAGGTTTGACTCTGTAGGAAGATGTACACAGAGTATGTGTTTCTTCAGATAGAGACACGCTCATCCCCCCCCCCACCCTGTGGATAGAGACAACCTCAATCCCCACCCCCAACCAACCGCCATGGGAAAACAGGGGGCCCCTTCCAGTATGAATTGTACCGGCACCTTCTGGAAATTTCCCCTTTTTTGTCAAGCCCTTTGTTTCTGTCTTTCTTCTCACCTCACTATCCTCTCTCTGTCTCTGTCTGTCTGTCGTCTCTGTCTGTCTGTCTGTTCTGTCTGTCTCTGTCTGTCTCTCTCTGTCTCTCTCTCTCTGTCTCTGTCTTCTCTCTGTCTTTCTCTCTCTCTCTCTCTCTCTCTCTCTCTCTCTCTCTCTCTCTCTCTCTCTCTCTCTCTCTCTCTCTCTCTCTCTCTCTCTCTCTCTCTCTCTCTCTCTCTCTCTCTCTCTCCTCTCTCTTATATGCTCATTTTCTGCCAATCCAGCCCATTCTCCTGCCATTTTTCAAGCAAATCAGAAAATCTTTTCTTATGAACTTTTTGATGAGCTGCCCTGGAGTTGCAATGTGTCAGCTGAGGCCAGCGGGCAGATCTCCTGCAGTGTTACAAGCACAGGAGAAGACCATGCACTGCATATTCTACCCAATATGGCTATGAGAGAAATAGAGGCAGAAATCTCATACAGAGCCTTCAAATCATTTCTGTAATCTATGGTCCCACTTTGGAAGTTGTTTATCAAGAGCATAGAGAAATTTATAAGCAAATTAGAAGAGAGGAGAAATGTTTTTTTAATGTTTTTTTTTTATTGTAAGGCTTTTCAGTGAGTCTAAAATATCTATATATTACCTGCAATGTCCACTCTGGAAGGGAAGAAAATGATGAAAACTGTTCCAAAGCCACTGGCTTGGTGCAGTGGTTAGCACATTGTTTGGGTTTCTGGCAGGTTTGAATCCCATGGCATAAGTCATAGAGTTTAGACTCCGGCTAGCTTCTCTGCAGAGTGAGTTGGCTATGGGCTCATTGGGAAGACTGGAACCACACAGTTCAACTACATCTACTTTATGGATACAATTTTGAGAGTATTGCTTAAATTACCTGACCAGCACTGCAGGTGCCTGTTATTATTTTCTCGGGGCCCAGTTGACGCAGGATATTTTGATAGGCAGCGTAGAGCACAGCCCTGTCACATAGTCTCAAATCATATGCACTTCCATAGCAACAGCATTACATCATCCTCATCACCATTGATTATAATGCAATAGAAGACTTGCCATGTGTGTCTGCCTAACAAAAAGAGTTGACTTCACTGCAAAAATGAGATTTTTTTTTTATTCATTACCCCCCCCCCCTCTCTCTCTCCTTGACTGAAGTCAGTTCAAGCTTCTATCTCAGAAGTTTCAGTTTTGTGTGTTCATTAGTACTCTGAATGTTTCCACACTGATGTGAGTTCATCCACACCCCACACACCCCTCAGCTGTCTCTCCCCTCTACCCTTCAGAATTTAAATTTTTATGTGATCAGTGTGTGGGTGTGTTGGAATGCATTGAATGGACAGGTCATAGCATTTTGGGTTTTGGTGTGAGATTTTCAATGTTCAGTTCTTGAAGTGATTTGTGACAAATAGTTCTTGCGACTGGATGACTTGAGTGCTGTGGTTTTGTGTATCCGCAAGAAAAGTTGTAGATATTGATGTTTGAACATTCAGTATTTTGGGTATCTTTTGTTTTGTGCTCAGAGTGTTAGATGAAGCATAGTGCTGTGTGTGGGTGTGGGTGTGTGTGTGTGTATGTGTGTGTGTGTGTGTGTTAGTGGGTGAGAGTGTGATATGTGATTTTATGTGACATAATTCAACGTTTTGAATAGAATTTTTCAGATTTCTTTTCTGTGATTTCTGACCAGATTCCACCTATCCACAATTTGCTATTTTTCTGTTTTGAGAAATGGACAAATTTGGGGGGGGAGGGGGGCCTTTGGTATGTTTTGTGCAAGGAATGTTTGGTTTTTGTTGCAGATAGAGAAACACAAAACATTGAACTGCATCGACATTCGCCAGATGCTGCTTGCCATGCGGTCGTATCGCATGGGTCTCATCCAAACTCCAGACCAGCTGCGCTTCTCTTATCTTGCTGTCATACATGGAGGTCGCATTTTATTGGGGCAGGATGCAAATTCCAACATCCAGGTCAGCTGGGTTTTTTGTTGTTTGTTTTTTTGATAAAATGTTTTTTATTTTTGTTCCTCGGCTAGAGCTCACAGCTTCATTAGATAGTGGGATTTTTTGCATATTTAACTGTTTTTTACGACTTTTTTACCCATTAAAGTAGCTGGATTTTTCACTTCCGAGATGATGTCTGAACATACACTACCAGTATGCGAGTGTTTGCGTTTTTGTTATCCTTTCTTACCAGCACAAATGACCTACTCTTTCGAAAGGTGACACAAGTTGCCTGTAGTAGTGAAAGAGTTTGACCGATGCTTTTGGGTTGAGAGCTGTGACTCACCATCTGCGGCTTTTTCTCATTCGGCTGTGGATCCTCTCTCGACACATCAGAAAAAGTTGCTGTTGAATGGAGAGTGGGCTGTGGTGCTGCTGGAGGTGCTAAGAGAGCGTACATGTGATGTTAGGAGGCGGGATAGCCTAGTGGTCAGAACATTGCGCTGGCAATTTGACGACCCGAGTTTGATTACCGTTGGAGGGGAATTTTCCCCTTGAGTTAACATTAGTGCTGACTTCACTCTCCCCAGAAGTCTTTTGGATGAGACTGTAAACCGAGGCCCCGTGTGCAAACGCACGCAGATCATCTTGCGCACACGTTAAATCCTGTTCCGCTTTTCGTAAGAGTAGGCAGGCCATTGTGTGCCGGTGGGAACAGATGACAATATTTAGACAACTGCATACACATGGGGATTGGATGAAAAAAAGGACATGAGTGCTTATCCCATTATCCTCGATATAAAAGAATAAAATAAAATAAAATTAAAAAATGTATCAAAGACTATGTGAGTGAGTGGGGGTCAAAAAGTGTCCTCTCACACAGCTCCTCCTACAAGAATACCCTGATGAAGTGTTGAATGAAACTCTTGATTCCTTCCTACAGATCTGATGACAGACATATAGTTGAAAATTGTGAGGGGAGAGAAAGTTTAAAAAAAAGAAAGAAAGAATTTGAGATAAAAAGAATGATTGTGTGTGTTTGAGCTTTTTTGTTTTGTGCGTAGTTAGTGAGTATAAAAAAAAAAAAAAGAGGAAGGGAAGGCAAATTTTTTTTTCTTTACTTTTCCATTATTTGGTTGTTGTTTTTTTTTTCTTTTTTGTGTGTGCATAGTTAGTGAGTAATAAACGGAAGGGAAAGCAATTTTGTAATTTTTCTGTCCCTTTCCGTTGTTTTTTTCTTCCTTTTCAAATAATGATGTTGGTGGTATCTCATGTCAAAGACGTATTGTTGGATTTTTCAGATTCCTGATGAAGAATCTCCACGTCGCAAACAGGACGATGTGCCACCCCCCCCACCTACCCGTGTGACCAGTCTTCCAGAGTACAGAGGGCCTCTGCAGCTAGAACCCTCATCAGAGGAGGACGATGAGAATTTGGAGATGGACAATATAGACGACGAGCTGGCAGCGCTGATTGACGACGACGATGAACACCCCCCAGATGTGCCCCCCAAGAAACGTCTGGTATCAGGCTTTGAACGCATGTGCAGCAAAGAGGAGGAGCAGGATGAGGAATCGTAAGCTGGGATTTTGCTTGCTCTCTGTTGTTTTTGTTATTTGTCATTATTGCTTTTGTTTGTGTTTATGGTTAACTTTATGTATGCGTTGACTTACTTGTGTGTCTTAACTAGTTTGTAGTCATTGGCTGAAGAGAGATTTATGGGTTTCAGAGGACTTGTCTCTAATATGAGTGTGGTATCGGCCAGTTAAGTTCAAGTGACATTATTGAAATTTCAATGGAAAATATGGTTGAAGGGGTTTGTATGTGTGTGGATTTGGGTTGGGTTTTTTTTTTTGGGGGGGGGGGGGAGGGGGTGCAGTTCTGTTCCAGCTTTTTTTTTTTTTTTTAATGTTATTTGTTTTTTGTCAGATGCAAGTTAGTGAATTACATTGTTTTTATTGATTGATTTAATTGATTATTTTTTTTTTTATTTCAAGGATAATGGGATAAACACTCACGTGCCTTTTTACATCCAGTCCCCTTTTGTATGCAGTTGTGTAAATTTTGCCATCTGTTCCCACCGGCACACAATGACCCAGTCTTCTGAAAAGTGGAACAGGTTATAAAGTAGGCACAAGATGTTCTGCATGCGTTCGCACACAGGGTTGTCAGAAAGCATGTATGGAAAACGGAACAGTATTTTTTCAACACTTCAGGATAGGTGACCGCTTTTTAAGATTAGAAGTATGCCACACAATAGAGAAAAGTTTGGTTCCAGAAGTGGGGGGAAATCCCTTCACATTTAAATCCATCTCTCAATACGTGTGAAACATGTATGATTCAGAGGAGGGATGGGATAGCCTAATGGTCAGAACATTGCGCAGGCAATTTGACAACCTGAGTTCGATTCCCGGTCGAGGGGATTTTTCTCCTGGAGTTAACATCAGTGCTGACTCCACTCTCCCCACAAGTCTTTCGTATGAGACTGTAAACCGAGGCCATGTGTGCGAATGCACGCAGAACATCTTGCGCACATGTTAAATCCTGTTCTGCTTTTCGTAAGAGTAGGCCATCGTGTGCCAGTGGGAACAGATGACACGATTTACAAAAACTGCATACACACGGGGACTGGATGAAAAAAAGCACATGAGTGCTTATTCCATTATCCTCAATATAAAAGAATAAAATTAAAAAAAAATTTTAAGATAGTAAAAATTTGTACTGATTGATTTTTATTTTCATTTCACCCAGTACTGTCAACCTGCGGAGACGGATCCGGGCGGAGCGTCAGAAGAGCACTCAGGAGAAGATCAAAAACATGAAGGAACGGCAACGGAAGAGCGAGATCTGGAACCGCAAGCGCTCCTACTTCCAGCCCATCTGTCTGGGACTGGTGATTCTCGTGGGCAGCTACTTTGTCTATCGCTTCTACTGGAGGTACCAGTGAGTGCGGTGTGAGTGGTGTCTGACTGTGCTGTTGCAGTGGTGACCTTTTTGTGCTCGTTCAAAGCAAGTAGTCCCTGTCGGCTCCTTGGCTTGGTGTGAAAGTTCTGTGCTATCCTGGTTGGATTGTCATTATCATATATATGTAGAATGTGTACGTTGGTGTGATTGTGGTGGGGTTCATGAGCTGTTTTTGGGGGGGAGGGGGGGAGTGAGGGAGGGAAGTTTTGTTGATGGTGATAGTGAGTAGTGTCGTTGGGCATGGTGGCGTCATTATTAGAACCTGGTCGTGTTCTTATTGCGGACTGTTTGATTTTCACAGGATGCATGCTGTTGTGTAGTTTGTTTTTTTTTAGTTGGGTTTTTTTTTTGTTGGTTGTTATGTTTGCTGTGTTTTTTTTAGTTTGTATTGCTTTTTGGTTTTTGTGTATGCTGTTTTGGTTATTAACCTGTTCACTTTGTTGATGAAGATACTTTTTCTTTTCTCCTTTTAGTTTATGAACAAAGCATTTTTCGTTTAACACAATATGCCAAAATTTTTTAAAGAAAATTTTTGTAAATGCAAGTTGCCAGCCTTGTCTCAAATTTTACATCGCTGTAAGATTTCATTGACTTGGCTTGGCGTTGAATGTTGCTGCTGTTAGCATTTCTTGTTTATGGATAGCTGCTACAACTGAATCAGCTTAGGGGCAGACATCTTAAGTGGTAAGTAAACTATTCAGTTTCATAGTACAAATTATTTTTATGTCTAAAGCAGATTAGAATAATAGACACCTTTGGTTCTGAAAACGTTTTTGAGTATCAAAAACGTCGCTGAATCAGAAAGTGTGGAGGATTTTTGATAATTGCATGTTGTGGCTCAAATGCCATCACATTGTCAATGGAAAATGGGCCATTTATCATTCAAGATAAAAAGAATTGGAAATAAAGTGAAGGCAATCAGTGATTCTCCTTTTTTTTTTTTTTTTGGTAGTTCCTCGGCTAGAGCTCTGAGGTTTACCGATGGTGAGATTTTTGCTGTTTTGGTTTTTTTTTTTTTAACCATTTAGGTTGTTGCATTCTGACTTTGGGGATAGTCAGTGATATGCTATGTGTAGTTTGAGGCAAAAGTATAAAGCCTGGAAGCTGGGACACTGTTGCTGAGTATGCTCAGAGAGAGAGAGAGAGAGGACTGCTTGTTATTAGCATAGATGTATATGAGACATTACTGCCTATTCTTTTTACTGGTAAGAAATCATTTGAAAAGGAAGGAAACGATGCTTGTGCCACCTTGAGTAGTATGGCCTAAGTGTAAAGGTTGACAGAATATGTGTAACCTATGGAGAATCTGTTTGTTTTGATATGTGTTTGTACATAGATATATATATACACATGTATGTGTGTGTGTAGAGATTTTGTTCTTGTGTGTGTTTGTTTCTTTGAAGCTTTTTTCTTTCTTTTTTTTTCTTGGGAAGGGGGGTGGGGTGCTGCTGTTTTCTTTTTCTTTTTTTTAATAACTTTTTTGCTATTTTGTTTTACTGACAATAAGGCTATAGTCATTTTTCACAGCTTTGCCCCATGCACTTTATATAATTCACGCAGTCTGCTATATTATTAAAATCTGTCAAAGCAAGGTCCTGACTCTGAAATCATACCAGGACTGACCTCTGAACCTGGGGGTGAGATGATGGTTGGTGGAAGAGACTGAAACTGTTCAATGAGTCACATATTAAAAAACAACAACAAAAAACTTATCTTAACCTGTGGACAAACGCAGCATTTGAGTGTTGGTTTTGCTGGATTTGTGTACAGATTGATCTGATGTATGTGTGTGTGCATGTGTATTCAGTACGTTTGGGAACAGTACCTCAGGATTTTCCAAGACCAAAAGTTTGCTGTTGATTTCGATTTTTTTTTGCTGTTGTTGATTTGCTGGATCATTTTGATGTACGTCTGGTACTATTCTGCACCTAATTGATTGTTACAAGTGAATTTTTTTTTATGAGTTCAAGAAAGTAGTTTAAAAACCTTTTGTGATTTGTAAAATAAGGCTCATTGTTTTGGTATATTTCATAATGTTTCATTAAAAAAAAAAATGATTACATTCCCTCCCCCCCACGCCCTTTAGATATGAACATAGTGTAAAGAAATACAAACTTGTATGACACTAAATATGTATGACATAATAGGTCTTGGTGTGTGTATGAGTGCTTGTGTGTGTGTGTGTGTGTGTGTGTGTGTGTGTGTGTGTGTGTGTGTGTGTGATTTATACTGGTTTTTTAAGTTTTATTTTACTTCCCTTGACCATTTTTGATATCATGATTTTAGACAGTAATTTTAAGAGCCAAGGTATTTAAATTCATTTATTGTGTGACTTGTGGGTGGTTCAGTGAATTTTTACTTCTTTTTTTAAAAATCAATGGTCACATGGGCAGGTTGGGGATGGGATAGCTCAGTGGTCAGAGCACTCGCTTTCCCCAAGCTAAGGTTCAGCAGCATCAAGCATGGTTACCAAGTGGGTCGGTGACTGTTTGCTTGCCTTGCTTTAGTACAGTCCCCCAGTTCACCCAACTTTGAATGAATACCTGCCCTCTTTAGGGAAAGGGAGGTAAAGCAGCAAGGGAGAGTATGAGGGGCGCCCCTCAATATGCTGGTCCCCTAGAGAAGCTGAGGTCTGTGACACATTGCTCCTCAGCAACTGCTCAGGTTATGGGAACACCTTTACCATCACCAACATGGACAGAGACTTGACTGGGGAGAGGTTTCATTCATGGCTTGAAGAAAAGAGCATGCAACAGCTTTATTTTCATTCTTTGGCAATAAACTGTTTGAACTTCCACCTTGGAGTGAACATTGGCTCTGACCCACTCCTTTGAAAGTCCTTAAAGTAAGACTGCTAACTGAGGTCCTTTGTGCAAACTTATGCAGGGGGGTAGGGATAGCTTAGAGGTTAGAGCATTGCGATTGCAATCTGACATCCCAGGTTTTAAGGCATCTGTTCAAAGGGATGTTCCCCCGGAGTTAGCATCAGTGTTGACTCCACACCTCCGAAAGTCCTTCAGATGAGAGTTTTGAGACTATAAATTCAGGTAACATGTGAGAACTCTCGAACATCTTGCGCACATGTTGAAACCCCTTTTGTAAAGTAGTCAGCCATTGTGGCCAGTGGGAATGAAAGACAGAAAATTGCAAAAGTGCATGCAGACTGGTGCCATGTCATGTTTAGTAGACATCATCCCTGAAGTTGGACTTCATGGAACTATGGGAGTGTGTGTTGTGTGTGTGGTGTGTGTGTGTGTGTGTTGTGTGTGTGTGTGTGTGTGTTGTGTGTTGTACACACGTGGGGGCAGAGGGAAGTTGTTGAAATGGTTTTTGTTGTTTAAAGGTCGGGAAATATGTCCTTCTCAAACTTGAGTCATAAACCACCCTAGGAAATCCATATTGGTCCTGCCTGTGAAGCTGATTTGATAAGGTGCATGGGGTTAAGGTATGTGAAAGTAGACCACTAATTATAGTTGCTTTTTTTTTTCCACTTGCATATATATGACACAGCTAATAATGCAACATTGAAGTCTGATTTTTAAAATCATCATCATTTTGATAATCTGTTAAGCTTAGTTTTGGCGCTTCACTAATATTCTGTTTGACATGTTTTTTTATACTTGACATGTGTGTTTTTAAAGTGTTAGTTGTATGTATATACATATATTATCATGATACTTGCACTGCACCACACCTTTGACTGTGAGTGCGAGTGTCATTTACCCTTTGCTGTACTTATGGATGCAAAATCACCCATACTGTCATTGAAATGACCATAACTCCTTTTCCACAAATGTCATGACATTGTCTGAAGGGGTTATTCATGGCCATATTCTTCCCCACAACTGGGCATTTTCAATCCTAGAAATTCTTTAAAAAAAAAACAAAGCAAACAAACAAAACCAATTAAAGTCATCCAGCAACCTTAACCTTGTTGCTGTATATGTTCAAAACAAAAAGTTTTGTTGATGATGTATGTGACATACTTTTTTTTTTTTTTGTAGAGTTACAGCCAGCATAGCTGCTTTGCTTGGATATAATTATGTGTGTATAATTGTGTGTGGACACACACATTTAAGGAAATTCTTTTTCTTCGTCAAATACTCATTATTGTGGTCTGTCATTTGAGTGAAAATGAATAGCACTGCTAAGTCAGGCCCAGCGCATCCGACTTTGTTGTGGAAGAGAATTTCTACCTTTTCAGGGTTAATTTTTTTTTTTTTTTAAGGCAGGAGAGTGGACCAGAAAGGCAGAAAATAAACAAAAGGTGGTGATAGGAAGAGAAGGAACAAGGCAGCAACAAAAGAGAGATAGAATAGAGGGAATTCCTGGCACAAAATTTCTGAAGGTGGGGATGCTATTGTGTTGACAGGCCCCAGCATCCCCATTTTGGGGGGGGGGGAGGGGGGGGGGAGGATCACGCAATTATACTCGAGTATTCTGTATTTCTGTCTTTGCTCTGTGGTCTGTTGTCTAAGTTTACATTTTTAATATTGTCACACACACACACACACACACACATCACACACACACACACACACACACACACACACACACACACACACACACACACACACACCACGTGTACACATATTATACTCTGCCCCTGTGGGGAGGAATATTGCCTGACATCATCCCTCTCTGAGGCTCTCTGTATCATGGGTGGCTTTGCTCTCCTAAAGTACTTCACAAGTGTAAGTATTTAATTAAGTGAAGTTCGGTGAAAAGTTACACGTTGGCAATGTTTACAATGAAAACCTTGGCACTATCATATCCAGTCTGGATCATATCTTGAGATTTGTATGGCAGTTCGCGACATTGTAAATTAGTGTGTATGTGTGTGTATGCTGGCATATCTGTGTGCGTCAGTGTGTGTTGTGATATGTGTGTGTGTGTGTGTGTGTGTGTGTGTGCGCGCGCGCGATGCGTGTGTGTGTGTGTGTGCGTGTGTGTGGTGTGTGCGTGTGTGTGTGTTTGCGGGTATTGTGCATGTGCAGGCATATCTGCGTCAGTGTGGTTTGTTTGCATGGTGTAGAATGAAAGACAGTACGAAATTGTGACCAGCTTGGACAGCAGTTTTTGTTTTACACTCAATTCACCTTTTTCACTAATTCTAAGTTGATGTATGATGATTGAATGTTTGAAACGGTCAGATTTTGCTCAACGTTTCAAGATCGAAATGAATGTTCTAACCAGGGGTTTTAAGAGAAATCATGTTATCTGAAGTTACCAAATGTAACTTCTACAATTTTTTAAGTGAAAAAGGGTTGGGTTTTTTTTTTTTTTTTTTTTTTTTCTTATTTCAGACAAAACTCTAAGCATTACAAGTTTTATTGCAAAGATAGGTTATGAATAGTCCTTGGGGTGGGTTTTTTTTGTCAAGAAGAATAGATGTTTTTGTTTTCCTGATGTTGAAATAGAAGGTTGTAGGTCATTGTTTGTATTACTACTCTGAGGCTTTGTTGTTGTTGTTTGTTATTTTATGTACACAGAACATTTTCACATGCTACCTTAAGTAACCAACCACCATCATCCCCATTCTCCATCCACCCACCCCCTCTCCCACCTCTCCTCAAGTGTGCACTTGACAAACACACACACACACACTTTATTCATTTTAGTAAACACAACTGTAAAAACAAAATAGAAAAATTTCTAAACCCCCTCCCCCCTTGTCTGAAATGCATAATTTCCATGTGTGCTCATTTGTGCATGTACCATATTCATGAACATACCTATAATGCTTACTTTAACGTTAAAGAGTGCTCCTGCATCTAGGCATGCTAAAGATGACACCTCACACACACACCCATGCTAAAGACAACAATGTAAATGACTATAACTTTTGCATAGGGTGTAAGCAATGTGAAATATAAGCAAACGGAGACATTTATAGGTAAAAGGTTATTGCAAATACAGCAGCCAGCCTCTGTAGAGCAAACACACTTGCTTGACAAAAAGGGAGAGAGAGAGAAAGAAAAAAGAAAAGAAAGGTACTAATGCTTAAAACCTCACCAAGCCTCTCAACTCGGGCAGCTAACCAGATCAGCACAAGTAAGTCAAGTCAAACCCATGAGGGCAATTGCAACATTGACAGGCACATAACTGACAGGAATCGTAATTTTAAAAAAATTTTTTTTTTTTTTTTACATCATACGCATGCCCACACACACACACAAAACTTGAATTCTCTGAGTGGGTCTTAAAGTATTTTGGAGATAGATCAGATCATTTCACTGAGTGGCTCTTCAGCTTGTGATTTTTTTTGCATCCAACAGAAAATATGTTGTTTTACTTGTTTCTATGAGGCAGACTTGTATGGCAAGGGTGACATTGACATTGCCTCTGATTGGCTGATCTGCAAAGGAAGAGGAATAAGTAGTGAAAAGTTTAGATTGGTTGAAAATGTAGAAAAGACAGACTGGCAGTGACTTGTGGGAACTTGTGTTTTTAGCATTGGCACAGACAGCATGTGTGGTAGACCTGGCTACTCCAGGCTGTTCAGTTATGATGTGCATGAAAGGGGGCTGTGTTCATATTGCGGTCACTGCATTGTCACAAATGTGTCGTTTTTAATTAAACATATTTGTGCCATCTTTTGGTCATGAAGAAGCAGCATGAAGGCATGGTAGGATTATGTTTTTGTTTAAATTCATAGCAGTGGTTTTTTTTTTTTTTTTGCTGCAAACTGTGAAATGACCAGATGGGTATCACCGTTATAGATTTTATCATGTAAAGCTTATAACCTATAGTGAGACGAGACTGATTTTATAAAGGGAGGGGGGGGGGGGGGTGTCATAGTTTCGTCACCAGTATTCATGCAGTTGAGCTTGATGTGTGGCTGTAACGTAGTACAGGCAAGTGTATGTACCCTGCTGAAAATGTTGATTTTGGTGTTGGAGGATGTTATAGGACCAATGTTTCCATTCTAGAGCTTGGTATGGATGGACTGCTGGGACCACAGTTGTTGGTCTTGTAAGGTAAAGGAGAGTTGTAGTGTAAGAAAAGTGGCAGATTGTCACCCAAACCCTTTGTCCTCGGAGTTGTGGTTGTGTAAGTAAAAGAGCAGATTGTCGCCCACCCCTTTGTCACTCTTGGATTTTCTGTCAAGGGCAGACATCTCATCTCTAGGTCTTTGCTTATAATCAAGGAGCAGGTTTTGCAGAATGACGGAGCAAGATATTTAAAGATGTTAGGTGGTGTTGGTTATAAAGTGAAAGTTACTGGAAGCCACTGAAACTGAATGAGGTGACAGCCCTGACATGGCTTTCGTGGTCAGTAGGGCTGTAAACAATATGGAATGGAATGGAAAGGAGCTGGTTTGGGCTGCATGATTGTACTTTAGTAACCATAGCCAGTGTAGTAGGTAACTTGGAGATCAGGATGGTAGCTACTTTTTGATAGAAAGATGTGAGAACTGCCACCTTGCCGGCAATATCACTAGTACCCACATGACAGATCTATGTTGGTATCCATTGTGTGTTATCATTGTAGGACTTGTCAGGCATGAATTCATCAGTTGGGTTTGATATGATTTTAACATTTGTCATGATCCCTGTCAAAAGCTCTTTTATATTTGCAGCATCAGAAAAGAGCAGAGAATAATCATTCTATATTTTATATCTCATGTGTACTCAATTCAGAAATGAACCCTCATGTGGTCTCAAGCTATGCCAACACCTGTGTGCAGGTGTGGCTACCTCCCGCACCCCACCCCCACCCCTCACCCCCCACCCCCTCTTGTTTGATTTGTTGTCACATCTCATGACATACATCCCTGACTTGGTGGTTTTAACAAGGAACAACACTTATAATATGTTGATACTTTTTTGTGTTGAAAAAATAATCCTCCAACAGTTATTTTTGTTCATGTACAAAAGCATATCTCGGCATATTCTCAAAGAAATAAAAAGTTGAGAAAGAACTTCATTTCTTGGTTTGGATTGTCTTGTTGGTGTTTTTTTTTCCTCTGCTGCTTCTTCCTTCTCTTTTTTTCAGTTTTGTATCTGATCTGTACCTTGGTGGTGTGAAAAGATGGCCTAGAAGTTTCCATTTGTAACCTTTCTGTTCCTTCCTTTTCCTTTTCTTGGATATGCATGTTTTTTTGCGGTGGTGTTTGTTTCTTACATGTATACACATGTTCGGTGTTGTCTTCTTCTTTCTCAACTTGCTATTGCAGTTTTATCTTTCTCTTTCTAAATGGTTTTACTCAGTTTTGGGTAAGAACACCTCAATCTTGTTCCATTCAGCCATTTCCACATTTCTACTGTGCTGCCTTTCTTTCTTCCTTCCTTTATTTCATTCTTTTGTTGTTGTTGTAAAGTGACAGCTGTGATGAATATGAAAGCTGACTTATCAGTGACTACTGATACTTTCTGATTGTGCATTCATTCGGCTCTCTCATTTTCAGTGGGGGCTGCTCTGATTTCTGTAGAAAAAAATGGAATTCTTTTTCCAACCTCTCCCGGAATTATTCAGACACTACAATTTTGAACATTGATCTGAAGATTTCATTGCGCCAAGAAGGGAGTGATTTTAACCGAAACCTTACAAGTAGAGTGCTTGGATTTTTCATGAAGTGTAAATCAATTTAGATGTGTGGGAGTGTGTACATTTGTGGCAGCCCATAACATGTGGTATCGCTCTTCACAAAAGTTATATTATTATTATTGTTATTATTATTATTATATATTTATTATTATTATATTAATTTCTTTTATAATGACCATAAACTAGAGAAAAAAATCTGCATTGTCTTGCTAATTTTTATCATCTGTTGCCTTCATTCCCCAAGTCTTTTAAACCCAAGTTGAATTTGAGAATTAAACCAGATGAATTGTCTCAACTGAACTGAAATTGGTTTGTTAACCATAACATTACCCCCCCCCCCCCCTTTCCCCCCACAAAAAATCTCTTGGAACTACTGCAAGACAATTTACTAAGACTAGCAAAACAATTTTTGGGGGGTTATTTTCTGTGTTTCATTGATATTTATTTTACTTGTTTGTTTATGTATTTATTTTTTTCATTAATTACTCATCTATCCATTGCTTTCATACCTTCTGTAACACCACAATGCCATGATGTAAAAAAACAAAAAACAAAACCAGATTAGATGACCTTCATTCAGAATGTTCCAAGATACAGCATGCACACACAAAATAAGGAAAACCAAAAACCGCCAAAACGAACAAACCTGACAGTTAACAGATACTGTTCACTTCATAAGGCAAAGCTTGAAGACTGCAGCTTGCACAGCTGTGGTTGAAAGATGTGATTACAAAGTGTGCAGAGAAAAATGTGTGGGAAGCCAATTAAGAATTTTTTGCGGTTGTTTGGCTTGAAAAACTGACCTCAGTGACAAATAGTGAAATACTCTAACCCTCATTTAATGGACCTAGCTTCATTTTCTCATCTCATTTATTTATTCATGCTGGCCACAGCTGTAGGTTTCCCCCACTTTCAGCTGCTGTCTATTCCATCCCATATCCAGCCCAGCTGGGGTCAGCTAATTAACAGCAGGAACTGACTGCTACTTGGACTTGGTAAAAGAAAGGGGAGTGCTAATTTTAGCTCTAGCCCTGTCTGGACCCTTGACTGAGTTATGTTAGATTTGCGCTGCTGTGCCATGACATAAATGATAAAATACATGCATTATCCTTTTTGCTGAATAGATTCAGGAGGCATGGCAGTAATGTGGGATGCACATTCCTAGTTGTAGGGACAGTTCCATCTTTATTCAGAACTCTTTTCATATGGCTGTAGCACCATGTGGTGATCAAAAGCGCATGGACTTGACAGACTACCACTTGATTTCAGTGATGGCTCATGGATGAAGAATAAGTTTTTTGTACCTCTTCCTAATAAACGTATAGTACATAAGGCTTCAAGTGCCATAATTCCTTTAGAGATCAGTAACACATGCAAATGCTTAAAACTTGCTTATTGCCAAGAATTTAAGATCCTGTGATGTTGATGTGTTTGGTGGGTTGCAGAAAAGACAGACTGCATGCACTCAAGGCTTCATTGGTGTGTTTGGGGATTCATGGGTCAAGTCTCAGAAACATCTCTGAGGTAGATAGATCACTTGGCAAGTGTTGGATGGCATTTATGAAAATACCCCACATTTATACATCTTTAGTATGAGAAACTGAATGAAGAGAATGTCTTTCTGTTTGAGCACAGAATCTTCATCACTACAGTAATTAAGCAGTGCAGAAGAAAAGTGACCTCACATTTCTCACCTGTCAGTTACCAAAATTCGACATTAACCGCAGTACCCAAAAACAATGACATGATCCTTCTCCATTTGCTCAATCTTTGCTGGCCGTGCTGAATTCATGGATTCTCATGCCACAGGATTCAATAATGTTGCCCATGAGAGAAGCTGGTGGTCTTCTTTTTTTCTTGGTCCCTCATCTAGCCTTGGAAAGACGTTCATAGGTATATTTCGTTTCAAGTGCAAGGCCTACACAATATCTTATTTTCCATTCAATTATTTTAGTTAAATTTTCATCTTGTTCCAGTTTACATCTGCATCAAACTGACCCTACTGTTTGTAGAACCTGAAACCATATCCTCTTGATCTTCACATGCAGCGAACCAGCCATCATCATGTCATCATTATCACCATTGTCATCTGTTTTAATCCTGGGGGCGGGTGGGGGAGGGGAAGACACTGTGAGAAGACCCAGGTAAAGTATCGCAACAACCCTTATTGTCTTGACTGTCTGCATCTTGAGAATTAAACAAATGGTTTGAGAAAAAATCTCAAAACTACTGAGATTCAAATTCTTTTATTTCAAGGATAATGGAATAAGCACTCAAGTGCTTTTTTTATTTACATCCACTTTCTGTAGTTCCTCCAGTTCGTGTAAATTTTTGTCATTAGTTCCCACCAGCACACAATGGTCTATTCCGAAAAGCAAAACTGGTCTATTCCAAAAGGCAAAATGGGTTTTACCATGTTTTTTTGTCGGGTTTTAACATGCGTGCAAGATGTTGTGCATACATTTGTACAGGGGGCCTTGGTTTATAGTCTGCCTCATCTGACATGATATAGGATATGATGTGCCCAACCTTTACCTGACAGTGATAAGGAATGGACAAACAAGACAGTAAACCGCTGGGATGGGCACATGAAAAGGGATTTGTTACTAGTCTGAAAGCTGGCAGTAGATAAAAACAAGGAACCTCTGCAGGTGATTGACTTTTGTTTTTCTCTTCACTTAGCCTAAAATTATCACAGAAACACTTCTAGAAACATTTCTTCTCAATTCTATGCTTTGAATTCCCCTTTTCTATCTTCTGATCATTCTCACCAGCTGTCAACTCAACTTTGCGAGACCCAAGAGCAAAACCTGAAAAAAACAAACCTCAGCATGTGTGTGTGTGTGTGTGTGTGTGTGTTTTATTTGTTTTATTCTTTTATTTTATTTATTTTTTCTTTTATTTCAAGGATATGGAAAAAGCACTCATATGCTTTTAAAAAATTTACTTCCAGTCCTGGTGTGTTTGCAGTTTGTCAGTTTTGTCATCCATTCCACCATACACAATAGCCTACTCTTCCGAAAAGCGGAACGGTCTTAACATGTGTGCAAGATGTTCCGTATACATTTGCACATGGGACCTCGGTTTATAGTCTCATCTGAAGGGTGGTGTGGGTTGTGTGTGTGTGTGTATGTGAGAGAGAAATCATTTTACCTTGATTATCTTACAACTTAGACCGGTACACATCATCTTCTTTACTAAGACCCTCCTTACCCTGTAGGGATGCTGTGAGCCTGTCCGTATAAATAGCACCATCACCTTTTGGAAATTCTGTGCTTGGAATTCACCCTTTTCTATCCCTCTCTTTGTTTCTGCCTTGTTCCTTTTCTTTCAGTCACCAGGTTTTTGTCTATTTTTTGTTTGTTTGCATGTCTGGTCCATTCATTTTCCAGAAAGACTTTATTCATAACAATTCTCTCCCATGCCGAAGTCGGATGCACTGGGCCTGACTTGTCAAGTCACTTAAAGGCATGCGCAACGCATTTTCACTCATGACAGACAATAATAGTTGCTGAGTGTTTGACAGAGACAGTTGCGGAGAAGGTTAGCAACAGCTAGACTCAAACAAAGCAAATGATAGTTGTACTTCACTGTGTATGGGTTTGTCAGACTTGCACCACATTTGACACATCACTGATTTGTCTTATAATGAATATATTAAAAAAAAGCTACTATATACGATGTAAGAAGTGGGGGAAGCTGGTTGTAAAATCTTCAGGGAAGCCCTAACAGTCTACTGGACTACAGAATAGGTGCAGGGGCCTCACCTACCTGTGTTTACAACTTGACCCCAAAATCAGCATGAACTACCAAGCTGGGGGGGGGGGGGGGGGGACAAGGAAAAGCATTTTAATCGATATACATAGTGAAGGTTTTTTTTTTTAAATTAAAATTTAAAAACCCTTCACTATGGATATCGAAACGTCATCCCATCTCAACCAGTTTATATCTGACTGATAGATGGGGGTTTTTTTTTGCGTTTTTTTCAGCGTTTTCCCCCCCCCCCCCAAAAAAAAAGCATAAACCAGAGTATGTTTGTGTTATGTGTAATGCTTCTGAAGAGCACTTTATGTGTGTTATAAAGCATTCATCTCTTCTTCTTTCATTCCTCAACTGGAGCTCTGAGGGTTACCAATGGTGAATAGTGAGAAATTTGGTGTATGCGACTGGTTTTTTCCCCCGCCACCATTTAGATAGCTGCATTCCAACTTCGGGAATGTAAAGCACATGGAATACATTCAGATTCTTGTGAGTTGACCTAAAAGAAAAAAAAATCTCAACAAGAAGTGCTGGATGGTAAAAAAAAACCCAACAAACCCACACGAGTGCTTATTGGTTAATTCCATTATCCTCAACACAAAGGAATAAGTAACTGAATAAAGAAATCCATAAAAATGAAACTGCCTCAGCTTGTCACCCCACACACCCACCATGTACCACTTCATTTTTGTGACAAGCTCCACAGCTTGCAGTAAATGTGCCAGAAACCCACAGCAGCAGGTGAGAAATCTTCATTATCTTATGTGTCTCTTGTATGTATAGGCAGCTACTAGGAATGGGTATATATATATATATACATGTATACATTCACACAAAACTCACTCTTGGTTTAAAAAAAAAAAAAAAAAACAAAAAAACACAAACAAACGAAAACCCTGACTGGCCAACACAAGTGAAGAAAGTTTTTGATTTTAGGACTAGAAATATTTGCTTCACACAACTGCTTTGAATGTAAGGAGACGGAAGAAAAAATTGATGTGTGCAATATCTTTTAACACTTTGCCGCTGCTAACCTGTTTGCCTTTCTCATTTTCCCCTCTGCAGTCATTAGATATTTTTTCAAAATACGCTTTTTATGGTTAAGCAGAGAATGGTGCATTGTAACTCTGCTATGATGATATAATTTTTGTTTTTGTCTAATATCACTTTTATGTAAACAGATGTTAAAATTGAAGACCAACCATCATGATACTTGTCATTTTGTACAGATGGTTTTGAGTTTTTGGTGGTGATAATGTCTGAATGTTGTTAGTAGTAATGTCATTGCATGCTGCAAGGTAACAGGAGATTTGGTGCCTGTTACAGTGTGTGTTGTTATTGTATGTTTCAGAAAATGACTGTATCCAGCCAGGCTAGGACTCAACTAAATGGGGTTTGTTTTTATCATTATTGTTTGGTAGCTTCAAGTTCCACTTGTACATGTATGTATTATGTCACATCATCAACTTTCAGATCACATAGTAAAAGAGTTTGAACTTGAGAGGATTTTTGAGAAAAGGAACACCCCTTCCTCCTTCACCACGCCACAAATGGAATGCAATGGAAGAAAACGCACGCATACAGATGGGTGCATATGTGAAACTGATGCTCATTTACTTGAGATACCAAATAGCTAGAGTTAAGAAAATAATTTAGGTTTCATGCATTTAAATGGTACCTTTGTGTGTGTGTGTGTGTGTGCGTGTGCATGTGTATGCATATGTGCATTTTTGCACACGTGTGTGTGTGTGTATGTTTGTGTGTTTGTATGTTTTCACAGTGTGTGTGTGTGTGTGTGTGTGTGTGTGTGTGTGTGTGTGTGTGTGTGTGTGTGTGTTCACAGAGTATGTGTGTTAGACATGCATACATCCTGAAAAAAAAGAGCCTCTGCACATGCATACACGTATTCAAAATCAAATGACATGTACGCACAGCTGTTCTTAGCTGTTTTTGCTTTGGTTTCGCTTTTTTGGGGGAAGGGGGGGATGGCAGATTTTGCTGCTGGATTTTTTCCTGTTGTAACAGACTGCTTTGCTCTATGATCCCTCCCAGGCACCTGGGACTTGATGGTTGTGGCTGAAATCCCGCCGTGAGCTGCAGCCGACATCAATTCAACCTTGTACAAGACTATGACGCTGACTGACTACAGCCCCTGCACAGGCAACAGGCAGGCAGGCAGGCAGGGGCTCATTGTCATTGTCAGTGATGTTCTGTGAACATGGTTACACAGTATTTATATATACTGCATATAAGAAAAAAGACACTCTATGCTGTTGAAATATTGTTGTTTATACTCACTCCTAACCCCCCCCCCCCCCCCCCCTTCAATACACACACACAGAGTCCTTGTAACAAACTCTGGTTAAGTGATTGCAGTAATCGTGCACATATGAAGACCATCTATGCTATTGAAATATTTTTCATACACACACACACACACACACACACACACACACACGTTCATTTTTAATCTTTTCATTTGTACCACATATCTTCTTTAAGTTTTTCCTTGTTCAAATATGATTATTGTCTCTTTTTTTCTCCTTTTTAAAATATTTTTTTTAATTTTTTTTTTAGATGGATGGCTTGATGAAAAAAAGCAATTGGACTGCTTACTCAATGTACCATCTGGAAATAAAAGTTTGACTTTGACTTTGACTTTGACACACACACACCCATGCATACTCTCTCACACACACACACACACACACACACACACACACACACACACACCAACACACACCAACACACACCCCCCCATGCATACACACACACACACACACACACACACACACACACACACACACAGAGTCGTCATAGACAAAACATGGTTGCAGTATTTGTGCACATAAGAAGACCCTCTATACTGATACTGTTGAAATATTGTTGGCGCACGCACACACACACACACACACAAACACACACACGTGTACACACACACACACACAAACACACACACGTGTACACACACACACAACACACACACACACACACACACATGCAGAGTTCTCACATACAAAACTCTCTACAATGACATTACCTGTTGTTCTTTTTTTTGTTGTTGTTGTTGTTTGTCTCTCAGAGGAAAAGTATGCTAATGATCATGTTGAAATGTGATGCGTGATAAGAACTGTCATTTGTAAAATGGCTTTTGAAATTTGAAAAGAATTTTTTTTTTCATAGTATTTTTGAAAATTAAATCAGTTTTACAAAATAAAAGAGCTGTTAGATTCTGTAATTTGTTCTTCTGTCTGTGTGTGTGTGTGTGTGTGTGTGTGTGGTGCAGCCTGAACACAAAAACTAAAGTGATTATTTCCACAAGCATGTTTAAAAACAAAAACTATTTTCTTTTAAAAGCATGACTGACAAATAACAACAAAGATGAAAAGTTTCAATAGTTTTTCAATTTATTTCTCGAATGTACCATCAACAACAAAAGACCTGTACCCCTCCCCCTCCCCCTTAAAATACAAAGAAATCAAACCAGTACAAAGCAACACAAGACAAATAATTGATTGCAAATTTGAAACAGAAACATCAACAGAAAATTGCACAAGAGAGCGAGAAGAGGGTAGACTGTATGATAATGCATTCTGGGGCTGATCTGTTCATTTTGAATTCATGACAAAAAGCAGGCAAGGTAGTAGGCTACCCAGTAGTAACCATCCTATCACCGTCCTTTTTATATACCATTCAAGGGTGTATGTATATGTTCCGAATTCCAAAACATGCAATGAAAACTCACCCACTGAAAGTTCAAACTCAACACATACAGTGACTTTATCAAACACTGGCAATTTGAACTGATACATACATTTATTTATTTATTTATTCTTTTATATCGAGGATAACAGAATAAGCAATCATGTGCTTTTTTTCATCCGGTCCCCGTGTGTATGCAGTTTTGTAAATCTTGTCATCTGTTCCCACCGGCACACGATGGCCTACTCTTACATTGAACGGCATAGTGCCTTATTAACTCTGTTCCTTCAGGGCGCCAATAAAACCAGGCCTTACTCTTGTCTATACTTTGTTGGGGTTTTGGTTGTTTTGTTGTTTGTTTGTTTTTTTAAAACCAATATGAAGAAGTTGAAAAGTAAGCTTCTTGATGCGTCGGTTTCAATCTCCCCTAAGTCATGTTAAATTCAAAACTGCTTTTGTTTTGTATCTTAACCACCATGGTCTTACAGAAATTGTTTGGAGCAAATTTTATATGTTTTTTTTTTTAGCTTTATCAGTTAACCTCTCAATGATAGGTTCTCCAGTTTGATTTAGGTTTATTACTAAACATTTTATTGTAGGATTTTACCGTCAAGTAACAAACTAGGTAAAACAAGTCAAACAGATTTCAATGATAAAAAATAATGTTCAACGTTCCCAGAAGTCACAATGTGGTGTCCTTAATTTTACAGTCCAGTAACAAACTTGGTAAACAAGTTGAACAGTCTCCATGAATAGAATAATAGCATTCCCTGAAGCCACACTGTGGCTTCCTTAATTTTGCAGTCCAGTAACAAACTTGGTAAACAAGTTGAACAGTCTCCATGAATAGAATAATAGCATTCCCAGAAGTCACAATGTGGCTACCTTGATGTGGCTACCTTAATGCTGGGCAAAAAATACAGATGCATACACAAAAATCATACCATTGGTGAACCTTGGGTCAGAGCTGTAGCTGAGGAATGAAAAACAAAATAAAAAGATAATGATAATAACATGAGCTTTTCTTCTCCTAGGAGTGTAAGTTCTTTTTTTTTTCAATTATATATGAATACATATAACAGGGATAGCTCAGTGGTCAGAGCACTTGCTTTCCCCAAGCCAATGTTATCAGGGTTCGCGCTAGGATTTTTTAAAACCGGTACTGCAAGTAGCCATTTCAGAGATATCTTGACCAACTCCCCCATAATCGGTCCCCAGAAAACAAAATCTGGTACGTACTGTGAACAAAACGAAACTATTCAGTGAGGGGGTGGGGGAGGGGGGGATTGTTCGGCAGCAAAACTAAATCTAAATTGAACGCAAATCTCTCAGACTTTGCCGTGCTGCTACCACTCGCTTCTTGGGCACGAAGCCATGCAGGAAATAGGATTTTTTTCTAGCACCTGTGTCACTGTCTGTGTCAGTCTGTTGTTTTGCATGACACCATTCGTGTGACCTATATTCTTCTTTCTTGTTTCTATGCCTAGGGCTCATCTAGATATTTCGTTCAATTTAGATTTCGATCTAGTTTTCGACTCTTCTCTCTCAAAGCAACGCGCAAATTCATAGTCATAGACCCTCCGCTTTTCGTAAGAGCAGGCCATCGTGTGCCGGTGGGAACAGATCACATTTACAAAACTGCATACACACGGGGACTGGATGTAAAAAAGCACAGGAGTGCTTATTCCATTATCCTCGATATAAAAGAGTAAAATAATAAAGAATAAATAAATCTAGGCCCTATTTACTCATTGTGAAGGGAAGTCACTGTCGTGCCAAGAAGAGCGCGAAGCTCTATTCTTTCACAGTAAAGCTTGCTGTTCTGCATGCTAGGCTATTGAGGCTGGCGCCAAAGATGTTCGTTGGAGGTAGGTGCGTAAGCACAGTACAGGCGCATGACAGACTGTCAGAAAATGTCACTTCAGACTTTTTTTTTTTTTAGACAGAAATCTAATCGGTCACAGGCAAACAGAATCAGTACGCGTACCGGCTGCTTCGAAAATTTTCGGTATTCCCTGTTTACAATCGGTAAAATACCGGCAATTACCGGTTAACGCGAACCCTGGTTATGCAGCATCGAGTGGGGCTACCAGGTGGATGGGTGGACTGTTTGCGCACCTTGGCTTCAGTACAGTCCACCAGTTCACCCAGCTGTAAATAGGTACCTGCCCTCTTTAGGGTCAAGGAAGGTAAAGTAGCGGGGGAGAGGAGATGGGCACTGCCCTCAATATGCTGGCGCCAAGAGAAGCTGATGTCTCTTGACGCCTTGCTCCCTATGACCACATAGGTTATGGGACACCTTTACCTTTTACCTTTTTATATTATATATGTATATACATTTTATCTATTTCTTAAAGGCAAATCTGTTGTAAATTTATCAGGAGCCTCTTTCCTAAGACTTGTTCTCATCCACATTACAGTTCAGTGCCATGGTGATTATACTGATGCCATCTCAGAGTATTACACTACAACCTGTTTGAGACAAACTCCTCAAGCATGTCAGCTGATGTGTGTTTGTTTCTCTTTTAACTCTCACCTCAACTGGCCAAAAAGACATTGCAATGAAATGGAACAGGCTGCCAGTGAAATAACTACAAGGTTTTGCATCGTGACCTCAATTTCGATTTCCCCATGAACTTCTGTGCCTGTGGTGAATTTGTGTCAAAGTCTTCGAGGTTGGAGGTTCACAGGGATAAGTTGTTGGGGGGGTGCTGTGGTGGTTGCCACCCCTGGTGGGTGTCTCTCTCTTTGGCTCAGTAACTGATCTATTACTGTTATCAGTAGGGGGCTTAGTAGGTGGTATCCTGTGTACGTTAGTTCAGAACAGGCACCACTGAACACCACCAAAGTGACCCAGCAGCAGCGCAGGGCCCCTCTGGCAGGTCACTTCTGCATCCTGACATTGTGGACTTCTGATGACCCTGGGGATGTGTCATGACAAAAAGATTAAAATGAGCAGCCAGGGAATAGTAGGACAGGAGTGTGTCAGAAAATGAAGCAGCAACCCCCCCCCCCCCTTCAAAAAAACAACAACAACCCATGTTTACCACTGCTGGGTCACAACAGAGTCTTTGTGCAACGGGGAATGAGTTGACAACCCAATAGGGAGACAGGCACGATCAGAACGGCGCAACAGCTGTCATCACTCAGACTGAAGAACTGAAACAGATATCGGCCAACGTCTCAAGTCCATAGCTAGGCTGTCCTTTGGACATTGCCTTTGAATCAAACTCCCTGCTGACGTCATCTTTCCCACCAGTCTTTCCAGAATCATCCAAAGTACCAGATGACTGGGCTCCTTCTGTGGAATACATGGTCAGAACTTTTTCTGAATTACTTTCACTTGGAAACCCTACTCTGGCAATGGCAGTGTTTGCTGTAGTCACTGATGATTCAAGTTTGCCAACACTGGAATGAAAGGGAGAAGTTATGAGAACGCTGTTATTGTCATCGGCAGACAGTGTACAGCTGCCTGAAGTATGATGCACGCTGACACCATCAGGGGCCTCCCCCTCCACGTTCTGATCAGCACCACATAGAGATACTGACGTGAACAAACTCTCCTGCATCACTGTCTCAACGCTGCCCACATCACCATCTTTTCCATCACTGCATGGAGGAACCACCTGACCTGAGGACACAGAGTCTGCTGTGGGTTGTTTCGAACAGCCTTTATCTGAAAGCTGAGAAACATTTGAAGTTGCAACTTGCCCAGCAAAAACGGTACCAGCTCCATTGCCGACACTGTGATCTGTTCCCGGCATAAGAAAATCCTTTTCTAACTCAGACCCTACGGCAATGTCACTGCGGCTACCTGACTGTTCATCAGAAATATCTGTCATCTGCGCACTCTGCATCGCTTCTAGCCTTTTCCTTTTAGCTTTACCTGCTTCTTTTTGCATAATCTCATTCACATCAAAGTTGAGCCCTTCCTTTTCATGCTTCTTCAAATGCGCTTTCAGTGAGTTGGAGTGCCTGTAGTTTTGTTGGCACATGGGGCACTGGTAAGGAAAGCTGTTATCGTGTATTCTCATGTGTCTCTTCAAATTTCTCTGGTCGCTGAACTGGTTTCCACACACTTTGCACAGGTAGGGTTTTTCACCAAAGTGAATGGTGCGCCGGTGAGCACGCATGGACTGAATATGGTTGAAGGCCTGTCCGCAGACGTCACACAGATACTGCTGCAGCTGGTAGCACGTGCGTTCGTGGGACACCAGGCCTGCATACTGAGAAAAGCCCTGGCCACACTTGTTGCAGATGTAGCGTTTCACCATGCTGCAAGACACACAGAGAGAGTTTGAACTCCATTAACACTTTGTACCCCAAGGGTGCAGCTGCACTGCAGTCTCTGTGGACCAGCCCTGCAGCAGCTGAGTGCAGTGTGCACTGGGTCATCATAGTAAAATCCTCATATCTTTTTTGTTTGAAGCCCATTTCTTATGAAACTACGGCATTTTGTGGGTAAATGACTGCCCATTATATGCGTGCATAAAAAATTTATATTGCATAAAAAAGAATATGTTAATTATGGTGTCAAATTACGCAATTGCACTGATTTTAAGTGGTGATCCCACTGATGGGCTTATGATTTTTACACAATGTATGCAACAAATACAACACAACAACAACAAAACTATACAAGAATCTCAAATAAACAGGGACAAACATAGGTACTATACAAGTTTTCTTCCAGCATGCATCAAATGTAATATAATCAAAGGGAACCACTGAACTGTACACATGACACTGTCACAATAACGATCATGGAATATACAGATAACATTTCTTCCCTAGTCCAAGAAAGTTCCTGAACTTTTCTACACTACTTTATTCATATGTACAGAATGTTTGCACTGCACCAGGTGGCTTGTAGTTCATTTTCATGTAAACAGTTGGTGTTTATCATAGCGGTACTCACAGTACCAAGGCCACGCCCCTCCCCAGTCACCCCCCCCCCCCCCTTCCCACCCCTTTTAGCTGGCCTATCTCGCTCCTCAAGCGGCACACAGTCTAGTATCGCGAGACTGGAAGCTCTCACTATCTCTATCCAAAACACGATCTTTATCGGCAACGTAATAACTCGTTTAAAACTTCTGTTACTTCGTCAGCAGTGAAAGTATGATGTACCAAAGCCATACTACAAGCATATGACACGTAAAACAACAATAAACACAACAAAAACACGCTCAATTTATATGCAAATTAGCTGTGAACGATGTGCGACCAACGTGGCAGCTAAAGCCAACAAGCTAAAACGACCATGTGAGAATAGAACAGAATGGGAGGGCGAAAGTGAAAGTACCTGCTGTGGTACGGATTAATCCGTACCCCGTCCAGGGGAGATGATCGTGTGGTACGGATTAATCCGTACCCGGGTAGAAAGTGTTAATAAAATAGAAACGCTCATTGCAAAATCAGATTTCATAGTCATGACAGTTCAGAAAACATTTCTGTTTTATAACGCGACACATATTATTTTTCACAAACTTACTAAATTGAAAAAAAAAGTGGAACTGTCTTGCATTTTCTGAACAGTCATGAGAACTCCAGAAATAATGTCAAACTATTTTGGTGCTACAAGTGTGTGTGTGTGTGTTTATTTTTTATTTTATTTATTTATTTATTTATTCTTTTATATCGAGGATAACAGAATAAGCAATCATGTGCTTTTTTTCATCCAGTCCCCGTGTGTATGCAGTTTTGTAAATATTGTCATCTGTTCCCACCGGCACATGATGGCCTACTCTTATGAAAAGCGGAACAGGATTTAACGTGTGCGCAAGATGTTCTGCGTGCGTTCGCACACAGGACCTCGGTTTAAAGTCTCATCCGAAGGACTTTTGGGGAGAGTGGAGTCAGCACTGATGTTAACTCCAGGAAGAAAATTTCCTCGACCGGACTCGAACCCGGGTCTTCAAATTGCCAGCGCAATGTTCTGACCACTAGGCTATCCGCCCCCCCGATGAAAAAAAAATGTTGTGTGTGTGTTGTGTGTGTTTTGTGTGTGTGTGTGTGTCTGTGTCTGTGTGTGTGTAAATTGTGTTTCTCCTCATTTTCCCTTAGTTTATCCCATAATGTAATTATTTTGTCAACCCTTTTAACTATTTCACAAATTAAACAGTATAACTTGTAAGTGATGAAAAGCATGGCATTTTCTGTTTACCATTATTTCAGTTTTAACGGTCATTACTCATACTTTTCTCCCAGGCTCAAGCCACCCCCACAACACCCGTCCAAGGGATTTTACCCTGGAGTTGACATCAGTTCTGACTCCACTCCCCAAAAGTCTTTAGGATGAGAGAATAGACCAAGTCCCTGAGTCACTGTGTGCGAACGCACTCGGAAAATCTTGCGCACACATTCAAATCCATTCTCCCTTTTGGAGGGAGTCTACAGGCGATTCATGTCAGTAAGAAGGGATGACCCAAAAATATTTTTTAAAAAGATATGCAAACAGGTGTAATATAAAACTATGAGACATCATCCCTGAAGTTGGAATGCAGCTGTCTTATTGGTGGGCAAAAAAGGTCGCAAAAATATTTGGAAAATCTCACCATTGGTGAACCTAGGAAATGTTCACTCCTGTCATGTGTAGACATCATAGTAATACTAATACCAATAGTCGGAATGTGGCCCACCCAGCTCACGCCAAGAAATGAAAAAAAAAAACCCCAAACTTCCAGGCCTTTTGTAAAGAATAGAATTTTAAATTCAAAGGGAAGAAAAGAAACCCCACAACAAAACAACACTGAAAAAGTGTGAACATTACATGCCTGTGTATCTGAGAGTGTCTCTTGAGGAATTCCAGCTTCCAGCTTGAATACGTACACCCGGCGTGATCACATATGAAGGGTTTATCCCCACCATGCACTTCTCGGAAGTGATTCCGCAGCGCTCTCTCTGTTCTGGATTCAAACTCACACTTCTTGCACTTCAGATGATGTTCTGTGGAATGACTAGTGCGCATGTGGCGTGTCAGGTTGGACAGGCGGTAGTATGTGACGTCACAGTGGTCACACTGGAAAGACGGGTGGTCAGCAATGTGACACAAATACTTGTCCAGCTCTGTGAATTTAGCCAGACATTTTTTACATCTGACATGACACGTTTTTCCGCTGGTAAACTCCTCCTCCTCTTTGTCGTAGCTGCTCAGGTCTTGAGCTTCAACCCACTGCGCGGAGGTGATGAGGGCATCGTCAGGGAGTGAGCAGTCTCCGTTTTCTTCCACCAGGTCGGGTGAAGGAATCTCTCTTTTCACTTTTGGTTCACACTGCGTTTTGGCTTTTGTTTTCTGTGGTTTGACAGGTTTGTGCTTAGCTGTTGTTGGTTCCTCATGGTTTTTCTGTTGATGTCTTCTTCTGCTGGGCCTCTGGCGTCCCTGCTTGGGTAAAGATGCCTCCTCGGTGGCTTCTTCGGTGACTGCATCAACAACTGTGTCAGACAGTTGGATTATTTCTGGGATCACTTCATCAATTTCTGTCTCTGGTTCCACTTTAATGGTCACCTGAGTGGGGACATTTTGTTTGGCATATTTTGATGAAGAAGTGACTTTTGACTTTGAGGCACCGCGCCTTTTCACTTTACGCTGCCTTTTCGGCTTTGAATCAGGCATGTCACCACCATGTCTTCTTGTTTGATGGAAGAAATCTTCTTCTTCCTCTTCTTTAACCTCTTCCAAATTCACTTCGGTGAGCACGGAATCCTCCACAATGCTGAACTCCTCCTGAAAGGAACCCCCAACAGCTTCCCTGTACTCCTGGCAGAGTTTCACCACGTCCTCCATCTGCAGCCAGCGAGCCGTGGCCAGAACCGAGGACAACATGGCAGCACTGAAGCTGAGGACCCCAGTGTACATCATGCTCAACAAGCACTGAAACACGCTCTCCTGGAAAGTCAGGGGAATGAAGTGGTCGTTGACAGCCTCGGACCTGGGGCTGTTCATGCTGTCCAGAAGGACTTTGAGGCGGGGGCTGAAGGCGGCCAGAACGCAGGAGTGTGCCCGCACCTCTCCCTCCCTCAGGCTGAGGGTGACGTCGCAGAACCGCTTTTCCTGCCACTGGCGACACAGCTGGTCACGCAGCTCCGTCTGGTGCTCGGGAAGGATGTGGACGAAGTCTGACTGTGCCGTGTTCTGGCAGACGCTCCAGTGATGAGACATCTTGAAGTTGGTGCCTGCACCTTGCTTTGACTAGTAGAGGTCTGGAAAACAAAATTCATGAATTATTTTAAAAAGAAAAATTGTTTAAATTTTTTGTGTCACACACCACCACGAAAACCACCACCACCACCATCATCATCATCATCATCAGCAGCACAGCAGCAGCATAAAGGGCATACTTTACTAGAAAAAACAGCAGTGACTGGTACCCACTATTTATGATCATAAGATAAACTTTATAAACTGTAGAAGCTTAAAGTTAAATGGCTGATTCTAAGAAAAGTACTCCTAGTCACCCTAAAGGCATCGCACTCAGTTCAGTTATTCATAAAGACACAGGTGTTGCCGATCAAATCCGCATGCTGCATCATGTACATGGGCAACTGGGTTTGAACAATGACAAGCTTTGACTAGTACAGGTCTGCAGATAGCCTACAGGTATTAGTGTATTATATAATAAAAGAATGATCAAGAAAGTCACAACTGTTGTTAAAGACTATACAAACCAAAACCAGTGTTATCATGTAAAAAAAAGAAAGAAAAAGTGTATTACTCTGGTCACAGCAGAGTTTCTGCATCAAATTCAAGCTGCTGTCCCAAGGGGGAAAGCATGCCATAAGAGCAGTGCCACCCATTTATTTCCCACATCACAGTGGGTTTTTTTTGTTTTTTATTGTTTTTTTTACTGAATTTTGCTACAGGCAACTCTCTTATTATTGTGGGTTCTTCTAGTGCGCCAATGTATGTAGTTTGTTTACTGGACCTCCATTTATCATCTCACCCAAAACAAAAGACAAACACCCACACCACCATTCACGGTCTAGTAGTGTAAGAAAAAGTGTTGACCAAATGGGGATCGAAACACCACACACTTGGAACCTGGACTTTCCGCTTTCTAGGCAGGTACATTACCTCTACACCACTGATCCACTTAAGATGTGATATTCATAAATTTTTATGTATAATCCAAATCAAAAAGAAGGCTAGAAGACTGCAAGGTAAAGTCAAAAGATATAACATAAAGATAATTAAGCATTATATATGCTGAGTGATATGGCTGAGAGTAAAGCATAATCAGTACAACTACAACCCACACATCATTTGTATGTATACATGTTTAAAGGTAGGCATAAAGCCATGAAGGGCATGTGTGTAAGGAGTGTAAGTGAGTGTGCACATGCACACATGCATGATTTACGCTTAACTCCCTAAGGAGTTGAGATGCTGCATCAAATTTTTCAGACCATGTTCTTAATATGCAACTGAACGCACACACGTACACTTGCTCACACATGTTTGTCACACTTGGTATTAAGTTACTATTATATGCAATTGCACAGTCTCTTACAGGTACTGACAGACAGATAGGCCACACACAGTCACGTGACACACACACACACACACACACACACAACACACACACACACACACACACACACACACACACACACACACACACACACACACTACATCACAACACACACACACCACACACAAGGGATGGGAATAGCTAGTGGTCAAACATTGCGTTTGCAATTGACAACCCGGTTAATTCCTGTTTGAGGGGATTTTTCCCTGGAGTAACATCAGGCCGACTCCACTTCCCCAAAAGTCACTCGATGAGACTATAAAACGAGGCCTGTGTGCAAAGCACGCTAAAATCTTGCGCATGTTAAATCCTTTTCCCTTTTTTAAAGTTTGGCCATTGTGTGCTGGTGTGAAACAGATGACAAGATTTACAAACTGCGTACACACAGGGACTGGTTGTAAAAAAGCACAGAGTGCTTACTCCATTATCCTCATTATAAAAGAACAAATTGTAAAATAAAACACACACACACAGACTGAAAACGGTAAAAGGTATGACTGGGTAAAGTTTCCTTATTGTAACATGTTAACACAGGTCCTTTAATAACTTAACTTGGGTTTAATGGACATCACATTAATTAAATATATGATTATATATAATATGCTAACTCCAACTGTAATTTGAGTTTACAAATTCAGAATCAGAAAAAAAAATCAAGAGAGAGAGAGAGAGAGAGAGAGAGAGAGAGAGAGAGAGAGAGAGAGAAAATTGAATTCATGAATGAATGATTTGAGAGAGTGTGGGTATGGGTGCATACAATGTGCATATATACAGCATAGCAGCTGTAGATGCAAGTGTGAGCATACTCACATATGTAGAATATGTATATGTGTGTAATGATAATATTAACAATATTGATGCTAAAAGTAAAACAACAAAAAGAATCTTGTACAGCTGTGTTCCTAAAGTAAAAAGAATGTTCAGTGCATATGGTTTAAAAATTGGCAGAGGATTTTGCAAACATCGAAATGCATGTACACTAACACTACAGAGAGTACACAAACACATGTTGTGTGTGAGTGTGTACATGTGTGTGTGTGTGTGTGTGTGTGTGTGTGTGTGTACTCTCACACACGCGCGCGCGCGTCCACACACACACACACGCGCGCACGCACACACACGTGCATGCATAGACTCTACCTTAAATTAAATGAATCAGTCTTCTCGTGATCAATCACCCACCAAACTACCCAAAGGCCCGCCGATTAGTCAATAATGATGTTTTTAAACCAACTCTGTCAATGAACATGGCGAGTGGTGTACACAGAGGATTGAAATAGGTCAAGGAAACGCCCTGGGAACTGAGAGTTGTTGCCCTTAGAATGGAAATGGTGTCTGCAAGTCCCATGTCAAATCTGTACCGGATAACTAAATTTGCTCAATTTAATTTACCTCCAGCTGCTTGCAGAGCAATAAGAAGTAAATTGATAATATAGAAACACTACACATGATATGCTGACCAATATATGACAAACGTTTTTACTCATAAATCGTATTTAAACTGATTATAAAAAAAAAAAAGCCAAACCCCATGACATGAAGGATATTATTTTTTTATTTCTTTAATTAAATTGACCACCTACATCTAGTTGAAGGTCTGCTTATAACGACATGAGATATCTCTACTTGCCCTGATCAAACCACCACGACGTATGAATTTGTTTTTCAAATATAATAATGATAAACATCATCATCAAACCATTCACAGGAAACATTCAAACATAAACAATTTTAGATTTTGCAGGCAGTTCGGCGAAAACAAAACCGAAAAAAACCCGCAAAAACAAAATACAGGAATGGATTTTTCGACTCACTCTGACTATATCGGTTCCTAATAACTGTGTAGAAAAAATCCTTCAAATATGTAGGCCTACCTAAAGCGAGTTTTGCTGGAGTTATTTTCCTTTTGGAAATGGCTGCACCATGCTGTAACTATTTCTGTGCCAGTTTTAAGTAAAAAATAAATACATAATCTGAAGTTCGTGACCTGTGGTATACACAACCATGCATCCAGACAAGAAGAGAGAAGGGGTAAAAGAGTTTGCAAGAGCCAAGGCAGCAGACAGACAGACAGACAGACAAAACGACCACGATTCGACGGAGAAAGCTCTGTGGATAATGGGGAAACTGAATGTTCAGATGAACTTAAGTCCCGTGAATGTTCAGGTGCCACGCCTACACGAAGTAAAATAAAATTGTTGAATCCTTATACTGTACCTGATGATTCATACGAAAGCAGTGAAGAAGAGAAGACTCAGGAGGCTTGGCAGAGATGAGGAGCAGGCTGAACAAGAAGGATTTCCCTACCAGGCTGGTGGCCATGACACTGTAAGGTAGGCTGACTTGATATTTTTTGCATGCCGATTATCTCTGAAAACAAGCTGTGCTCTGCTTTTTCGCCATACTTTCTTGCATTCTTTCTTTCTTTTTAGCTAGAGCCTTCAAATTTTGCATGGAGATAGCTTTGTACTAATACCTGGGTTCTGTACTACACTTACTACACTTAAAAAATGTTGTGTCATAGCTATTCAGATGACTCTTATTCAACCCATAGTCTGGGGACTGCGGGGGCACCCCCAACTTAACAACCAGTTCCCTCCATTCCTCTCTCTGCTCTGCCTTTCTCAGGGTTTTGTTGAGTTCTCGGCCTGTCCATTTGCTGATGTTGTCCTCCCATCTCTTCCTTGGCCTGCCTCTTTTTCTTCCTCCTTGGACAGTGCCTTGCAGTATTGTTTTTGCAAATCCTTTTGATCTTGTGACATGCCCATACCATTTAAGTTTATGCTTCTTTACGATTGTTAAAAAGTTTTCGAAGGGCCCAATGGTTTATGTGGTCTTTGTAGGAGATGCCAAAGAGTCTCCGGAAGCATCTCATCTCTACCCCCTGTACTCTTCTATCCAAATCTGTAGTCAGAGTCCACAATTCACAGGCATAGAGGGATATAGACAAGGGAGCGCATTAGTCTGATCTTGGAGTTGAGTGAGATATTTTTTTATCTCTCCAGATGGTGTTCAGTTTTGACAGTGCTGTTATTGTCTGTCTCCTGGTATAATACAATGGGTCCCAAGTACTTGAACTGTTTCCAGCTTCTGGTCATTGACCCTGCATGATATCTGTACTGATAACCTTGCCGTTAATGGTCATCAGTTTGGTCTTCTCTGTACTGATTTCCATGCTGTATGGGTCTTCTCTGTACTGATTTCCATGCTGTATGGGTCTTCTCTGTACTGATTTCCATGCTGTATGTTTTAGAGGCCTTGTTCAGGTGTTCTGGTTGGGCTGGCAAGCTCTTTTCTGATCATGCAAGGCTAGTCCGTCAATGTCATCAGCAAAGCGGAGGTTTGTAATCGTTCTGCCATCACTATCGACTGATTCTTCATGATGTTCTAGTGCAACAGCCATGATTTTGACAAAAGTGGGTGAGAGCAGACAGCCCTGCATTACTCCAACTGTTGTTCGAAACCACTCTCCAGTGTTGCTGTTGTAGTACACTGCACTGGTGGCTTTGTTGTACAGCTCTTTGATGACTCTGATCAGGTTTGAATTGATGCTGTGCAAATTCATGGTTGCCCACAAAGCTGCATGCCACACCCTGTCGAATGCTTTCTTAAAATCAATAAATATGTGGTAGAGGTCTTGTTGGTGTTGAAGGTACCGCTCACAGAGTATTCTGAGGTTGAATATCTGTTCAGTTGTGCTACACCTTGCTCTGAAACCTGCTTGTTCCTCAGCAATGATGGTCTCTGCTTGTGGCTTCAATCTGTTCAGACTATAGTCTTCAGCATGACCTTGCTTGGGTGGCATACGAGGCTGATTGTGCGGTAATTCTGGCGCTGCTGAAGATTTCCGAAGGTAAAGGTAAAGGTGTCCAATGGTCGTAGGGGAGCGAGGTGTCAGAGACTTCAGCTTCTCCAGTGGCCAGCATATTGAGGGTGGTGTTTATCTCTTTTGAGGGCGGCGCCCATCTCCTCTCCCTCGCTGCTTTACCTTCCCTGACCCTAGAGAGGGCAGGTACCCATTTACAGCTGGGTGGACTGGGGGACTGTACTGAAGCCACGGCGCGCAAACGGTCACCCATCCAATTGGTAACCATGCTCGATGCTGCTTAACCTTAGCTTGGGGAATGCGAGTGCTCTGACCATTGAGCTATCCCGTCCCCACAGATGACATGAGAGAACACCCCCCCAAAAAAACAACAACAACAAACAACAACAAACAACCAAACAACCCCCGCCAAAAAACCCACAACAAAAACAAAACCACACCAAAACGAAACGTGTTACAATCCAAGGGAAACTACACATGCAACTAACTGAATTAGTCTCCTTTCAGATGAGTTCTTTCCCATTAATTGTTAGTTGCTTAAAATGCTGTTGGATTTTTTATATATTTTTTTTTTTAACATCACCTTTAGTTGAAGATTGTTCATGACGAAAATGGCGACAAAGAAGATATAGTCTATATGCTGGAAGAGGCAGTATTCGCAGATTTTATTTCAAAGTTCTTCCTGAGCCTGAGGAAACATCAACGTGATTATGTCTTGTGGATTTGCTGGTGGATAGTTACACATCATTATTTATCTATTCTTTTATTTCGAGGATTTGCATGTATTTTTTCATAT
>CM060325.1:27780028-27805028 GCA_030674155.1 Stramonita haemastoma | reverse complement strand
TCTTTGTTTTAGGGATTTTTTGTTCTTTGTTTTGGTGGAGTCTTTTTTTTCCTATAATCAGAGCAAGGGCCTGATGGAAAAAAAGGATGTAAATACTTACCCTGTTACCCTTGAAAAATAAAGATTATATCATTCATTCATTCATTCATTATCATTCATTCTTATTCATTCATTCTTTATTCCATTCCTCCTTCCTTCATTCCTTTCATTCTATTCCATTCATCTTCCTTCCCTTCCTTCCTTTCTCCTTCCTTCCTTCCTTCCTTCCTTCCTTCCTTCCTTCCTTCCTTCGTCTCCCTCGCATGATCCATATTATAGGCCTACTCTGAGCAAAACATTGGAAACGGTCAGTCTCCTAGTGTGCTCCAAAGGCAATAAACAAGTGTCACACAAAGTTCAATACTTCCTCCAAGTGTACCTTGATCGAGTTTAGCTCCCCAAATCTGTACCAATAAATGGGTCACATACGCAGGCACGCACACACGCACACACACAACCAGCCACAAGGCACACACGCACACACGCACGCACACACACAGCACAACGCACGCACGCACGCACGCACCGCGCGACGCGCGCACACACACACACACACACACACGAACACACACACACACATACAACCACACACACACACACACACACACACACACACACACACACACACACACACACACACACACACACACACACACAAGCACAACACACACACATACACACGTACGCAAACACATACACACACAAACACACACATACACACGTACCAACACACACACACACACACACACAACACACACACACACACACACACACACAAACACACAACAGCAAACACAAACACACACACACACACACACACACACACACACACACACACACACACACACACACACACACACACACACACAACGCATACATACAACACACATATACAACACCACACACACACACACACACACACACACACACACACACACACACACACACACACACACACACACACACGTCTTCCGCACATTTCATCAGCTTGTTCCGCCTGTCGGAAGAGTAGGCCCTCTGTGCCTGTAAGAACAAATGACAATATGTATAAAACCTCTTGCGCACGAGGACTGCACGAAAAAAATAAACCCCGGATGAGCTCTTCTTCCATTATTTTCGAAATGAAAGAATAAAGTAAAGTGAATCACACACACACACACACACACACACACACACACACACACACACACACACACACACACACACACGTATGGTGTGTGCGTGTGTGTGCGTGTGTGTGCGTGTGTGTGTGTGTGTGTGTGTGTGTGTGTGTGTGTGTGGTGTGTGTGTGGTGTGTGTGTGTGATTCACTTTACTTTATTCTTTCATTTCGAAAATGTGTGTGTGTGTGTGTGTGTGTGTGTGTGTGTGTGTGTGTGTGTGTGTGTGTGTGTGTGTGTGTGTGTGTGTGTTGAAATGCTAGCTCTTGAAACATTAATCAAGATTTGGGAGGAAGACTGGGGGGGGGGATGCTTTAAATCTGATGTGAGTCAGATAAAAGCTATTCCTTGATCAGTGTTGACTACTGGTACTAAGAAGAGAGAGAGAGAGAGAGAGAGAGAGAGAGAGAGAGAGAGAGAGAGAGAGAGAGAGAGAGAGAGAGAGAGAATAATCTTTATTATTTTTTCAAGGGTAACAGAGTCAGATTTAAATACTTTTTTTCATCCGGCCCTGGCCCTGATCTGATTAGGGAATAGAAAAGAGAGAGACAGAGACAGACAGACAGAGACAGACAGAGACAGAGACAGAGAGAGAGACAGAGAGAGAGACAGAGAGAGACAGAGAGGGGGGGGGGAGTGTTTACAAAGAACAGAAGTGGCGGAGTAAACGACATTGCCGTAAATTCATCTTAGGGACGAGTAGACTTACGTGTCTGGATGATACAGCGAGCTGAGGCCTCTCACTGAAAGTCCTTCACCTAATGAAATTTATGAGAGAGAGAGAGAGAGACAGACAGACAGACAGACAGACAGACAGACAGACAGACAGACGCACGCACGCACGCACGGACACACCTGCATCCCCCCCCTCCCACACACACACCTAACCCCTCCCCCCCTACACACACATCTTGTGGACATGTTAACATCCTGTTCCGCCTTTAGAAAAAGTGATTTTTTTGTCGGTGGGAATGGATGGCAAAACTAACAAAACTGCATGCACACGGGGACTGGCTGTTAAAAGAGCACATTCCATTATCCTCAAAATAAAAAAAGAGAGTCAAACAAACACGCAACCACACCACACCACACCACACCACTCCACACCATACCACACACACGCGCACACACACACACACACACACACACACACACACACACACACACACACACACACACACACAACATGGCCAGACACCAGAGGAACAACATAACTTTTCGGAAGAGCTAAACACATTTTATTGCCGCTTGGAGAGGGGGGGGCTGATCTAGAAAAGAGAAGTTTTTGAAATTGCTTTTTTTTTTTTTTTACCAAGCCACGAAATAATGCATGATACTGATAGTGATGTTGAAGAGGATGCAAACTATAAAGTTGATGCCATAGATGCTGAAACAGTGTTTGAACAAGTGAATGTGAAGAAAGCTGCCGATGTTGATGGTGTGGGTGAACGTATGCTATTTATTTATTTATTCATTCATTCATTCATTCATTCATTCATTCATTCATTCATTCATTCGTTCATTCATTCATTCATTTCTTTATTTATGTATTTATTTAATCTTTTACATCGAGGATAACGGAATAAGCACTTATGTGCTTTTTTTCATCCAGTCCCCTTTGTGTATGCGGTTTTGTATATTTTGTCATCCGTTCCCACCGGCACACAATGGCCTACTATTTCGAAAAGTGGAACAGGTTTTAACGTATGTTGAGATCATGTACATAGCAGCTTTGTCATGTTTTTTAGTGATTTATTTTCTTTGTCTCTAAACATCTACTGTGTGTACCCAGTCTATGGAAAAATTCAATCATATGTGCAGTTCCAAAGAACACTAAACCTACATCTATTAATGACTGCAGACTCCTATCATTATGAAATGATTTGAACGCATTCATTTGAAATGAATACTCATACAGGAGCTCTGATGATGCTTCAATCACCTTGCTGAATCAGATCATGCCTTGATCCACAGTAGAAATAAAACCTGGCTCTTATGTATGTACTCTCGCTGTTGATTTCTCATCTGCATTCAACACCATTCACCTCCATCCTCTGTTGCTGAGACTGCTTTCTCTGAATGTATGTCCTAAACTAACTTTGTGGATTATGAATTTTTTGATCTATCGAATCCAGTCTTCCCGCTTTCAAAATGCAATATCCTCTGAAAAGTCTACTTCCACTGGTTCCTGACAAGGTACAGTTCTATCACCTAACCTTTTTACTCTTTGTACGATTGATTGTACTGGATCTGATACCATTATCTCGATGAAACACCATGATGACACTTTTCTTGTAGGCCTGTCAATTTCACATACTGTGTATTCTCAGAAAATTGATCAGTTTTCTTTATTGTGTAAATAAAATTATCTTGACTTGAATGTATCACCCAAAAAATACCCTCCCACCCACCATTAATTGATTTTTTTTATTAGGAGCCAATTCCTGTTCCTGGTCTTTTGTTTACTGATAGGAATGAAAGTGGAGCGTGTGCATGAATATATGTTGAAGTACCTAGGAACTATCATTGATGACAAACGGAATTTTACAGCAGAGACAGATCTTAGATGTAGGAAGTGCCAGTCCCCTGTCTTTTTTTCTTCATAAACTTCGAAATCCACAACTCAATGCGCAAGTTCTTTGAAGATTTTATCGCAGTTTTATGGAGTCTGTGATTTGTTTGTTGTTGGTTATTTTTGGTGTGGATGTTTTGATGTTAAAAACAAAAATATATATTGAATAGAATCATAAAGATATGTAGCAAGATTGTAGGTAAGGTAAAAGTAAAGTTGTCCCATAACCTATGTGGTTGTAGGGGAACGAGGCGTCAGAGACCTCACATCTCCAGGGGCCAGCATATTGAGGGCGACGTCCATCTCATCTCCCTCGCTGCTTTACCTTCCCTGACCCTAAAGAGGGCAGGTACCCATTTACAGCTGGGTGAACTGGGAGACAGTACTGAAGCCAAGGCGCGCAAACGGTCACCCATTGAATTGGTAACCACGCTCGATGCTGCTTAACCTTAACTTGGGGAAAGCGAGTGCTCTGACCACTGAGCTATCCCGTCCCCAAAATTGTAGGAGCATTCAAAACAGCATAATGGAGTCATGTATGAATATCGTGTAAAAGGAAAGAGTAAGAGAAACTGCGAATGATGATACACATGTTTTAGTGAAGTACTACAAGCCTCTGCTTTCTGGGAAACGTTACAAAGTTCCCCAGTTGAAAACTCTTTGGTGCAAAAATATTCTATCCCAAACTCTGTTTTACTTGTAAATAAATAAACAGCACTCAGACTGAGAGAGAGAGAGAGAGAGAGAGAGAGAGAGAGAGAGAGAGAGAGAGAGAGAGGAGAGAGAGAGAGAGAGAGAATTTATTGCATAAAGCTTTTGCCCTTTGCAAAAGGAAAAAGGGTGGGGGAGGGTGGAGATACAGTAAACATACAGTCCATTGACAACACAACACAAACTATGGAGTCCGTGATATGTCACTCTGCATTCTGTCCTTGAAGCAAGCCTACTGGCTCGTGATATTGCGTCACAGGTAAGCGTGTCACAGATGTGTGTGGAAAAAACAATCTCGTGGCTTCGACACCTCTCTCTTCCTGTCACACACAAACACCCACACATCCACACACACACATACACACACACCCTCCACACACACACACACACACACACACACACACACACACTATCCACACACACGCACACACTTACACACACACACACACACACACACACACACACACAACAACATACCCACACCCACCCACACACACATGAGCAAACTACAACCATAGCTAACCAATGAAAAGTCTCGTAACCTTCATTATCAGATTCACAACACGAATTCCAGCACTGATTTTGTCCTTAAATTTTTCTCGATCCTCGGGTGTCCACTGCTGTAGCTTAGAGTACACTGTCCGTTCATCCTGCGTCATGTGCCTTAGGCTTCGTTTAGCCAGCAAAAAGAAGTGCGAGGGTTCGTCACCTTGCTGCTGCTGTCCAACTAAACAAAAAAACCCTCATGTCATCACTTTCACAGATCACAGTTTCAGGGTTGTCTTTGGAAACGAAAACATGGGCAAAATCCTGATTTGTGTGTGTTGTGTGTGTGTTTCTGAGATGTTTCTGAAGCGATCGGTCAGTCAGTTCAGCAACATAGTCCCATATCAAACCCACACCCTATCCAGCGACGGGGGTGGGACAGCTAAGTGGTCAGAGCACTCGCTTTCCCCAAGTCAAGTTAAGCAGCTGTGAGCGTGGTTACCAGTTGGATGGGTGACCGTTTACGCGCATTGGCTTCAGTACAGTCCCCACAGTTCACCCAGCTGTTAATGAGTACCTGCCATCTTTAGGGTCAGGGAAGGTAAAGCAGTAATGGAGAGGAGATGGGCGCCGCCCTCAATATAGCTGGTCCCTAGAGAAGCTGAGGTCTCTGATCCCTCGTTCCACTACGACCATCTAGGTAATGAGATATCTTTACCTTTTACCTTTACCTTATCCAGCGTCACGTACCCTGTCCAAAAGTAGGGACAACTGACAGAATGAATGAATGATCTTTATTTCCCAAGGGTAACAGAGTAAGCATTCACATACTTGAAAGAGAGACACAGATAGACAGGCAGAGAGAGACAGAGAGAGAGAGAGAGAGAGAGAGAGAGAGAGGAGAGAGAGAGAGAGAGAGAGAGAGAGAGAGAGAGAGAGAGAAGGCATGGGCAAGGCAAGGCACATTCTTTTATTCGAGGATAATAGATAAGCACTCGTGTGCTTAGAGAGAGAGAGAGACAGACAGACAGACAGAAAGACAGACAGACAGACAGTCAGACAGACAGAGACAGAGAGAGACAGACAGAGATAGACAGACAGAGAGAGACAGACAGACAGTCAGACAGAGACGGACAGGCAGACAGCCAGACAGACAGACAGAGAATGGGCGCCTCAGCGGAGGTGGCTTGAACCTGGGAGGGCATCAAATGGCGAGCAGTTTAACGCTCAAACCACGATCCTGTCCCGCCCCCTCCACCCCGGACCTATCACTGGGTCTGAAGTGACTGACTGACTCACACGTCGTGACAGAACTGCACGGAGGACCTTACTTAGCCTAGCTAGCGGCTTCTGAATGAAGATCATATATTATCCTTTCTTCATTCCGCTTCTCTTCACTACTACTGTATGGAGGGTGAATCGAACATCACTGTGCCTGTCACATGGCAGCAACAAATCATCGCCCGCCCACAAGGCTACCTACCTCCCTATCTTCCTACCTACCTACCTACCTTCCCTGGCAAGTCCAGGAGCTAATAAAAGCAGGCACTTGTGGTGGTGGCATTAAATTAATCACTGTTGCACCGGCGACAACATGGACCACAGATTGCCGTGACTTAGGGGGGAGGTAGCTAAAGTACACACACACACACACACACACACACACACACAAACTGACAGTGGGCTTGCTGGCTAGGCTGTGCAAAGCGTGAAGTCTCCGTGAAAGCATCCCAGTTTTGGAATTCGACGACCATGAAGGTACGTGTGTGTGTGTGTGTGTGTGTGTGTGTGTGTGTGTGTGTGTGTGTGTGTGTGTGTGTTGGGGAGGGGGTCAGGGGAGGTGGTGGTGGAAAGGTGGAAGGGATTTTTAACGTTTGTGCAAGAATTCTCAGAATACTGTATACTAGAGAGACCGATTTAAAATTAATTTTCTTTGCAGAAGGTGATAGAATCAGCATGACAATTGCTTTTTTTCCACCCAGATTTCTATAACAATAACAATAATTTTTTAAAAGTCCATAACAGAAAAAATAAGGGGTGGGGAGTGAGGATACACAAAGCTCATTTTGTAAGTAATAATCATACAATCATAATTATATACTTTCAAATAATAGCTGAGAGGGGGACACACACACACACACACACACACACACACACACACACACACACACACACACACACACACACAGAAGGTGTGTGTGTGTGCGCGCGCATACGTGCGTGTGTGCGTACGTGCGTGCGTGTATATATGTGTGTGTTTTAAGTATAATGACACTCAAAGACTTGATTCTTCTCTCAAATATTTTATATATTTTTTGTTTATGTTTAATTTTTGTTTTTATTTTGTTTCACAGTCTCTCTAGTCTTTAGTACAGAGAAAAAGAGACAGCCGCTCGTGTATGTTAGCAGATAACCCCCCCCCCCCCCAGTAATAATTAACCGCACAATACTTTGCGCATGTTGTAAAGCTTTGAAACACTTCGCAACAAGTTTTATTTTGGTGTTTTATTACATCTCTGGTCCACTTACGTGGCCTGACATAGCATGGGGAAAGGAAGGAGGAGGGGAGGGGGGGGGGGTGATGATGGGGAGGGGGAAGGGGGGGGCGGGGTTGAGATGAAGAGGAGGGGGGAGGCTGGTAAGCTCAGAAGTGAGATGAATGGGCGACAATTGCGAAGGGCGTATGTGTGTGTGTGTGTGTGTGTGTGTGTGTGTGTGTGTGTGTGTGTGTGTGTGCGTGCGTGCGTGCGTGCGTGTGTGTGTGCGCGCGTGTGTGTGTGTGTGTGTGTGTGTGCGTTGTGTGTGTGTGTGTCGGTGTGTGTGTGTGTGTGTGTGTGTGTGGAGGAAAAACAAGGAAAGTTGGAGTGTAGTAGGATTTGTTTTTCACGTACGTACGTGTTTGTTTGGTGGTGAACTATAGGGACAACTAGGGTCGTTGAACACACACACTAGTACAGTAGCTTACTTTGTGTGTGTGTATGTGTAGGTGTGTGTGTGTCCGTCTGTCCGTCCGTCCGTTTGTCTACCTCTGCCTGTCTGTCTGTTTGTCTGTCTGTTTGTTTGTATCTGCCTCTGTCTCTGTCTCTCTCTGTCTCTCTGTCTGCCTCTCTCTCTCTCGCTCCAAATTATTTTTTATGTGTTTATTTCCTCCGTTATATTTTTATACAAGGTTTGGCAGACGATAATTATACACATATCCTAGGATTAAAAACTATGTGCTGTGTTGTTGCAGTAGCTAGTAGTTAAAATACACAAAAAGTATAGAAAAAGGAACACTAGAAGCAAAACTCGAACACAGTTCTAAAAGTAATGTTATTAGAAACTGCAGAGATAATAATTATAACCAGTTAATGCGACTTCTCTGCACAGGATTGTATGCATGAACCTCCAACCCCAAAGGCTTTGACACAAAACTCACCACAAGCACAACAGAAGTGTATAGAGGAAGCGAAACTGAGGTCACCATGAGACCAGGGCCACCGGATCAGAGTCGGGAATTGTCTGTGATAAAATCTGCAGATTTGGTTTGGTTTGATTGTATTTAAGTCCCAGTGGTAGTATCCGATGTGGGGATTGTGCCATTGACCAACCATCACCTGTTTAACAGCCACGGCTGTGTGTCTTGCCGTAGTTATATCTGGGCCAGAAGGAAGGTGGCAGGGCAGATAAGACCGTCACCTGCCTAACAAGTAAGCCGGGAAGTTCTAGGTTCAGTTCCCAGCTTTGCCCCTTCTGTCTTCCCAGTTTGACGAGAAAATCAAACTGAATGTCAAAGTCCTTTGGATGAGACTGTAGTGTAAACCGAGGCCCCGTCTACGAATGCACACAAAATGTCTTGCGCACACTTTAAAACACGTTCTACATTTCGGAAGATTAGGCCATTTCGTGCCGATAAGACCGCATTCGACCAGAACAGACCTGGCGCAGAAGCATTGAAGCAGAGACGAGGGCAGCCGGAATGACGTGGGCCGAGCTGAAGAGGATCTGCCAGAACCGAGTCCGTTGGAGGAGTGTTGTTGCAGCCCTTTGTTCCCAAGGAATTCACAGGCATAAGTCAGTGAGTCAGTCAAGACCGCATTACAAAATTCATAGCCTCATGCATACAGGTGTTGTGTTTAGAAACACCATCCCCGAAGTGGAATGCAGCTGCCTAAATGGTGGTGATAGTGGTGGGGGAGGGGGTAGTCGCATATGCAAAAATCTTACCAATGGTAAAACTCGGAGCCCTAACTGAGGAACAAAATATATTTTAAAAATCTGCTCAACACTACTCGCGGTACTGATGGAGCGAGTGCCATGTACTGTGATTCATAAAACAGTGTTGTATAAGCCTTATCCTTCAGCCAGTGTGTGTAGTGTCCTTAGATGGATTTCTTGGATTAAGACGTACAACTGCACAAACTCCGTCCAAAAGTGGCTTGGAATTATTTTTAAAATGCCTAGCACATCGTGTATATCACCCCCACCCTCCCCTGTGGGGATGCAGGGGGCCTGTCACTATAAATAACATCCCCACCTGCTGGAATTCTGTACTAGGAATTCCCTCTTGTCAATCCCTCTCTTTGTTTCTACCTCGTTGCTTTTCTCCCTGTCACCTCCTTCTTGTCTATTTTCTGCCTTCATGGTCCATTCTCCAGCCCTTTTTTCCCCCCAAAGACTTAATGATAACAGCTCTCTCCCATGCCAAATTCGAAGTCGGATGCCCCGGGCCTGACTTGTCAGGCACTTAATGGCAGCGCAAGGCATTTTCGCTCACATGCTAGAAAAAAATGTTGCTGTCTGAAATTTCGATGATGAAGAAGAATGTCAACACACAAGAAAACACGACCCAAAATTATGGCAATAAAAGGATATGACCTAACTACAAACTCAGTCGAGTCGAGAGAGTGCCCCTTAATCCTGCAAGCAGCTTGTGTAGTGTCATTACAGGAATTCCTTGTCGCTTACTGGGGATAGGATAGCTTAGTGGTAAGAGTAATGGCCCTGTGATCTGTTGACCTGGGTTCGAATCTCGTGCTGATTCCACTCCCCCCAAATGTCGTTCGGATAAGACTATAAACCGAGGTCCCGAGTGCGAACGCACGCAGAACATCTTGCGCACACGATGAAACCCGTTCCGCTTTTGGGAAGAGGAAGCCATTGCATGCCGGTGGGAAGGGATGACAAAATTTTGCCAAACTGCATACACACGGGGACTTGACATAAAAAAGCACATGAGTGCTTATCCCATTATCCTCGAAATAATTGTTTTAAAAAGACCTTGAACTGCTCAAACCGGTTCAAAAATCAACTTGAGATTATTTCTTTTAAACCTTCTCCATCACATCGTTTTCTACTAACACACATGAAAATACGACCGCAAAAAAATGGCAATAAAAGAAAAAGATTATGACAGCAACTAATAATCCATCGAGATTGCGAGGGTAAAACGGGTACTTCCTCAATTTCCCCAGGAAGAAATCTGTTGTTTCGCCGATTAGCATGCTTACAAAGACAGTAGGAATTGTCCGATTTGGAATCGTTTGTTTTGCGATTTGCAGTCTGTGCATTGGAAGAAAGGGAGAAGTAGTTTAAGGTTTTTTTTCCGTAAGAATTTTCCAGACCCAGGGAGAAGTTCTCATCTTTGTTAAGCCGGTCCGCTTTACGATAATAACCACTTCAAAACACAAAACAAACGTGCAACTATATGAATGTATATATGAATACTTTTTCATATGAATATATGAATACTTTTTTTTATCTCAATAAGCAGAGAAATGCATGTGAATTACAGGCCATTAGGATTAGAAGAGCAATAAACAGGAAAAATAATTATTATAGAAAGTAATAAAAATTCAAGATTAAAAGTAAAATTTTACACACGCACGCACAAACATAAACATACAACCTACCCACACCCATATACATGTGCGCGCATGCAAAGCACGCAAGCACACAAACAGCATGCAGGCACGCAGGTATGCGCACACACAGCCCGTATACACACATGCTAATGCACAAATTATTATAACCTGCTATACACATTAGAACGTGTTTTATAGTGACGACAGATCATTATAACATTATACAGATCGTGTTATTTGTCTCCACCTTGTTCCTTTTCTTCCTGTCTCTCCACTTCAGGTCTGTTTTCTGCCTTCTTTGTCCATTCTCCTTCCCTTTTTCCAGAAAAAAATTAAGATGTAACACTTCTCTCCGCTCCCACACCGAAGTCGGATGCGCTGATCCTGACTTGTCAGGCACTCAATGGTAGTGTTTTCGCTCATAATATGACAAACAAGACTGGTTGCTGTCTGAGCGTTCGATGATGATGAAGAAGAAGAAGAACAACAATAACAACAAAAACAACAAGAGGCAGACGAAGAAGTAGTAGAAGAAGAAGAAGAAGAAGAGAGAAGAAGAAGAGAAGAAGAAGAAGAAGAAAAAGAAGAAAAGAGGAGGAGGAAGAAGAAGAAGAAAAAAAAAAAGAAAAAGAAGAGAGGAGGAGGAGGAAGAATTGCGAAGAAGAAGAATTGCGAAGAAGAAGAAGAATTGCGAAGAAGAAGAAGAATTGCGAAGAAAGAAAGAATTGCGAAGAAGAAGAAGAATTGCGAAGAAGAAGAAGAATTGCGAAGAAGAAGAAGAAGAAGAAGAAGAAGAAGAAGAAGAAGAAGAAGAAGAACCAGAACAGAAAGAAGAAGAAGAGAAGAAGAAGAAGAAGAAGAAAAGAAGAAGAAGAAGAAGAAGAAGAAGAAGAAGAAGAAGAAGAAGAAGAAGAAGAAGAAACCGAACAAGGAGAAGAAGAACAAAAACAAGAAGGACAGAGAAAGAAGACGACACTTTCACGGCATTCTACAGACTAACACCCTCCTACCTCTGTGAATGTCTTCACTTGTACACACCTTCTGGCTCCTCCGCTCAGCCGCAGATACTTTGTCCTTAAGAATACTAGATTCAACCTATCTACCGTTGGCCGCCGCTCTATCTCTGTTTCTGGTCCATTGATCTGGAACGATCTTCCACTCTCCTCCGGCAAAAGCCTACTTATGACACTTTTAAATCCAACCTCAAGACACACTTATTTCAAACCTAAGAATTTTTTTTTTTTTCATCTCTTGTCCACCCCGCCTTCGACATCTACCTGCCAAAGTGTATAGCTTTCGTGTGTGTGTGTGTGCGCGCGCACGCGCGCGCGCGTGTGTGTGTGGTGTGTGTGTGTGTGTGTGTGTGTGTGTGTGTGTGTGTGGTGTGTGTGTGTGTGTGTGCGCACTTGCGTGTGTGAGTACGTTGGGATTCGCTAGGACCATGGATTGCCGTTGATTGCTTGTGTGATGTATAGTCGAATGCAAGCGCTTTGATTTATTTTACAAGATATAGCGCTATATAAGTTCCATGATGTTTTTGTTTTTTTTCAGATCCACCCAGAAAATGGAGCGTATGACAATTCTGCCTTCACTCCGGAAGAAACTGCCAACGGGTGTCTTGCAAACCAGGATGGACAGATGATAGGACACACAGATAGCAGGGTGGAGGGGAGGGGGACGACAACAGAAAGGTGAAGGAGGAGCAGAAGGCAGGGGAAAGAGGAGAGGGAGAAAGAGGAAGAGGAGGAGAAGGAGAAGGAAGAGAACGAGAAGGACCCTTGGAGTTTGCCCGAACTCAAAAGCTTGGAAACACCATGGTCTGGTACGTCAGAAGTTAGCTCCCCTGCATGCTCTGTCTGTTTGTGCCTGTCTGTCTTTGTGTTTGTTTGTTTTTCTCTGTCTGTCTATTTGTCTGTCTTTGTCTATCTTTCTGTCTCTCTGTTTATCTTTGTGTTTTTCTGTATGTCTTTGTCTGTATGTCTGTCTCTGTTCCTGTCTGTCTGTCTCTTCCCGCCTCTCTCTCCCCTTCAATCACACACACACACACACACACACACACACACACACACACACACACACACACACACACACACACACACACACACACACACACACACACACCACACTATACACAAACACACGCACGCACTCACTCACACACACACACACACGCACGCACGCACGCACCTACACGCACACACATTTACACCTACACACACACACACGTGTGCCCGCGCTTTTAGTGTACAAATGTTTAGTTTTGGTTTCTTTTCCTTTCATTTTTAGAATTTATTGCCTAAGCATTTGCAGTTATAACATTTTGAAGTGAAACTTTTATGTAGGATCCTTATCTTTTATTATCCTGCTATCAAACGCAGCAAAGACAAGTTACGGTGAAGAAGAAAAGCATCTTTTTTCTTGTTCTTGTTCGTCGTCATCTTGTTCTTGTTCTTCTTGTTCTTGTTCCTTTTCTTCTTGTTGTGTTGTTGTTGTTGTTGTTGTTGTTGTTCTTCTTCTTCTTCTTCTTCTTCTTCTTCTTCTTCTTCTTCTTCTTCTTCTTCTTCTTCTCTTCTTCTTCTCCTCCTCCTCCTCTCCTCCTCCTCCTCCTCCCTCCTCCTTCCTTCTTCTTCTTCTTCTTCCTCCTCCTCCTCCTCCTCCTCCTCCTCCTCCTCCTCCTCCTCCTCCTTCCTCCTCCTCCTCCTCCTCCTCCTCCTCCTCCTCCTCCTCCTCCTCCTTCTTCTTCTTCTTCTTCTTCTTCTTCTTCTTCTTCTTCTTCTTCTTCCTCTTTCTCCTTCCCCCCTTTCGCTTTACGCCGTCAGATGTTGTCTTGGGGAAAAATAAACAATGGCATGACTATTCCAGCTCTTCTCGTAGGCAGTACAGCTTGGGTTTGCAGCTCTATCAAAAAGAGAGAAAGAGAACCTTAGGGAGAAAGAAAGTAGGGGTGGGTGTTACAGTATGAAACTTTGGGAGAGACAGACAAGGAATGTATGAGGAGTGTCGTCAGTATTAGCATGCAGCAGCAGTAGCATCATCATCATCATCATCATCATCATCATCATCATCATCATCATCATCATCATCAACATCATCATCATCATCAACAGCAGCGCAGCAGCAGCAGCAGCAGCAGCAGCAGCAGCAGCAGCAGCAGCAGTTAATCTAGGTGTGCTGCAATCACATTTTTTTCTTTGTCACTGAATGTTATTTTCTTGCTGACACACAACTTGGGTGTTTAGTTGCTCAATATTATCAGTGTTTTAGAGGTAATTCATCTGCTTAAAAAGCGAAAAGTCCGGGTTCCAAGTGTGTGGTGGTTTGATCTCCGTTTGTATCCAAAACTCCCTTCCCCCATTCCATTAGATCATGATTGGTGGTTTAGGTCTGGTGCTAGTCTTTAGGATGACACGACAAACCTAGGTCTCGTGTGTAACACGTATTTAGCACACGTAAAAGAAACCACGACAACAAGAGAAAGGTGTCCCTGGTAAAATTAGGTAGGAAAAAGCCAGTCTGATTGGGAAACAAAATATACGCATGCATACAAACAGGAAAAAGAAACATAAATAATGGGTGGAGCTACTTTTGCTGTGACGGCGCTCTATCCGGGGAAAACAGCCTAAACAGAGAAATCTGTCGTGACTTAAAAGTTATATACAGTGCACAACTTAGTGCCTAGTTGATGACACATAACGTGGGTCATTAGGGGTCATTATTTGCTGTCACATAAGTTGAGTCTTTGGTTGTTGACATATAACGCAGGTCTTTAGTTGTTGACATATAACTTGTGTCTTTGATTCTTTACATATAACTTGGGTTGTTTAGCTGTTGACATTTAACTTGGGTGGTTTGGTTGTTCCTATAATTATAACTTGGGTGTTTAGTTGTTCGTATATAACGTGTGTTTGTTTTTTTGCGTATAACTCGGGTATTTAGTTGTTTCTATATTCATAACTTGGGTGTTTAGTTGTTCACACATATACATAACTTATGCGTTTAGTTGCTCTCACATAACTTAGGTCTTTAGTTGCTGACATATAAATTGTGTGTTTAGTTGCTCTCACATAACATAGGTCTTAGTTCATGATATATAACTTGTGTGTTAAGTTGCTGACATAGAACTTGTGTGTTAAGTTGCTGACATATAACTTTTGTGTTTAATTGCTCTCACATAACTTGTGTGTTTAGTTGCTGACATATAACTTTAGTTGCTGACATATAACTTGTGTGTTAAGTTTCTGACATATAACTTGTGTTTTAAGTTGCTGACATATAACTTGTGTATTAAGTTTGCTGACATATAGCTTGTGTGTTTAATTGCTCTCACATAACTTGTGTGTTTAGTTGCTCACATAACTTGTGTGTTTAGTTGCTGACATAATTATAACTTTAGTTGCTGACATATAACTTGCGTGCTTAGTTGCTGACATATAACTTGTGTGTTTAGTTGCTGACATATAACTTTAGTTGCTGACATTATAACTTGTGTGTTTAGTTGCTGACATATAACTTGTGTGTTTAGTTGCTGACATATAACTTATGTGTTTAGTTGCTGACATATAACTGGCGTGTTTAGTTGCTGACATTTAACTTGTGTGCTTAGTTGCTGACATATAACTGGCGTGTTTAGTTGCTGACATGCATCTTTTGTGTTTAGTTGCTGACATATAACTGGCGTGTTTAGTTGCTGATATGCAACTTTTGTGTTTTATTGCCGACACATAACTGGAGTGTTTAATTGCTGACACATAACTGGAGTGTTTAATTGCTGACACATAACTGGAGTGTTTAATTGCTGACACGTTAACTCGAGTGTTTAATCACAGACACAAAACTAGGGTGTTTTATCACTGACACATAACTAGAGTGTTTAATCACTGACACATAACTAGAGTGTTTAATCACTGACACAAACAAAACTAGGGTGTTTTATCACTGACATAATTATAACTAGGATATTTGATCGCTGACACGTAACTTGGCTATTTAATTGCTGACACGTAACTTGGCTATTTAATCGCTGACACGTAACTAGGCTATTTAATCACTGACACGTAACTCGGCTATTTAATCACTGACACGTAACTAGGCTATTTAATCGCTGACACGTAGCTTGGCCATTTAATCATTGACACGTAGCTTGGCCATTTAATCATCGACACGTAGCTTGGCCATTTAATCATTGACACATAATTATGTCTTTGTTGCTGGCTCCTCTGTGCAGCGCTGTCAGGGTGGGGGCGGACGAAGAGAGCGGTGTGGTACGTGGTTCGAATCCTTCTCCTCCTGGGCCTCCTCTACCTCTTCATCTGCTCTCTCGACATCCTCAGCTCCGCCTTTCGTCTGCTTGGAGGTGAGATTTGATTTGATTTGATTTGATTTGATTTATTCTTTTATATCCAGGATAATGGAATAAGCACTCTTGTGCTTTTTTTTTTTTTTTTTACATCCAGTCCCCGTGTGTATGCATTTTTGTAAATATTGTCATCTGTTCCCACCGGCACATAATGGCCTACTCTTACGCAAAACCGGAACAGGATTTAACGTGTGCGCATGATGATCTGCGTGCGTTAGCACACGGGGCCTCGGTTTCATGTCTCAGTGAGAGTACCATGCCTGCCTGCCTGCCTGCCTGTCTGCCTGGCCTTCACTGTCCTTTTCTTTTTCTTTTTTTTTCTTCTTTTTTTTCGTTTTTTTGTTTTGTTTCTCTTCCAGAGCTCTGAGGTTCGCATAGTGGTGAGATTTTGCGTATGAGACCGTTTTTTTTGTGTTTGTTTTGCCTACCATGAAGGTAGCCGCATTCCGACGTGTTGAGGATGATTGTCTTAAACACAGCAGAGGGATGCTGGTCTAAGCGGTTAACGCGAGGATATTTGGGCAAAACCTGCTAATAGGAGTGGCAGCATGTCTTTTGGCATATATAGATAGTTTTTTTTTTATTTTGTATTTTGTACCACTTTATGTCACGGCAGATTTCTCTGCGTGAAATTCGGGCTGCTCTCCTCGGGGAGAGCGCGTCGCCACATGTGCAGCGCCTACCCCCTTTTTTTTTTTTTTTTTTTTTTTTTTTTTTTCTTTTTTCCTGCATGCAAGTGTATTTGTTTCCCTATCAGAGTGGCTTTTTTCTACAGAATTTTGCCAGGGACAACCCCCTTGTTGCCGTGAGTTCTTTTACGTGCGCTAAATAGTGATGTGTAACACACGGGACCTCGGTTTATCGTCTCAACCGAAAGACTAGCGCCCAGACCACCACTCATGGTCTAATGGATGGGGAAAAAGTTTTGGGTCCAAACGGGGTACGAACCCCGCACACTCCGACCCGAACTTTTTGCTTTCTAGGCAAGGCGCGTGACCACCTAGACCACCGATCCACCTTTTGGTCCCTTCTCAGCAATATTGGCATGGGAAACGCTTTTTCCAAATTCGCCATCTGTTTCCTCACACAAAACAACACAATGCAATACAATACAATGCAAAACAAAACAATACAATACAATACAATACAAAACAACACAACACAATACAACACAAATAAAATTCCTTCGGATGAGACTATAAACCGGGATCTCGTGCGCGAACGCATGCAGAACATCTTGCGGACACTTTAAAACATGTTCTGCTTTTCGGAAGAGTAGGCCATTGTGTGTCAGTGGGAACGGATGAGAAATTTTACAAAACCGCATACGCAGGGTGATTGGATGTAAATACTAAAAGCACATGAATGCTTATTCCATCACCCTGGATATAAAAGAATATATATTTTTTTAAAACCTCATTACAATACAATGCACCACAACACAACGCAACGCAGTACAACACAAAGCAACACAATACAGCACAATACAGTGCAACACAAGACACCACACTACATGATGATAATGATGGTGTGTGTGTGTGGTGTGTGTGTGTGCGCGCGTGTGTGTATGTGTGCGTGCGTGCGCGAGCGCACGTGCGTGCGTGTGTATGCGTGCGTGTGTGTGTGTCTGTGTGCGTGCGTGTGCGCGCGTGCGTGCGTACATGTCTGCGTGCATGTACGCGCATGTGTGTGTTGGGGTGGGGGGTGGGGACAGAACCGTGGTCTAGAGGTAATGTGCCTGCCTAGAAAGCGAAAAGTCCGGGTTGGAGCGTGCGGTTGTTCGAATCCCGTTCGGGCCCGAAACTTTCCCCCCCATCCATTAGACCATGAGTGGTGGTCTGTGTGCTAGTGTTTGGGATGAGACGAGAAACCGAGGTCTCGTGTGTTACACATTATTATTTAGCGCACGTAAAAGAACCCACGGCAACAAGAGAGTTGTCCCTGGCAAAATTCTGTAGAAACCCCCCCCCCCCCACTCTAATAGGGAAACAAAATACAGTTGCAGACAAGAAAAAGACCAAAAAAAAATCTTGGGTGGCGCTGCACTTGTGGCGACGCGCTCTCCCCAAGGAGAGCAGCCACAGTTTCACGCAGAGAAATCTGCTGTGACATAAAGTGATATAAATTTTTTTTAAAAATGACAAAATGAAAATCGCAGGGAAAGCGGCAGGAGAGGCGATGAGCAACACAGTGCTGTTCGACAACCCCATTGCCGGTGTGGTGCTGGGGGTGCTGGTCACCTTGCTGGTGCAGAGCTCCTCCACCTCCACCTCCATCGTCGTCTCCATGGTCTCCGCTGATTGTATGTGCCTATGTGTGTGTGTGTGTGTCTGTGTGTAGGGGGGGGGGGTGGGGATGGGGGGGGTGGGGGTGGGGGTGTTGGGGGTGGGTGGGTGTGGGGTATGGGTGGGGGGGTTAAAGTGGGTGTGTGTGTTGTGTGTTGTGTGTGTGTGTGTGGGGGGGGGGTGTTGTGTGTGTGTGTGTGTGTGTGTGTGTGTGTGTGTGTGTGTGTCTGTCTGTCTGTCTGTCTGTCTGTATGTGTATGTGTGTCTGTGTCTGTCTCTGTCTCTCTCTCTCTCTCTCTCTTATTCCATTATCCTCGATATAAAAGAATATATCAAATATTATATATATATATATATATATATCTTTATCTTTATCCAGCACTCTGTGTGCGTAGGGTAGTGTGTATATGCGTGTGTGTGTGTTTATGTGTGTGTAGTGTAGTGTGTGTGTGTGGTGGGTGGGTGGGGAGGGTGGGGGGAGGGGTGTGTGTATGTGGATGGGTGGGTAGGTGGGTATGTGGGGGTGGGTGGGTGGGTATGGTGTGTGTGCGCGTGTGTGTGTGTGTGTGTGTGTGTGTGAATGTGTGTGTATGTGTGTGGGGTTGTTGTGTGTGTTTGGGTGTGTGTGGATAGTGTGTGGATGGGTGGGTGGGTATGTTGTGTGTGTATGTGTGTGTACGCGAGCGCGCGCGTGTGTGTGTAGTTTGTGGATTGGTGGGTGTGTGGTCGTGTGTGTGTGAGGGTGGATGGGTGGGTATGTTGTGTGTGTTATTTATTATGTTACTATTATCATCATTCTTTCTTTTATTCCGAGGATGATGGAATAAGCACTCATGTCCTTTTTTTTGTATCCGCGCGCGTGTGTGTGTGTGTGCGTGTGTGCACGTGCGTGCATGCGCGTGCATGTTTGTGTGGTGTGTGCGTGCGTGTGCGTGTGTGTGTTGTGTGAGCAGTGCTGCCTGTTGAGCTGGCTATCCCTATCATAATGGGCACCAATGTGGGCACCACGGTGACCAACACTATCGTAGCTGTGGGCCAGTCCAATGACCGCGGAGACTTCAGGTATTTATTTATTCATTCGTTTATATCGAGGATAATGGAATAAGCAATCATATGCTTTTTGACATCCAGTCCCCGCGTGTATGCAGTTTTGTAAATGGCATCTGTTCCTACCGGCACACGATGGTCTACTCTTACGAAAAGCGGAACAGGATTTAACGTGTGCGCAAGATGTTCTGCGTGAGTTTGCACACGGGGCCTCGGTTTACAGTCTCATCCGAAGGACTTTTGGGGGGAGTAGAGTCAGCACTGGTGTTAATTCCAGAGGAAAAATCCCCTCAACCGGGAATCGAACCCGGGTCGTCAAATTGCAAGCGCAATGTTCTGACCACTAGGCTATCCGTCGGTAGGCTATGGTAGGTCAGTCTAATGACCGCGGAGACTTCAGGTAGCTATAGTAGGGACGCTAGGAGACTTCAGGTAGCTATAGTAGGGACGCTAGGAGACTTCAGGTAGCTATAGTAGGGACGCTAGGAGACTTCAGGTAGGTATAGTAGGGATACTAGGAGACTTCAGGTAGTAGAGTAGGGACGCTAGGAGACTTCAGGTAGCTATAGTAGGGACGCTAGGAGACTTCAGGTAGGTTAGTAGGGACGCTAGGAGACTTCAGGTAGGTATAGTAGGGACGCTAGGAGACTTCAGGTAGCTTAGTAGGGACGCTAGGAGACTTCAGGTAGCTATAGTAGGGACGCTAGGAGACTTCAGGTAGGTAGAGTAGGCCCGCTAGGAGACTTCAGGTAGGTAGAGTAGGGACGCTAGGAGACTTCAGGTAGGTAGAGTAGGGACGCTAGGAGACTTCAGGTAGGTAGAGTAGGACGCTAGGAGACTTCAGGTAGGTAGAGTAGGGACGTAGGAGATTTCAGGTAGGTAGAGTAGGGACGTAGGAGACTTCAGGTAGGTAGAGTAGGGACGCTAGGAGACTTCAGGTAGGTATAGTAGGGACGCTAGGAGACTTCAGGTAGCTATAGTAGGGACGCTGGGAGATTTCAGGTAGGTATAGTAGGAACGCTAGGAGACTTCAGGTTAGGTATGTAGGACGCTAGGAGACTTCAGGTAGTTAGTAGGGACGCTAGGAGACTTCAGGTAGCTATAGTAGGGACGCTAGGAGACTTCAGGTAGGTCACGTGCTTGTTTCTCGTGACATTCCGAATCTTAAGCTAAGCAGAAATATGTTTACGATGGGTGGGGTTTAACATCAGCTGTAAATTGATGCCTTTCCCTTGCTGTATCGTTGTCTTCCTTGTGAGATTCTACGTACGCAGTCGTTTTTGGGCCAACCATGAAGGTAGCCGCATTCTTACTTCGGGGATAATGTCAAAGCTGATGCCAATGGCACTGGATTTGTTGTTGTTGTTGTTTTTTTTTAATTCTTTTGTTTCGAGGACAATGGAATAAGTACTCTCGTGTAAGTTTACATCCAGTCCCCGTGTGTATGCAGTTTTGTAAAAGTTTCTCATCTGTTCCACTCCGGCACACAAGGTCCTACTTTTTCTCGAAGAGTGGAACAGGTGAGTGGAACACTCGGTGCTTTACCTTCCCTGTCCCTAAAAGAGAGCAGGTACATGTACTCATTGACAGCTGGGTGATGTGTGCACAAGCTGTTGTTTGTCATCAAAAATGGGGGGGGGGGGGTGGTGGGTTCCAGAAGATTTGTTTTTTGTCATCAAAAGTGGGGTTTTTTCTCAGAAGACTTTTTTTTTGTTATCAAAAGTTGGGGGGTTTTCCTCAGAAGACTTGTTTTTTTTTGTTATCAAAAAGTGTGGGGGGGGGGGGGGGGGGGGTTCACAGATACTTTTTTTTGTCATCAAAAGTGGGGATGGTTTCCTTAGAAGACCTTTTGTTTGTCATCAAAAGTGGGTGGTTTTCTCTGACTTATTTTTGTCATCAAAAGTGAGGGTTTTCTCTGACTTATTTTTGTCATCAAAAGTGATGGGTTTTCTCTGAACTTATTTTTGTCATCAAAAGTGAGGTTTTCTCTGACTTATTTTTGTCATCAAAAGCGGGGAGGCGGTTTTCTCAGAAGACTTGTTGTTTGTCATCAAAAGTGGGTGTTTTTCTCAGGAAGACTTGTTTTTTTGTTATCAAAAGTGGCGGGGGGGGGGGGGTGGGTTCTCAGAGTTGTTTTGTCATCAAAAGCGGGGGAGGTGGGTTTCCTCAGAAGACTTAAAAAAATTTTTTTTTTGCCTCACTGGCAGACGAGCCTTTGCAGCGCCACAGTGCACGACTGTTCAACTGGCTGGTGTGTGGGTGGTCTTCCTGCCCCTGGAGTGGGCCTCCCGCTACCTGGCGCGTCTGACGGAGGCCATCACCAGAGCATCACCTACAACCCGGACAGCACCGACAACCCCGAGTTCTTGAAGGCCCTCACCAACCCGCTGACCAACAAAATCGTTGTGGTGAGGCCCGTGTGGGGTTTGGCTTTTTTTTTTTTTAAGCGTAGACATGGGTTTACAAAGTGGTCAAAATCTGTTGGTTGGGTTTTTTTTTTTTAGTATAAGGTAAAGGTACATGGGTCTTACAAAGAGGTCAAAACTATGTTGGGTTTTTTTTTTAGTTTTTTTTTTTTTAGTATAAGGTAAAAGGTAAAGGTGTTTCTCAAAACTTATGCAGTCGTTGTGTGAAGCGAAGCATCAGAGACCTTAGCTTCTCTAGGTGTCATAAAATACCGAGGGCGGGGTCCATCTTCTCTCTCTCTCTCGTTGCTGTAGCTTCCCTGGCCCTAAAGAGAGCAGGTACCCATTTACAGCTGGGTGAACTAGGGAACTGTACTGAAGCCAAGGCGCGCGAACGGTCACCCCCTTTATTATAAAGAATTGCTTATTGCAAATATGGACATTTTCTGTGTACGTTTAAAGAATTGAAATTGTCGAACATGTTTGTAAAAACAAGTCCCTTATGTTTGTCATAGATTATAAAAAAAGGAAGTTTTGAAGCATTCAGTTATGGCGGTCCTTTTGGATTGTTTTCCTTGTTACAGCACATAAAACTGAGTAACAGATAGACAGATAGATAGATATAGATAGATAGATAGATAGATAGATAGATAGATAGATAGATAGATAGATAGATAGATAGATAGGTAGATAGATAGATCGAAAAAAAGATAGATAGATGGATGGATGGATGGATGTAGTAGTAGTAGTAGGCACTCATCAGTCTCGGAAGACTATGGAGTTGCGCTCTAGTCTTTAGAGCGCAAAGCCTGGGCAAGTATGTATGGAGGGCAAGCTGTTACCCATGCAGCAGACTGCCCCCCCCCCTCTCCACGGCACTGGAATGATCCATTGGAAGGTCATTGACCGATACGAATGTTCCAGTACCGTCCAGGAGCCACCAGACGTTGCCATTATTATACCTACAGCCCCGAGCCGCTCTGGGACTCCAACTCCCGATTTTTCCTCAGGGATGGTGTCTAAACACGAACCGTGTGCATGCTGGTTTGTTATAATTTGTCATCCGCTCCTACCGGCACACGATGGCCTACTCTTCCGAAAGGTGGAACAGGGTTTTAACGTGTGCGCAAGATGTTCTGCGTGCATTCGCACACGGGCCTCGGTTTCGAGTCTATCCGAATGACTTTGACATTCAGTCGATTTTTTCGTCAAACTGGGAAAAGGGCAGGTGGGTACGAACCCAGAAACTCACGGCTTACATATTGGCGGGCGAACGTCTTAACCATCCTGCCACCGTCCTTCCTTTGATGGATGGATGGATGGATGGATGATAGAATAGATAGATAGATAGATAGATAGATAGATAGATAAGTAATAGATAGATAGATAGATAGAAGATAGATAGATAGTGAATAGATAGATAGATAGAGAGATAGATAGATAGATAGATAGAAGATAGATAGATGAGGTAGATAGTGTAGATGATGATAGTAGATAGATAGATAGATTGTATAGATGACTAATAGATAGATAGATAGATTAGATAGATAATAGATAGATAGATAAAGATATATACGATAGATAACATAATAGATAGATAGATAGACATAATAGATGATAGAACGATAGATGGATAGATAGAATAGATAGATGTATAGATACGATAGATCATCAGATAAAAGAATAGATAGATAGATAGAATCAAGATAGACAGAAAGACATAATAGATAGACACAGAATAGATAATACATCACAACAACTACACACACACACACACACAACACACAGACTACACACCACACACACAATGGGTGCATGGTACAAGCCGTACCGAATTCGAATGCGGCTAACTTCATGGTGGGTAAAAAACAAAACTAAACCCAAAACAGACAGTAGCAAAATCTCACCAAAGTGAACGTCTGAGCTCTAGTCGAGATAGATAGAACGAGAAAAAGGCAAAAAAAACAACCGAACAACAACAAAAAATTAATAATAAATAAGCCTTACACTGTTTTTCAGCTGTCATCATCCAAAATACGGGACATTGCACTGGGCATAGATATCAACGGAAGCCTGATCACTGGAGGTAAACAAATTCTTTTTATTTTTTTTATATCTTTTATGAAAAAAAAAACCTATTTGGGGACTGGATAGCTCAGTGGTGAGAGCACTCGCTTTCCCCAAGCTAAGGCTCGCAGCATCGAGGGTGGTTACCAATGGGATGGGTGACCGTTTGTGCGCCTTGGCTACAGTACAGTCTCCCAGTTCACCCATCTACCTGCCCTCTTTAGGGTCAGGGAAGGATAAAGCAGCGAGGGAGAGGAGATGGGCGCCGCCCTAAATATGCTGGCCCTTAGAGCAGCTGAGGTCTCTGATACCTCGCTCCCCTACGACCCCATAGGTTATGGGACACATTTATCCTTTCCTTTCATTTGGGCACTGGACTCGACATGAATATGCATGCTCAAAACCTTCCAAATCATAATCATCGGCAACGAACTGATTGCTACATTACACATTATAGGCGTAAAAGATCCCGTCATTCATGTCAGCGTTATGTGGGTTACGGAAACACGAACAACCCAGCATACATCCCCGAAGTCGGAATGCGGCTACCTTCATGGTGGACAAAAAGGGTCTTGTCTGCTTGTGATGTTGTTTTTTTTTAAAGCAGTAGGGAGAGTAGCCTGTCAGTTTGTGTGCGTGCGCGCGTTGTGTGCGTGCGTGAGTGCGTGCGTGTGTGTGTTTTGTGGTTGTGTGTGTGCGCGGCGCACGCACGCACGTATGTGTATGTATGTGTTTTTATATGCCTCTAACGTAATGCCAAAATTATTATATTTTCCTTCAATCCCATGGGTCCACGAAGTCGTAGGTTCGAATCTCGGTGGCATCTGGTGAATTAAGGTCTACTTCAAGTGCAGACCTGCCAGTGCCTTAATTTCCTTCATGTTTGTACACATGCAGAAGATAAACTATGGGAGTTAGAGATCCCGTCAGTCATGTCAGCATTCTTTGTGTTACGGAAACACTCACGCACCTAGTATACATTCCCAAAGTCGGAATGCGGCTACCTTCATGATGGACAAAAACGGTCACA
>CM060325.1:27760028-27772528 GCA_030674155.1 Stramonita haemastoma | reverse complement strand
TTTTTTAACATTTATTTATTTTGTATTTTTTATAAAGTAGAACATCACTCCCTACCACCCCCTCCGTTCTCTCTCTGTCTCTGTCTGTCTGTCTCTCACTCTCTGTCTGTCTGTCTGTCTGTCTGCACCATTATCCAAAACACACGCACGCGCACACGCACGCACACACAACACACATAAACACACACAAACACACACATATATATATTATTATATATATATATGTATGTGTATATATGTATATATATGTACCCCCCAACACACACACAAACGTTTTTCTATCCATGTATATATCTGGTTGTTATGATTTGTGTGAATTATTCGATCAATACTTTTCTTCTGTCCTTAAGGACTGGATGTAAACATACCCTCCCCCAAAAAACAACAACAGAAAACCCAAAACCCAAACAAACCCACAAAGAAACCATCAACAAAAAATCCTCAAGCCGTTTCGTGAAAATGTTCCTGTCTGCATGTATAATTATTTGTTTTCCCGTGTGAGTGTCTTTTTCTACCGAATGTTACCGAATATTGACTATTGTGATTGCTATTATGGCTAGCATTTATGTAATGCCATGTGAGAAAGGGTTGATGCTGTGTGTAAGCATGGAGTGCACACAATTGCCTCTCCCCACCCCCTTTGTTTTATATCCTCTCATCATCATCATCATCATCATCTCATCATCATCATCATCATCATCATCATCATCATCATCATCATCATCATCCATAACCATTAATATAGTACCATGATGATGAGAATGATGACGATGATTGTTGTAATTGTTATCATTAATGGTGGTTTTTTTTTTAGGATTATCCTAATTAGCATTAATATTATCAGTAACAAAATCTACATAAATCACGTTTGAAAATAAATGTTTAAAATAACCTCGAAGTAAATAGACATTGAAAAAAATAAGAAGAGAGAACACACACACACACACGCACCACCCCCACACACACACACACACACACACACAACGCACGCACACACGCAGCACCACACGCACGACACGCACGCCACACATGCACACACACACTTAGTCATGCGTGCGCGCGCGCGCGCGCGCGTGGGTGCTCCAAATTTCACCATTTTCTTGCTATTCAAAATTTAAATCGTGTCACTATTTGGGGTATGGAAGATCACAAACAAACTGAACAGGAGAGCCAAGCCAACAACAATTCAGCCTGCAAATCTTCGGTGCCGACAGGAAAATGATAAAAGGAACTTTCATCATGGACGGAACAATAATGGTAAAATAATAAAGGAACAATAAAAATGTAACCAATATAACAAAATTGCCTGGTTTTTTTAATGCAATTTATCGTAGAGGTTCCGTGGAGATTGTTTTTTTGGTTGTTGTTTTTTAAAAACTCAACTGTGGAAGATAAATTACGCTTTCAAGAACTCCCGGCAAATCTAATAGATTTTGACAAAGACAGAAGACCTTGTCCAGATTTCCTATTATCACCAGATTACAAAATAAAACCATAACTTCAGATGGTGAAGAAAATGCCAAGGAATAAAATATGGCCCTAGATTTTTCCATGATAAAATGAGATTTATCCCTTGGAACAGACAAATTGCGGTTTGAACGTTGTACTTTCTTCCCGTGGAATACGAAGAAGCGTCCAACCGCAGTAAGACCTTGTGACAACTGCCGCGAAATTTGGGGGGAGTGTACATCTAGTAGACCAAGTATAGGCATATTTTTCCATATTTGATAAAGCCGATTTTTTGTTCTTATAACGAAGGCATCTCCTATTACCACGACGATCAGTGCTCTCTATCTCAAAACAAAACTATTGATAAAATTATTTTATTTTTAGGTCATAAAAGCGTTGATATGTGTGATCTTTCAGAGTTAATACTGAGAGATCTGGTTTTTTTCCCCAACCAATCTGCTCGCACAAAAGTATTTTGTATTTTCTTCAGCCAGGCTGATTGCAAAAGCCTTTTGTCATGTCTTTCAATGATCGATATCGGAATGCGGCTACCTTAATGATGGACAAAAAAGAAAGTCAAATACGAAAATTCGATATTAGTCAATCTCAGAGCTCTAGCGAGGAACAGGGGAGTAATCTGATAAACATTTGACCGCAGAGTGGTTAAACTGTTCTGCTTTAATCCCATGGGTCCATGATGTCATGAGGTTCGAACTTCGGGGCGTCTAGTGAATGAAGGTGGGAGAATTTTTTTAAACATCTCCAAGGTCAACTTCAAGTGCAGACCCGCCAGTGCCTTAATTTTCTTCGCGTATATACACATGCAAAAGAAACCAATATGCATGGTAAAGCAAAGATCCCGCAATCCATATCAGCGTTTTATGGGTTACGGAAACACGAACATTCCCAGCATTCTTCCCGTAGTTGGAGCCGGCTACCTTCATATGGGCAAAAACAGTGGCGACAAAAAATCTCACTATTGGTGAACCTCGGAGCTCTAGCTAGGAACGTAAAAGAAATATTAGAATTGAGCTTTCTCTGTTTGCCTACCAATGAGGAAACAGAACTGGGGAGGTGGGTGGGGGGGGGGGGGGTGGTAAAAATTTCAGTTAATTAAGCTTTGTTTGTTTAAACGTGATGAAAAGCCATAACTATCTGGTTTCATCGAAATTAAAAATTCAGCGTTATCTATCGGTTTTCTGATGCATGTCCAAGGCTTTTGTATGTGTCTTTTTCGTTCCTCGGCTAGAGCTCGAAGATTCCTTATGGTCAAGATATTTGCGTATGTGACCGTTTTTTTGCCCCACCATTAAGGTAGCTGCATCCATCTTCGAGGAATGATATCTAAACACGACACCAGTGTGCATGTGTTTTTTTTAATATATTTTTTGTCATTAATTCTTACCGGCACGAATGACTTACTTTTTCAAAAAGCAGAACAGGGTTTTTTTTAACATGTGCATAAGATGTTCTGCATGCATTTGCACACGGGGCCTCGGTTTATTGTTCATCCCTTTTGTTTGGAGGGGGAGGGGGGGGGGGGGGTCTTTTTTTTCTTGTTCGTTCCTCGGGCTAGAGCTCTGAGTGTCACCAATGGTAAGATTTTACATTTTTGATCCACCATTACAAAATATAGGTTCAAGGGTATCCGCATTCCGACTTCGGGAATAGGTCTACAGCTGCTGTTGTGTTTATTTTTCTGTTGTGCTGTTCCTCTGCAGCTGTTCTATGAGCTGTAGTCTGTGCTGTCTGCTACATGCAGTCATACCTAGGCTGGTCATGTCACATCTTCAGGGTCAGAAGTGAAGTCCACTGAGTGCTTGTATAATTATTATGTGTAAATGTGAGCCTACCATGAGGCCACCCGCCAGAAGAGCCCTGCAAAGCTGGATTTGTCGGCCAGGGCTGAATTTTGGGCTGAAACATTTTTTCTCTTGATCCTCAGCTAGAGTTCCATGGTTCACCAATGGTGATGTTTTTATGTGTGCCACCTTCTTTTTCTCCATCATCAAGGTAGCCGCATTCCGACATCGGGGATGGTGTTTAAACACGATACTTGTGTGTATGCTTTTTTATTTTACTTATCGTTGTTATCCATTCTTACCAGCACGAAATGGCCTCCTTTTTTTTGAAAGGCGGAACGGGTTTTTAACGTGTGCGTAAGATGTTCTGCGTGGGTTTGTTCACAGGGCCTTGGTTTATAGTCTTATCCGACAGACTTTGACATTTAGTTCTGTACTTTTTCGTCAATCTGGAAAGAAAGGGCAAGGCAAAGACTTGAACCCAGAGCTTTGCGATTTACTTGATAAGGGGGTGAACGTCTTAACCGTCCTGCAGCTTTCCTTCTTGGCTTATTATGTAATGTTTGCGCACAAAAAATATTATCATTGGTGAACTTTGGAGCTCCACCCGAGGGGAAAAAATCTGAAAAGTCATCTTTTAGAAAATTATGCTCCTAAATCATTGTGGACTTTGCTCCAACGTTGATTTATCGTCTCAATCCTGCACAGTCTAAACAGGAGATGTATACCCCCCCCCCACCACTTTACCACTTTAAATCACAGAAAATTTCTCTGTGTGAAATTTGGGATGATCTCCCCAGGGAGAGCGTGTCGCCACAAGAGCAGCGACACCCATTGTTTGTTTTTATTTTTTTCCTGTCTGCAACTGTATTTTGTAGTGGTTTGTTTTCTATAGAATTCAGCCAGGGGCAACTCTCTTGTTGCGGTGGGTTCTGTTACGTGCACTGAATAATCATATGAAACAGACAGGACCTTGGTTCATCGTCTCATTCGAAAGACTAGCACCCAGACCACGATTCATGGTACTAATGGAAGGGGAAAAGTTTCGGGGCCAAACAAGGATCGAACTACCGCACACTTCACACTTCCATCCCGGACTTTTCGCATCCCCCTCCATCCCCCTCCCCCCCAAAACAACAAAAACAACAACAAACCAACAACCAAACATAGAAGAAAGCAAAAAAAAGGCTCATGTATATGTTTAACATTATTTCTAGATTACAAAAAAATACTGCCTTTCTATGCAAGTCACACCAAACCAATTTTTCTGTTTCCCAGTAGTTTTTTCTACCATGCCTTACTTTGTTTGATTCTCAATGCTAGTACAATAGGTTTTGAACAACTACAGTTTTTGATTTGTTTTGTTGTTTGTTTTCTGTTGTTTCTGCTGTTTGTACAAATCCTGTCATGTTATTAGTTGTAACAGAATGGAATCAAGTGCAAGAGTTGTTAGATGTACAGAGAAAGAATAAAATTGACACTCCACATGTCTCTTGTGTGATGTTTTGTTGCTCTGAGTGGTGGTGGCTGTGTAGGCGTGTGTGTGTGTGTGTGTGTGTGTGCGCCCGCGGGAGGGGGGAGGTGTGTGTGTGTGTTTAAAGTTGTGTGGCAAGCCTAGAATTGCCAAGTCCATGAACTCCACGCAAGTCCCGTGAAAAGCAAAGAGCAGGGCAGCAGCAAATGCTCTGCTATTTTTTGATTGGTAGAAAGTCAGTGAGCTGTTGTCATCAAAATTTTTCCGAAGTTAATATAAGGCGCATACCGACGGTGGTGGGTGGGAAAAATGTACAGCGCGTCAGCTACATCTGGCGGGGTGGGTGGGGGCAGTGGATTGCGGTAGCTGAACTTTAAAACGTCGATTTTTCTATTAAAAAAAATATTTTTACAAATTAATTTTGTCAGAATAGTATTCTTATGACCTGTCTGTATCTGTCAAACTTGTTTATATGTGCATATGTCAAAAAAAAGAAAATTTTGTTCACAAAAAAATCGAATCTGGAATGATCAAAACCAGTTTTTGTTGATTGTGTTTTATTACCCCCCTTGTCATGAAATATTTATACACACACATACACGCACCTGTGCCTACGCACGCACGAACACACACACGCAAGCACATATACACACACCAGCAAGCACGCACACCCCAGCACACGGGCACTCACACACGCACGCATACACACACGCACACAACACGCACGCACACACACACGCACGCACACACACACCGCACACACACACGCACGAGCACACACGCACGCACATGTAGGAACGTGCGCGCACGCACACACACACACACACACGCACGCACAAACACCACACGCACACGCGCGCGCACATTGACGCACGCACACACGCACGCGCACACACGGACGCACGCACACACACATGCACACGCGCACACACACGTACGCACGCATACACACACACGCGCATGCACGTACGCTCACGCGCATGTGTGTGTGCACGCACACACACACACACACACACATATATATATATATATATATACATAACACCACACACACACACACACACACACAAGCGACGCGCACGCACGCGCGCGCGCACACAGACACACAGACACAGACACACACGCGCACGCGCGCACATTGACGCACGCACACACACACGCGCATACGCGCACCACGCACGCACGCACACATGTACACGCGCACACACACATACGCACGCAACACGCGCGCACGCATACACCACACGCGCATGCACGCAAGCACACGCCATTGCGCGCGCGCACACACACACAATATATATTATATATATATATATATATATATATATATATATATATATAATATATAACACAAACACAGCAACGCACGCAGCGCAGCACACACACACACACACACACAACACACGCACGCGCGCGCCATGAGCCGCACACACGCACCACACGACGCACGACACACACACACACACTACGCCGCACGCGCGCGCACGCATACCACCACCACCGCACGCACACACCACAAGTCACACACACGTACCACGCACCCACGCGCAACACACACACGCATACACACCACACGCCACACGCGAACACACCCTACACACACACCCGCACCACACACAGCGCGCGCGCACTTTGACCCACGCACACACGCATGCGCACACACGGACGCACGCACACACACATGCACACACACGTACGCACGCACGCGCACGCACGCATACACGCGCGCATGCGCACACGCACACGCGCGTGCGAGCGCGCGCACACACACACACACACACACACACACACACACACACACACACACACACACACACACACACACGTGCACGCGCGTTTTCATAAACGGAATTCAAAGGCAAGATAGAAAATGTGGTCTTTGTATTTATTACCATTTTCATGTCAAGAAATCTGCATACTTCTCATCTTGTCGGTTACTTAAAAAAAAAAAAACCCCCCCCCCCCACAACAACAACAAAACCGAATGTCACACCTTTTCATCTTATGCACACATGCACAATTTTCCGTTCATTTTTGTTCACATTGACATCAGTTACATTCGCAGTTATTTCCAAATAACCATTCAGAGTTACCATCCCACATGTGACACTCTCATCAATTCTTGAAATGATTTACAAATCAAGCTTTTAAAAAAAACTGCGATACAAACAATTTTCATTCTGGAATCTAGATAGGCTGCATAGAACCAGCCTCGTATATTATGCAACAATGGTATGTACCCACACAAAATTTGCATAAACAGTCATGAAATTGAGTCAGTCACAGTTGTATGGAATAACAATGTGGAACTATTTACAAACATATACAACATATTTGTTGTCTTTTCACCTCTAGAATAAGAAACCTTTCTTTTTCTTTTTTTTCTTCTTTTTTTTTTTTTTTTTACAAAATAGAGGCTACAAACACAAAAGCTACGAATGCATCATCATTGTTATTATTTTGCATCGAGATGCTGGTACGTATTCAGCAAAGGGCCAATTCAATAATATCAGCAGACATGTGTATCAAACAGTATTAAATAAACCATAACGGTTCCACATGAATCAGTACAACACAGAATTCATTCACGAGTAATTTCATCAAAATTGTCAGGAAAAGACACATGTTTATGGCAAACATAAAAGTGAGCTGCACAGAGCTGTCTAATAGAGAAACTTGCGTCCATGTTCATCACTCACCCATGAAAGTGTCATACAAAGTGGACGCACGCACGCACGCACGCGCGTTCACGCACACACACACACTCTCGCGCATTGTAGGCCTATGCATACACAAATTCAAAACCATTTTACCCCTTCCTTGGCTACAGCCCCGAGGTTGACCAATCATGAGACTTGTGTATGTGACCGTTTTCCCCTATCGTTGAGGTAGCCACATCCTGACTTCGGGGAAGGTGTGTAAACATGACACCTGTGTGCATAGGCTTTTTTTTAATATACTTTTTGCCATCTCTTCCTACCGGCACAAAATGGCCTACTCTTTTGAAAGCAGAACAAGTTTTTAACGTGTGCGCACGATGTTCTGCGTGTATTCGCACACAAGACTTCAGTTTATAGTCTCATCCGAAAGACTGGCATTCAGTTCGATTTTCCCGTCAAACTGGGGAAGGAAGGGCGAGGCTGGGAATCGAACCCAGAACCTCACGGTTTACTTGTTAGGTAGGTAAACGTCTGAACCTTTCTTATACCTTCGTTCTTAAAGACATAAATATTCTCAAGCCGAACCTTGATCAGCAGTGGTCAAAAACGGTTGTATACTCACTGAATTCTCAACTTTGGTGAACCTCGGAGCTTTAGCCAAGAAGCAACCCCCCTAAAAAATGTTAAAAACCCCATCAAAAGCACAGAAAAATCCACACCCATAAATCAGCTTGCTAGCCCGGGGAACGAAAAACCACAGCCGAGGAACATAAACAAAAAGGCAAAAAAACCCCACATAATCATAACCATAGTATTGTTTATAGCCCTAACGACCATGAAAGCCATATCAGGGCTGTCACCTCATTCAGTTTCAGTGCTTCCGTAACTTTTAACTCAGTTCAAAACCAACACGTCCTAATCCTTCAAATATCTAACACCGAAAAACACATAAGCAACCCTCCTTCCAACACACACAAATGAACACACCCCTTCATACTTGCACACAAACCTCAAGGAAAAAAACCCTAAGGGAACGCCTGCTGAAAATGATGTGCCTGCAGATTGGTTTTGAAAAAGAGTGGGATGCACTGGGTCTGACTTGCCAGTGGCTTAACGGCAGCACAACGCATTTTCGCATATATGACATGCAACAACAGTTGCTGTCTGAGAATTGCATGAAGAAGAAGATTCACCTACTGTCTTCTTTTCCTGTGTCTTTGTGCTCAGCATTTGCGTTATGAATTTACCCGAAATGACTAGCACCCAGACCACAGTCCTGGTCTGAGGAGATGGTTTGGATGGAATTAGAACCACGAACTTATAAATCTTGCATTTTACATGGACACACTACCCTGTGGGCCATCACAACAAAACCATGCATATGCACACGCACATCATACATCAACAGTACAATCGCGCGCGACACACGCGCAGTAAAAACTTAACAAAAGCCGTGGTTACTAAAATCCCGGGACGGGATAACCCAGTGGTCAGAGCACTTGCTTTCCCCCAGCCAGGTGAAGCAGCGTCGACGTGGTTGCCAGTTTGGATGGTTGACCATTTGCGCGCTTGGCTTAGTACAGTTCCCCTATTCACCCAGCTGTAAATGGGTACCTGCCCTCTTTAGGGTCGGGAAGGTGAAGCAGCGGGGGAGAGGAGATGGGCGCCGCCTCAATATGCTGGCCCCTAGAGAAGCTGAAGTCTCTGATGCCTCGCTCCCCTACGACCAACAGGTTTATGGGACACTGTACTTATAACTTTTACTAAGTTGTCCAGGGAAGGATTCTCTCTTTATCTATTATAACCCCCCAGGTCCACTTTCAATTTCCTTAGCTGGTCCTCCATCCCCTACACAGGCCGCTCTAGGACGAGGTGTGTTGTGTGGGGGGGGGGGGAGACGGGGGGTGATGCCTTTCTCTTTCTGCCGCGTTGCAGTCTAAACCACCCCACCCCTTCCTTTCCTTCTCCCTCCTTCCCTCCCTCCTTCCTACCTCCCTCTATCCTTCCTTCTTCCTTTCCATCCCTCCTCCTTTCTTTCCTCCTCCCTCCCTTCCTCCCTCCTTCCTTCCTTCCTTCCATCCTCCTCCCCTTCCTTCCTTCTCCAGGGTCAAGTGTTGTCACCAGCATGGAGATCTCGTCCTCCGAGGTCGGCTTGGAGTTCTGGAGAACTCTCTTCTTCTCCAGCGTCACGCGGATGGAGTGTGGTTGCTGGTGCGCTTCTTGCGGCGCCGGCCCGTGGCGTTGGGGACAGGGTTAGTTCCCCCTGTGCTGCTGGAGAGGACGTGGGTTACGGGCCCTGGCGTCAGCGTCTGGTCAGCCCATTGATGTCTGCAGGGGCTCAGGGCTTTCTTCAGCTGGCAAGTCAGGTCTTCAGCTGGCACAGTCAGGGTCTTTCAGCTGGCACAGTCAGGGGCTTTCTTCAGCTGGCACAGTCAGGGTCTTCAGCTGGCACAGTCAGGGTCTTCAGCTGGCACAGTCGGGGTCTTCAGCTGGCACAATCAGGGTCTTCAGCTGCACAGTCAGGGTCTTCAGCTGGCACAGTCAGGGTCTTCAGCTGGCACAGTCAGGGTCTTCAGCTGGCACAGTCAGGGTCTTCAAGCTGAGGGGGAGGGCCTCCAAGCGCCAGAGGGGTCAGGTCTGGCTGAAGTCGTTGCCGTACAGCTTGCCCAGGCCATGCCCTGTCACGTCCCCTTGGGTGAACCCTGACCACACACACACACAAGCAAGGTCAGGAGGGTCACTTTCTTTCATGTCACTGAGGGATGGGGGGGGGGGGGGGGGGTCTAGAGGTTAGACAATTTAACACAGTGAAAAGTCACAAGTCCGATTCCTCTTTAAACCCCAAACTTTCCCCCCATCCCTCCCCCACAATTCCCCCAATCACTAGACCTTGAGAGGTGGTCTAAGTGTTAAGTCCTTCAGATGAGACGATAAACCAAGGTCTCGTGCGGAACACGCATTTCGTGCATGTAAATAGAACCCATGTTAACAAGAGAGAGTTGTCCCTGGCAAAGTTCTGCAGAAAAAGACAATTCTCATAGGGAACGAATACAGTTGCAGAAAGGAAAAGACAAAAAAATGATGGGTGGCGCTGCTCTCGTGGCGATGCGCTCGCCCTGGAGGAGAGCAGCCCTATGTTCATGCAGATAATTCTGCCGTGACTAAAAGTGGTACAAAATACAATACAATATCTCATTCGAGCCCAGATGGTGCTAATCACAGCAGGAACTGACCGCACTTGTAAAAGGAAAGGGTTGGGGTGGGATACTAATGTTAGCACTTGGTCCTGGACTTTTGACGGAGTTATGCTGGATTTGTGGGCCGTGAAAGTTCAGGATGGTCACGTTTGTTTCATGTCACATTAGATGGGCGATGCTTAAGCTTCTTTGTTCTTTGTATAGTTGTTATTCTTTCTTCTTCATTGAAAGCTTAAACAGCAACTACTGCTGTCTGTCATGTGAGCGGAAATGCGTTGCGCTGCCGTCAAGCGCCTGACGAGTCAGGCCCAGCACATCTGATTTCGGCATGGGAGAGAAGTGTTATCTTTTTAAGTCTTTCAAGAAAAAAAGGAAGGAGAATGGACCTAGAAGGCAGAAAATAAACCAAGAAGGTAGTGACAGAAGAAAAGGAATAAAGCAGGAAGAAAGAGGTATAGAAAAGAGGGAATTCCTAGCACAGAATTTTCAGAAGGTAGGGATGCCTTTATACTGACAGGCCCCCGACATCCTCACAGGGAGGAGGTCTAGAACTAAAACACAAGTTGAAAACATGAGGAGTCACAGGTTCCATCCTTTTTGATCCCCCTATCCTCCCCCCCCCATTCACTAGACCTTGAGAGGCGGTCTATGTGATCGTCTTTCAGATGAGGTGATAGATCAGGTTCTTGTAAGTAAGTCAGAATGCGGCCACCTTCATGGAAGGCGAAAACGGTCACATACACAAAATCTCACCATTTGTAAACCTGGGACTGTGGCCCAGGAACGTAAAAGAAATAATTATTCTAATTCAGCTTTCTCCGTTTCCCAGTGCCTGCCAATGAGGATAACCAGAAATTTGGAGGGGGTGGGGTGGGTCAAAATTCCAGTTAACACCAGCCGTAATAGCGCAGTGTTTAGCGCCTTGGTTTTCCGACTGGAAGGTCGTGGGTTTGAATCCCAGAAGAGTCAAAAGGATTTTTTCTGACTCCAGCTGGCTCCTATCCTACCCACAGTAAGTGCGCCATGGGCTCGTTGGGAAGACTGGGACCACACAGTCGAGTTTCACTCACTTTACGGAGGCGAGTTTGAGAGTGTTGCTCAAATTACCTGACCAACACTACACCCGTGTGCATCTCTCTGACCCGGTTGACGCCAGGATATATTATGATAGTAAGCGTAGAGTACAACCCTGTCCAGTAGTCTCAAAGCATGTACTTCCATAGTAGCACCATTACGTCATTTTCACGATCAGTGATCATCATGCAATAATAAAAAGCCTCTGGTTCTGTGGTCTCAGTTGCTCTGGTCTCTTGGTGACCTAAGACACTTCTGTGCCTGTGGTGAGTTAGTGTCAAAGCCTTTGGGGTTGGAGGTTTGCGGGGGACTGTCGTTTGAGCGACGTTGTGGTTGTCGCCACTTCGGGTGGGCAACTCACTCAGTCTGGCTCCGTGACTGACCTAATACTGTCGTTAGTGGGGGGCTAAGAAGGTGGTGTCCTGCTTATGTTAGCTCAGAACAGGCACCACTGAACACTACCAAAGTGACCCTGCAGCGGTGCAGGGCCCCTCTGGATGGTGGCTTCACGGCAGTCTGATATTGATGGGCTCCCCGTGGGACTTCCGACCCTGAGGACACGACATTAACGAATCGGGGTATGGCTGTGGCGAAGAGACTGAGATGAGCAGCGTGGAAACAGCAGAAGGAGGTCGTCACAGAAGATGAGGGAGTAAAACCCCCCAGATAGTTAAACTTTGTCTGTTCATCAGTGATGAAAACCCTATCTATCTGGTTTAGTTAAAGTTTAAAATTCAGCGTCATCTGTCGGTTCTCTGATGCATGTGCAAGGCTTTTATACATGTCCGTTCCTCAGTGTGAGTTCCGAGGTTCACCAATGATGAGATTGTTTGCGTATGATCCG
>CM060325.1:27740028-27755028 GCA_030674155.1 Stramonita haemastoma | reverse complement strand
CGTGCGCGCACACACGCATGCACGCACGCATGCATGCATGCACGCACGCACACACACACACACACACGTGTACAAACACACGCAGAGCATCTCGCGCACACGTTAAGGCCGTTCCGCTTTTCGGAAGAGTAGGCCATTGTGTGCCGTCGGGAACGGATGACAAAACTGACAAAACTACAATCACACGGGGACTGGATGTAAAAAAGCACATGAACGCTTATTCAATTATCCTCTAAATATAAGAACAAAAAAAAAGAAATAAAAAAAACACACACGCACACACGCACACCACACACACACACACACACACCCAACACACACATACACACACACATTATCCTCGATATAAAAGATTAAAATAAATAAATAACCTACACACACACACACACACACACACACACACACACACACACACACACACACACACACACACACACAGAACGTTGGCCACAATTACTGACAGGAAAGCTTTTTGTTAGGACAGCGATAAAGTTGAGATGATTCCTTTACTTTTGAAACGAAAGAGGAAATTAACAAAATATGATGAACTGAAAGGTTTTGACGAAGACGGTGTGCAGTATTAAAAAAAGGTAAAGGTGTCCCATTACCTGTGTGGTCGTAGGGAAGCGAGGCGTCAGAGACCCCAGCATCTCTAGGGGCCAACATATTGAGGGTGGCGCCCATCTCCTCTTCCTCGCTGCTTTACCTTACCTGACCCTAAAGAGGGCAGGTACCCACTTACAACTGGGTGAACTGTGGGGACTGTACTGAAGCCAAGGCGCGCGAACGGTCACCCATCCAATTGGTAGCCACGCTAGACGCTGCTTAATTTAACCTTGGCTAGGGGAAAGCGAGTGCTCTAACCACTGAGCTATCCCGTCCCCTATTTTGTACTTTACTGTAAAAAAAAAACACCAAACACCTTGAGCTTAATTAAGATAAAAAAAATAAAGGCTCATAGTAGCTGGACTAGGCCTTATTTTGAATCAACAGTAAACATCCTAAGTTTAGATAAAAAGAATTACCATAGTAGCTGGAATAGTTATGGCTTATTTTGGCTAGGCTAGGTTCTTCGTTAACTGTGGGACAGGAGGACACATGAATTAACGGCGCATCAAGGCGCCAAACGCAACTCAGTCGTTGCGGGACTTGACCGATTCGTTGAAAGACAAAACCCATTAGTTCCTAGAGAAGAGTCATTAGTTGCTAGAAAAGACACATTAGTTGCTAGAGAAGACTCATCAGTTTCTAGAGAAGACTCTTCAGTTTCTAGAGAAGACCCATTAGTTGCTAGAGAAGACTTATTAGTTTCTAGAGAAGACACATCAGTTGCTAGAGAAGACTCATTAATTGTCAGACATTACTCAAAAGGGGGTATATACGACTCACTGACTACTAGGCATGGTTCATTAGTTGCTAGATACGACTTTTAGTTGTAAGATACGACTTAGCTGCGAGAAACGACTCATTAGTTGTGAGATACGACTCATTAGCTGCTAGATACGACTCATTAGCTGCTAGATACGACTCATTAGTTGCCAGATACGACTCATTAGCTGTGAGTTCGACTCATTAGCTGCTAGATACGACTCATTAGTTATGAGACACGACTCATTAGTTGCTAGATACGACTCATTAGTTGCCAGATACGACTCATTAGCTGTGAGTTTCGACTCATTAGCTGCTAGATACGACTCATTAGTTGTGAGACACGACTCATTAGTTGCTAGATACGACTCAATAGTTGCTAGACACGACTAATTAGTCGTGAGATATGACCCATTAGCTGTTAGATATGACTCATTAGTTGTGAGATACGACTCATTAGCGGCTAGGTACGACTCATTAGTCGTGAGATACGACTCATTAGCTGCTAGATACGACTCATTAGTCGTGAGATATGACTCAATAATCGCCAGAGATTACTAAAACAAAAATAAAATGGGTGTTCAGGACTTGTTCATTGCAAGACTTGGCCCATTCTTTGTTATACACGGTTCACGAGATGCTAGACATGAGTCAACATTTACCAGATAGGGCTCGTTAGTTTACTGGACAGAGTTAATTTGTTGCTAGAGATAGTTGCTACACGTGCCTCATTACCTGTTAGATATAACTCACGAGTTGCTACGTACTACTCATTAGATGCTAGACGTGGTTAATTAGCTACTAGAGACAGATGATCAGTTGCCAGAAATTAACTCATTAGTACATGATTTATTAGTAAACGTGACTCAATAGTTGCTAAATTGGAGTCGCTAGTTGTTATGCATGACTCATCAGTTGCTATGCATATCTAATCAGTTGCTAGACAGGATACCTAATCCGTTAGATCCTACTCGTAGGTGATAAGGATGAACTTTCTATAAAATGTGTGTGCGTGCGTGCGGGTGTGTGTAGGTTTTTATTATTTTTTTTATTCGTTTATATCGAGGATAATGGGATAAGCACTCATGTGCTTTTTTCATCCAGTCCCCGTGTGTATGCAGTTGTGTAAATATTGTCATCTGTTCACACCGGCACACAATGGCCTACCCGTACGAAAAGCGGAACAGGATTTAACGTGTGCGCAAGATGATCTGCGTGCGTTCGAACACAGGGCCTCGGCTTACAGTCTCATCCGAAAGACTTTTGGGGAGAGTAGTCAGCACTGATGTTAAATCCAGGGGAAAAAAATCCCCTCCAACGGGAATCGAACTCGGGTCGTCAAATTGCCAGCGCAATGTTCTGACCACTAGGCTATCCTGTCCCGTGTGAGTGTGTGCAAGTGAGTGTGTGCGAGTGTGTGTGTTTTTGTGTGTGTGTGTGTGTGTGTGTGTGTGTGTGTGTGTGTGTGTGTGTGTGTGTGTGTGTGTGTGTGTGTGTGTGTGTGTGTGTGTGTGTGTATGTGTGTGTGTGTGTGTGTCTGTGTCTGTGTGAGTGTGTGTGTGTTTGTGTGTGCGTGCGTGTGTGCGTGCGTGTGTGTCTATGTGTCTGTGTGTGTGTGTTTTGTGTGTGTGTGTGTGTGACGTGCGTGCGTACGTGCGTGTGTGCGTGACCCATCCATTTTCAGGACAACTGCAGAGAGATGCACTTTCCCGTGGAGGCAGTTTCACATTCTGAAAAAAAGTAATCTTGGATAAGTGCACTTTGAACGTACAAGCCCTCCATTATATTTTCCCCAAAGAGCTATCTTATTTTTTTCAAGTATCTCAGTCTAAAAACAACAGTATGAAATGGTCTTCTATATTCATCAATATGAAACTCAAAACTCTCAGCATTTTTTGTTGGCTTGTTTTACTTATTCCGTTTTCGTTGTTACGTTCCATCTGCTATATATACACGAATGTATGTATGCTATGTGTGTGTGTATATGTATGTATGTATGTATGCATGCATGTATGTGTGTGTGTGTATGTATGTATGTATGTATGTATGTATGTATGTATGTATGTATGTATGTATGTATGTATGTATGTATGTATGTATGTATGTATGTATGTATGTACGTACGTACGTACGTACATACGTGTGTGTATGTATGCATGTATGCATGTATGTATGTATGTATGTATGTATGTATGTATGTATGTATGTATGTATGTATGTATGTATGTATGTATGTGTTTATCTATACATTACTTCATACCTACACACACACACACACACACACACACACACACACACACACACACACACACACACACACACACACACTCACACTCACACTCACACACACTGTACATACTCTCTCCCCACCCCCCTTTTTTTTCTTACACATTTTATCATTCATTCATACTAGCCTAACCTAAACAGTCTGCTTTTCCGAAAAGCAGAGCAGCTTTTAACGTGTTGTGGTCGCGATTTGCCAGTGATAAGCGAAATGGGATCAGAAAACAAATTAACCATACAGACACAGTAGAGTACAAAGAAAGAGAAGGAATGAAATACAGTCACGATCACAACAACAACAATAGACAAACACACACAGATTCATACATACACACGCACGCAAACACCGATACACACAGACACAGACACAGACAGACAAACACACCCCACACACACACACACACAAACACAGACACATAAACACACACACACACACACACACACACACACACACACACACACACGCACACACACACACACACACACACACAAACACACACACACACACACAACACACACACACTCTCTCTCTCTCTCACTCTCTCTCACACACACACACACACACACACACACACACACACACACACACACACACACACACACACACACACACACACACACACACACACACACACACACACACGCATCGCCGCAACTGCTACACTCACATAAACATTACCGGTCTCATCACCACAACATTTCAAAGTCGTGGACAACATTTTTTTTTTTTTTAAACTGGAAATGATCTTTAAGAGATAACGTACTGGTAATGTTCATTTAAGTTATCTTTTAAGCTGGTGAAATCCCTACGCTAATTTTGTTAACAGTAAGGAAAGTGGTAGGATGGTTAAGACGTTCGCCTGCCAACAAGTAAACCGTGAGGTTCTGGGTTCGATTCCCAGCCTCGCCCTATCTTTCCATTTTGACGAAAAATTTTAACTGAATGTCGAAGTCCTTAGGATGAGAGTATAAACCGGAGGCCCTGTGCGTGAACGCACGCAGAACATCTTGCGCACCCGTTAAAAAGTCGTTCCACCTTTGGGAAGAGTAAGCCACTGTGTGCCGGTAGGAACGGATGACAAAAAACCCATGCATACAGGTGTTGTGTTTAGACACCACTTCCGAATTCTGAATGCGGCCACCTAAATGGTGTGTGTGTGTGTGGGGGGGGGGGGGGGGGGGGGTTGAGGTCGGTCGCATGCTCAAAAATCTCACTATTGGTGAACATTACAGTTCTAGCCGAGGAACAGGCAAAATGATGTTAACAAATAAAGCCCCTATAAAAACTTAACAACGATTTTGTACATCGCTGATATCGGTGGTCCAAAAGTAACACACCTGTCTGGAAAGCGAAAAGTCTGGGTTCGGAGTGTGTGGTGGTTTGATCCTCGTTTGGGCCCAAAACTTTCCTCCGCCCAACCACTACACCGGCGAGTGGTAGTCTAGGTGCTAGTCTTTCGGATGAGACGATGAACCAAGGTCCCGTGCGCAAAACGTATTTTTAGCGCACGTAAAAGAAACCACAGCAAGATGAGATTTGTCTCTGGAAAAATTCTCTAGCAACAATTCACTCTGATAAGGAACAAATACCCATGCAGACAGGAAAACACACACTCACACACACACACACACACACACACACACACACACACACACACACACACACACACACACACACACACACACATACACACACACACAGAAACACACACACACACACACACACACACACACACACACACACACACACACACACACACACACACACACACACACACACATGGGTAGCGCTGCTCTTGTGGCGACGCGTTCTCGACCTCCCCGAGCGGGCGGAAGAACAGCCCGAATTTCACGCAGAGAAATCTGCCGTGACTTGAAAAGCGCTATACAAAGTCGTGACAGCTCTATTCCTATTCAGGCATCAGGAATCACTGTCAAAATAAATCCTGTCGATCTTGGGATCAGATAAATGTGTGCTAGATATTCTCTGACATACCAGTGAACTAAAAAGCGGTGGGGTGTCGCACAGGGGTGTGAACAGCCAGGTTGTCAAATCATCCTCTGCCACCAGTCAGATTAACATCCCCCATCTCCACCCCCTCCTCCCCGTTTCACCATCAACACTCGTCTGACCTCTCAGCTCAGAAAAAAAAAGGCAAAAGTGTCCCATAACCTATGTGGTCGTAGGGGAGCGAGGCGTCAGAGACCTCGCTTCTCTAGGAGGCCAGCAATATTGAGGGCGGCACCCATTTCCTCTCCCTCCCTGCTTTACCTTCCCTGACCCTAAAGAGGACGGTACCCATTTACAGCTGGATGAACTGGGGGAAATGTACTGAAGCCAAGGCACGCGAACGGTCACCCATCCAACTGGTAGCCTTGGCTGGGGAAAGCGAGTGCTCTGACCGGTGAGCTATCCCGACTCAGCTAAAAAACAGGAATAAAATAATCTCCTTCACTCGCTCGCTCGCCCACACACTCAGAGGATGACTGACAAAGTGCCAGACTCATAAACTTGCGCCCCCACACCCTCCTACCCCCGGTATTGTTTCAGCTGAGGAGTTTGTTGTTTCTGCTTTTCAAAAGTAAAGTCAAAGTTATTCCAGAAAAAAACATCTCTTTTGGGAACATGGAAATCAATACACAAAGCTATATAAACCATAATCAACCAAGGTTGCGATCACCCCCCCCCCCCCAACTCTCTCTCTATTTAGGACCACGTCAAAGATCTCTCTCTCTCTCTCTCTCTCTCTCTCTCTCTCTCTCTCTCTCTCTCTCTCTCTCTCTCTCCTCTCTCTCTCTCTCTCTCTCTCTCTCTGTCGTCTGAAGCAGACGATGACAATGTATTCAACAAGACTTGGAGCCAGAGTGACTGGGTCATGATGCAAGTTCCGGTTGTTAACTGTGTATAATTATAATCATATCATGTAAAAGTGACATGCGCCTCATGCATTGTGCTTCAGATTTACAGTCCATCAACAGAATGGTCTGTATTGTGTCGTGTTGTGTTGTATTGCATTCTTGTTCTTGTTCTCTCCTCCTCCTTCTCCTCCTCCTCCTTCTTCTTCTTCTTTATCATCATCATCATCATCACCATCACCACCATCATCATCATCTTCTTCATCTTCTTCTTCATCATCATGATCTTCTTCTTCTTCTTCTTCTTCTTCTCCTCCTCCTCTTCTTCCTTCTTTCGTTCGCTTTTACCTCATCAGATTGTGTCTAGGGAAAAAATAAATGTCCTGTCCTATCCAGTTCCTATAGTGGGCCGTACAGTTTGGTTTTGCAGGATTACCACCGTGACTGGGCTACACCATCTTCCTCCTCAGGTCGCTGATGAATAGCGTGCACTACTGGAAGTTTTAGTTCCTGATCTAGTCTTCCTTTTTCCAGTGTTTTTTTTCTTATCGAGCCCTTGCCCTGATTAGGGACTTTCAAAACAAAAATACCCCCTCCCCCCTAACCCCCCCCCCGATATATATATATATATATATATAATATAGATAGATAGATAGATAGATATATAGATAGATCGATAGATAGATGGATGGATGGATGGATGGATGGATGGATGGATGGATGGATGGATAGATAGATAGATTCAATCCAGTCCAAAAATGAAACCAACACACACACACACACACACACACGCGCGCGCGCGCGCGCGCGCGCACACACGCTTTTCGTGTTCCGCTTTTCGTAAGAGTAGGCCATTGTGTGCCGGTGGGAACAGTGACAAGATTTACAAAGATTTACAAAACTGCATACATACGGGGACTGGATGTAAAAAGTGCATAAGTGCCTATTCCATTATCTTTGATATAAAAGAATAAAGAAAAAAAATAAGCACACACACTTATTCACAAATCCGTTGTTGCCGTATGAATTTTAATCGGAAGAACACGTTGTTTCATGCATAATAAATAGCGAACATTTACGGAATAAAGAACATAGCAACGCAGAAAACTTTAAGACAACCAACATCACTATGAACCCAAACAAAACAACTACAACAAAGGAAAGAAATTACACCAACAACATCAGCAACACCAACAAAACTGACACCAAACTAAAACCGATTAAAAAAAAAAAAACACCTTCATTTCCCCAAAGAAAAGACAAAAAAACCACCCCATAATCCTACCCATCCCACGGATCGTATACGTCAGCATCACCAATGACATCATTATTATCAAATAACGTCAGCATCACCCATGACGCCATCATAAACTACGTCAATATCACCGTGACGTCAGCTTCACCTCTGACGCTTTCATCCCACCCCGAAACGACGTCAACAACGACATCAGCATCACCTAACGACGTCAGCATCCCCTGTCGTCATGAGGGGGAGGGGGGATCTTTCAAGAGACTGGCAGGCACAATAATCACAGAGTACTGGTCTAACAAAATAGTTTAATCCAGTTATAACTGTCATCATTCATATGTACCACTAACAGTACAGCATTGTACGTACTTTATATATTTTGAACTGCTTACGTTACTATATTAAAACAAAAAATACCGCCCTGAATTACCACACTATGGTACTTGTGCTATTTATTTTACTGCAGCATTACAGATCTATGTGCACCAAAACTGAAGAAAATCTACACTACACTGAAAGCAACCAGCTGTGTCCATACATAGTTTTGCACAATGATACTACTTAGAAATATTTTTTCACTTAATGCGAAATGAACCACATAGGTGATTTTAAAAGGAATTCAGATAAGTGTACCACTTCAAAAGACATGCTCCAGCAGAACAGAAGAAGAGGACAAGACTGAGGAGGATGCTGAGGAACAGTGCTAAAGGAATGACAAGCTCCTCCAATCCAAAGAGCTGACGGTGAGCAGGTGGAACTAACAGAAGGAGAGGGCAGTCCTGACAGCTAGATTACGTTTAGCGTTATTCTACTCCATCTTGTGTCACTCATAACAAAGACTGTGCATACGTAATTGCAGAATACTTACTTTCTGACTGTTACTTTGTGGGGGCAGTCAAACATGCACAGCCAATCACTGGCAGCATAGAAAAGGAGCGTCCTTGACACTGAGACGGTAGCAGACACCGCTCCCTGACACGCTCAGCCAATCGGTGCCGGTTTGGGTGGCTGCGTTTAGACTCATGTGATCTTTTCAGACTCATGTAGACAAGCCTCTTTTTTTCCCCTCTTTTTCTTAGGGACGTTCATAATTATGATTGATTTTTGAAAAGGGAGGAAGTGATCAGGTTCTAAGACCTTTCCTTGACAAACATGAAAAGTCTTTAATAATAATAATAATAATAATAATAATAATAATAATAATAATACGATAATGAGAATAATAATAATAATAATGAGAATGAGAATAATAATAATAATATATGAAATCTATATAGCCTTAATCTTGCAAAGCAAACAAATCAAAGTGCTTGCATTTAAATCAATTACAGGCATGCAACATTCCACAAATATCAAGAATACACAGATACCAAATTTATGCGCACACACACACACACACATACACACATGTACGTACAAACAAGTAGATGTAGGGTGGTATATTCCACACACACAAAAAAGTTCTACAGACCATACCACTGACAACAAAGGAAAGCTGCCACCTCATAATGCAGGGCAACAGGCAGGTAGTTTCAGCACAACATCACACTTTTCACCGCCTCCTGATGGGCGACAATGGGTTTACGCTGTCTGCAAAATTGATGTAGGATGGCTCCCAGAAACACCGAGGGGAATCCGAAGTTCCAGGAATCATAGCTGTGGTGTCTCAATAAAAGACATGCTATTACTTCCCCTTTTTTGTCTTTGTGTCTGCTTGTCTGTCACACTGTTTGCTTCATGTATGTATGCAGCTGCAAGAACCACCAGTAGATGTGGACTTTTTTTGTGGAGATGTTGCACTTTGAAATCGGTCAAACTGTGTACGATGTGTCAAAAAGCTCGTGATTCAAAGAATGAGCTGTTGACAGACGTTGAGAGAGAGAGAGTAGTTGGAGTGCTTAGAGAAGGGGTTGAAAGGTAATGAAGGCAGAGGAGAAGTCGATGAAAAGTATGGGCACAAAGGAATCAAGGTTTTTTTTAGTTTTTTTTTTAGTGAGAGTAGATATTCTAGATTATTGTAGCATCATGTTGTGCTTGTGTTGGATTTGTATGTGACTTGAAAAAAGGGTCAAGTGCAGAGAAGAATACGTTTCAAATAAGACATTCGCAGCATTTCATCATTATTGGAATGCGAACGACAGGTCAATAATAATCGTTTAGAGACGTAGGGTGGTTATTTTTGGGTACAGACCAAACAAGTGATGTTTTGTTGTTTTTTATCCCGGAGGCTAGGCACACAGCAAGCTTTCAAAGACAAAGAGAGCAGAGCACTCCAAACAGTTGTTCAGCACAAGCTTTCAACAGCCCCCCACCGTATTGGAGCTCACATCAATTTTTATTCACATACAAGCACACAAAGCCACTTTGGTTTCCCCCCCCTCTCCTCTGTGTGTGTGTGTGTGTGTGTGTGTGTATGCCCACCGTTCTTTTGTAGTGGCCCAAGGCCAATGTACAGTAAAAGTCTGAATTAATCTGAACTCTCTCTCTCTCTCTCTCTCTCTCTCTCTCTCTCTCTCTCTCTCTCTCTCTTCTCTCTCTCTCTCTCTGTGTTGCAGTTGCTAAACCATGATATAGAATCCCTGCCATGAGGATTATTTGGGGTTTTTTCTTCTTCTTCTTTGTTATATATGTGCTTGTGCCCAGTTTCACCTCCCACTGTTTCCATGTGAATGGCCTTGAAAGCTTACCACAATCAACCATTCTGTCTGTCTGTCTGTCTTTGACTCTGTCTCTCTCTCTTTTGGGGGAAAAATGTTCTTCTGTCGACCAAACGTAAGACGATTTTAATAAATTTGGGTTCTGCCTCTGTCTCTCTCTTTTCGGGGAAAATGTTCTTCTGTCGACCAAACGTAAGACGATTTTAATAAATTTTGGCATGTATGTCTATCATGCACTGAAAAGGTTAAATACTTCTTGATCGTAACGTAAGAAATACATATTAAATTTTGTTGCAACTTTCCAATAACTGAGGATAGCTTGGAAATATCTTGTGGTTCTTGTTGGTCATGATTATGTGCAACTCCTCCCCTCAGGAAGGGGCGATGTATGGACTAATATGTGAATAAAACTATTCTCTCTCTCTCTCTCTCTCTCTCTCTCTCTCTCTCTCTCTCTCTCTCTCTCTCTCTCTCTCTCTCTCTCTCTGCTTTTGTTTTTCCCATTCTTGCTCCTGACAAAAGTGGGACAATGAACATGGCGCGCATCATGTCTGCGGGCAGAAGAATGGCTTGAAAAGAGACATCCATTAGCAAGAAGCCATGGAGAGGCCACACCGGTAATAGTGACGTCTTCACTCTCCTCCCCCCCTCCACCTCTCTCTCTCTCTCTGTCTCCCTCTTTCTCTGTCTCTCCCTCTTTCCTTCTCACCCCCTATCTCTCTCTCTTCCTCTCTCTCTCCCATCAAAATGTTCAAACTCACTCTCTCTCTCTCCCTCTCTCTCTCCTTCCCCCTCTATCTGCCCCATTTCTCTCTCTCTCTCTCTCTCTCTCTCTCTCTCTCTCTCTCTCTCTCTCTCTCTCTCTCTCTCTCTCTCTCTCTCTCTCTCTCTTCCCTCCCTCCCTCCCCCCCCCTCTCTCCTATCTCCATACTCCCTCTCTCTCTCTCTCCATCTTCCCTCTCTCTCTTCATCCTCCCCCTCTCCTCCTCTCTGTCCCCACAATTCTCGAATCTTTCTTAGGGCTTCATGCAGACTGCATCTCATCGTTACAGGGGGTGGCGCCTGACTCCTAGGCTTTTTTCCGCAGCCCCCCCCTGTCAGTCCTCACGCTCTGAGAGTGTATTGTTCATTTCAGTAGCGCTGGGGGGAAAGAATGGATTTGGGCTGGTAGACTGGTAGCACTGCGTTGTGTTGTATGGTATTGCATTGTATTGCATTGTCTGGTATCGCATTGCATATTTCAAGTCAAAGCAGATTTCTTTCTGTGAAGTTTGGGTTGCTCTCCGCGAGAAGGGCGTGTCACCACAGAGCAGCGCCACTCATTTTTCCTCCACCTCTCTCTCTCTCTCCTCTCTCTCTCTCTCTCTCTCTCTCTCGCTGTCCCCTTGTGTATGGGCTTAAAAAGCTTGACACAATAAAATATTGTCATTGTCATTGTCATTGTCATTGTCTCTCTCTCTCTCTCTCTCTCTCTGGGGAGAGCGCCGCGTGACCACAAAGAGCAACGCCACCCATTTGAAAACGTTTTAAATCTTTTTGTATCTGCATAATATCTTGGATTTCCTATCAGAATGGGCTTTTTTTGTCTACAGAATTTCGTTTGAGGCAACTGTCTTGTTGCTGTGAGTTCTTTTATGTGCACTAAATGAGTATTTCACATAAGACCTGGGTATATATAATCGTCTCATCCAAAAGACTATCACCCAGACCACCACTCGCGGTCTAGTGGATGGAGGGGAAAGTTTCTGACACAAACGGGGATGGAACCACCACACATCTGAAACCTGGACTTTTCGCTTTCTAGGCAGGTGCGTTACCTGTAGACCACAGATCCACAACCTCTCCCCCCCCCCCCTTGCCCCCCTCCAAGCACTGGCGTTCTTTTGTGATGACTATAAGAGTTGTTGCACACACAGTTTGTCAGTGACAAGCCATTACCATCTTAAGTGATGTAGTGTACTGTCTGTCTGGGGGAGAGAGAGAGAGAGAGAGAGAGAGAGAAGAGAGAGAGAGAGAGAGAGAGAGAGAGAGAGAGAGAGAGAGAGAGAGAGAGAGAGAGAGAGAGAGAGAGAGAGAGAGAGAGAGAGAGAGGAGAGAGAGAGAGGGGAGAGAGAGGAGAGAGAGAGAGAGAGAGGAGAGAGAGAGAGAGAGAGGTATTGATAACGAGATTTAACTATTTTACTGAGGGTAATAGATTAAGCACAATAACTTTTATTTTTATCCAACCCTAAAAAAAGTGAATAAATAAACACGTAAGCACATACAATTTGATCGAAAAATAAATCCCTTCAAAAAAGAATAAAAAGAAAAGAAAATGCAAAACAAAGAGGAGAAAATCAGAGAAGAAAAAAGAAAAAGAAAGACGCCAAAGTAGAGACAAAGAAATACACTAAGAGCAAGAAGGAAATGCAGTGGACATTTATTGGAAAGTAAATGCCAACATTGTACACAATTAACACTTAACCAGGAACTAGTTCTATTTGGAGAAGATCAGAAAACAAAAACTGATGAGATTCTAGATTTGTTATTGATACTAGGGAAATACTTTCTCTATAAATGTCGACTTAACAAAATAAAACCTGCCATCAATAGTTTCATGCAGGAACTGAAATACAGATACAAGTTAGAAAAATATATGCATTGTCTAGAAATGAGACCAACTGCATTCGAAGTAAAATGGTTTCCATACGCAAACCTTGTTGAAAATGGAAACACTGCTATTCATTGAAAAAAAAAAAAAGGATAATCTAGAAGTGTGACTCGGGGAGGAAAGGGGATGTTACATATAACATGCATTTGCTTTCCCACATAAAATATTAAAGTAGCTGTACACATTCACTCTATACTTGGTTTAATACATCTTTTTTGAGGCCTTGCTTCATCTGTAACAAAACTCTTTTTATATACTTTTTTCTGTTAAACTTGATTTTTGTCGTTATTGCTATTCTGTTACCTCTGTTCTAGTATTAATGAAGATACTCAAGATAAATGTAACTCTACACCGTTTTTTCCAAAACAAAAAAAATCCCTTGCAAGATAATTGAAATATTGATATGTGTAACACAATCATAATGTCAGAAGGCTACACACTGTATTGGCATTGAACATTTTGTTGTTTGTTTTCGCTTTAACATCTTCCACTTTAAATGATATTGGACGATAAATGAACGTTCTGTATTGATGAAGATGTATGTGCTTTATGAGTGAATATAACCTGCAATGCAAGGTAAAAAAAAAAAAAAAAGGAAATGCAGTGGATATTGTCAATGACGATGATAACGATTGTAAGGACGATGCTGAGCGGAAAACAGCAGGGAAGAAGAAGAAGAAGAAGAAGAAGAAGAAGAAGAAGAAGAAGAAGAAGAAGAAGAAGAAGAAGAAGAAGAAGAAACAAATGAGGATAAAACAGAAACAAGCCAAATGTATACTTCCGCACGAAAATAATACACCAATCTAAGATAAAATAGAAGAAAGATCGTTTGACGGAAAGAGATCAAAACCGAGGATATTCTTCTAAAGACTCCCAGAACATTCTGGTCTGTTATTAGATGTTAACCCGGCCCATGGCACTGGTATATAATGACATAACTATTCAACAATGGTATATGATCGTATTTTGAAGTGTTTGTAATGACTTTCACTGTGAAGAAATACGAAAGAATGTGGAAAAATTACAAGATGAAATATTTTAACCATGAATCATATAACTCAGAATGAGATTACTCATATCATGAGGAAAATAAAAACAAGAACAAAAGCTGGTGGGATCAAATAATTGGAGGGATGCAATGCTCAGATAATTCGGCAAACTCAACTGTAATCACTTTTCTTGCTCAGTTATTTACTCTAACCATCTGTTTCAAAAGGGTGCTTTCCCTTTGGAGTGGGCCAAGTCAGTAATAATTCAAATTCATAAAGACATGTATTTAAACTGCCGACAACTATCCCGGAGTACCTCTCACCAGTATATTAAGCAAATCCTACTCTTCTATTATGAATAAGAGATAAAGTCAATGGAGCAAAATTAATTGAAAAGCAAGCAGGATTTAGATGTACATCTCTGTTGATCATAGATTTACTCTATAGTCTCATTGTTAAAAAATATTTGCTTTCCAGTTTAAAAAAAAGACCACAGCTGTGTGTTGTTTTTGTGGACTTCAAAAATTCTTAAATTCTGTAAATCTAAAGATATTGTAGAGTGTACTGCAGAAAACTGTGTGGATAATAGATTTTATATGAATATGGCCCCTAGAGATATTTACAATTCAGTTTTAGCGTGCGTGTGCACTGGAAATGAATATTCCGATTTCTGTTGATGCCCTAAGGGAGTGAAGCAGGGTTGTATTATAAACCACCGGTATTTTAACTTTTAAAAAATATAATAAGCTAGCTATTGAGCTATCAAGCAAAGGTGAACACAGCATTCAAAGAATACCAAAAGGAATCAACGTGTTTTATTACTTTTTCTTGATATTACTCTATTGTCTGCGACTGTTATGGTAAACAAAGTAGGTTAGATGTCTTAACCAGGAAGGTTGATCCTTTTGATTTATCGGAAAATATAGATAAAACAAACATTAATGGTCC
>CM060325.1:27727528-27735028 GCA_030674155.1 Stramonita haemastoma | reverse complement strand
GAGAGAGGGAGAGGGGCAGGAACGTGTGGGTGGCAGAATGGCATGAACTGAACGTGGCGCGCCGGTCCCCCACTTTGGTGCAAGCTGTTAAAAGACAGGCAGCAGTTCTCCGTCTTCCGTAATGGCGAACGGCTTTCCGGGGTGCGGCTGGCGAAGACAGCTAAAAGCACACAAGCGCTTTTCCTACCGCTTCCCTGTAATCGGGAAGCCTGTCAAACTGCAATGAAGTTGGCTTGCTTTCTTTTTTTTGTTGTTGTCCAGGATGACGAAATTGTCGATTAGATTTTTTGTTTGTCTGCATGGATTGCATGCGATTACGTTACCGGTTGTAATTTTTTTTTTTTTTTAATGTGGGACTTTTCAATGAGGTTATTTTTTTCGTGTTTTATTGTTGTTGTTGTTGTTTGGAATGAAGTTGTGATGTTGTTTTATCGTGTGAGCAGAAACACGTTACAGACTGAAATTTCTTATTTGTCAACGTTCCTTTTTTTTCTTGTCATCTTCTTTTCGTCTATTTTCTGTCTTCGTGGTCCAGTTTCCTGCCTCCCCCTCCCTCCTGAAAGACTTCAAAGATAACTTTTCTTTCCCACGCCGAAGTTGGAAGCGCTGGGTCCTGACTTGTCAGGTGCTTAAGACAGCGCAACGCATTTTCGCTCATGACAGACAACAGTTTCGCTGTTTGAGCGTTTATTTATTTATTAGTTTATAATTTATTTATGAATTTATTCTTTTATATCGAGGATAATGGAATAAGCACTCATGTGCTTTTTTACATCCAGTCCCTGTGTGTATACAGTTTCTGTAAATCTTGTCATCCCTGTTTCCTCGGCACACAATGGCCTACTCTTAGGAAATGCGGAACAGGATTTAAACGTGTGTGCAAGATGTTCTGCGTTCGACGAAGAAGAAACCGGCAGCATGAGAGCGGTGAAAAAACGTTGGGAATGGAAGAAGAAAAGCTGTGTGTAACTAAAACGTTCCGACTTGTTCAAGAGCGTTTATTACACACACACACACACACACACACACACACACACACACACACACACACACACACACACACACACACACACCACACACAACACAACAACACAACAACAACAACAACAACAACAAAAAACTATAACAACAACACCCCGAACATAATTACAAGAGATAGCACCACAATAACTGGTTCCATCAGATTTATCGGATATATCACAAATAAATCCTGTTTGTTTTTTTTAATCTATAAATGAATTGATACACAGATTGGATAATGGCGATGCTTTCAAATCAAGTGTATCTAAACTGCTCACCACATCGCCATACAACAAGATGTTTGATTTGATTTCAATCAATTGTGGGTTGGATCGATTGTTTAAAGAGGGAGTCAGTTTTGACAGTGAGGAAAACACACCTCAGGGTTTGCCACAACGGTCACAAATAGCAGAGAACGGATCCGTATGGTTGTTGCTGTGATTGAGCTTACGTCCCAGCGGAGATTTACGATTTAGGGACTGTGCAGTAGGTGCCATAGTGTCTATAACAGGGAATGGATGAGTAAGCAGTAGGCACCCATCAGTCTCGGAAGACTATGGAGTTGCGCTCTAGTTTTAGAGCGCAAATCCTGTGTAAGTGTGGAGGCAAACTGTTATCCATGCAGCAGACGAGTAAGTAAATGCTTTTTATATAAAGCAGGGATGGTGGGGGATAGCCTCGTGGTTAAACCGTTGAGCTTTGCGATCAGACTACTTCGGGATCAAACCTGGTTCCAGCAACCACCTATGTGTACGTTCAAGGAGATTTTTTCTTGGGAGTTAACATCAGTACAAACTCCACTCCCCTAAAAATTCTTTCGGATGAAACTACAAACCGAGGATCTGTGTGGCTAACACATGCAGAACAGCTTGTAAAAAGGGTAGGTAAAGAAGTTCCGTAACCTATGTGGTCGTAGGGGAGCGAGCATCAGAGACCTCAGCTTCTCTAGGGCCAGCATATTGAGGGCGGCGCCCATCTCCTCTCCATCACTACTTTTACCTTCCCTGACCCTAATATAAAGAGGGCAGGCACCAATTTACAGCTGGGTGAACTGGGGGGGGGGGGGGGGGGGAGGGGGACCGTACTGAAGCCAAGGCGTGCAAACGGTCACCCATCCAACTGGTAACCACGCTCGACGCTGCTTAACTTGACTTGGGAAAGCAAGCGCTCTGACCACTTAGCTATCCCGCCCCCAAGACCCGTTCTGTTGTTATTTTTTCTGTTTCTGAGTAGACCATATTTTGTGCCGGCAAGTAACAAATGGATGACAAGAAATAAAAAAAATTATTGGAAAAAAAAGAGCTGCATGCACTCTGGTGTTCTTCTTCAGTTTAACGTCTGTTCACATTAAGTGATAATCGACATGAGAAGGTAAACAATCACAAGAAAAGAAAAAAAAAAGTTAATCGATGAACTAACTAATGTAACCATTATTCAGTAAAAAGGCTTTATATTCTGAATAACTAAAGAACTTTTTTTATTTATTTTTTTACCAATTTAAGTCATGGCAGATTTCTCTGCTTGAAATTCGGGCTGCTTTCCCTGGGGTGAGTGTGTCACAACAAGAGCAGCGCCACCCATTTTTTTTCTTTTTCTGTTTGGAACTATATTTGTTTCCGTACCAGAGTGGCTTTTTCCACAGAATTTTGCCAGGGTCAACGCTCCTGTTGCCGTGGGTTTTTTAGAGCGCTAAATAACTTTGTGTAGTAACGTGACTTCGGTTCATCGTCTCATCCGAAAGAATAGCACTCAGACCACCACTCATGATTTAATGCATGGGGAACAAGTTTGGGGCCCAAACGGGAATCAAACCACCGCACGCGTCTGAACCGGACGTTTCGCTTTCTAGGCAGGCGCGTTATCTCTAGACCACTGATCCACCTACTGTGGATCTAACTACAACATATTTTTGAAAAAATCTTCTTAAAATCAACATTAAAGAATCTGAAAAAAAAAATCAAGTATTTTAAGAACTATATCAGGGTGGGTAGAATACTCTTTGAGAGTGCTAATTGCTTTGAGAAAACAAATGTTTTTAGCTTTTTAGGAAAATGCTCATCAGATATCAGATAGATTTCATGTTCAATGTTGTTTTCAGTAGTTGATGTTATCATAGACATTGCCAGCATCAATGCCTGATATTCATCCGAAGGCAAAGCTCTTATTTCTGTGTAGGTTCCTAAAGGCAGAGCATGATTGTTATGTGTGTGTGTGTGTGTGTGGCGCGCGTGCGTGCGTGTGTGTGTGTGTGTGTGTGTGTGTGTGTGTGTGTGTGTGTGGTGTGTGTGTGTGTGTGTGTGTGTGTGTGTGTGTGTAAATACACGTACAGACAGTGAGAGGCAGACTTGTTTCACGGCATTCCGTCTCTCAGCCATTCCACGAACATGAGCGAGTGACACCTGTCTCCGTTTCAGATAAACGGGATCGACCAGATGCAATTTTGTCTGAAAAGTTTAAATTAAAACCATTAGTCCGGAAAAAAATCCTTATCATCAAGTGCAACAGCAGACTTTCCATTGAAAACTGGAAGCCATCTCTGACAAATCTCTCTAATTCTAAACTTTTGGAGTGTCAAGTTATCTGTTGAATCAACAGGAGACCTGTAGAAAATGATCCTTTAAGCACGCGCACATATCTCTCACTCACCGCTCTCCCTCCATCGTAAAAGGTGAAGGTAAAGGTGTTCCCATAACCTCGGCGGCTGTTGACGAGCGAAGAGTCAGAGACCTCAGCTTCCCCAGGGGCCAGCATGTTGACGGCGGCGCCCATCTCCTCTCCCTCGCTGCTTTACCTTCCCTGACCCTAAAAGAGAGCATGTGTCCATTTACAGCTGGGTGAACTGGGGGACTGTCTTGAAGCCAAGGTGCGCAAACAGAAACCCAGCCACTGGGTAAGCACGCTCAAGACTGCTTAACCTGAGCTTGGAGTCCGTGAATGCTCTGACCCCTGAGCTCTCCCGTCCCCTCCTGTAACATAACCTCCCTACAAACAACAAGAAAGTCAACATAGACACTCGAGTGCAAGTTATAGGAATATATTTCCCTCCCCTTAAATGTTATAATTCTTTCATCAATTCGTTCATCTTTATTCATTCGTTCATTCGTTCATTCATTCATTTATTAATTCATTCAATCGTTCATATCATTTTTCAGTTTAAGAAATACCAGATTAAGCTGATTTGTAACGATCCTGTTGGCGTTAATTGTTTGTTAGAGATCTCAGTGTGTGTGTGGTGTGTGTGTTGTGTGTGTGTGTGTGGTGTGTGTGTGTGTGTGTGTGTGTGTGTCGTGCGTGCGTGTGTGTGTGGTGCGTGTGGTGGTGTGTGTGTGTGTGTGTGTGTGTGTGTGTGTGTGTTGTGTTTTATTTATTCGTGTATATGTGACAGTTGCATGTGTATAATCGAACAAGCGTTTCATTCGTTTTTGTAAGACATCTTGCTTCTTGTTGTTTTTCTTCTCCTTTTCTTCGCAGCTCTTCTTTTTTCTAAATTCTTCTTTTCTGCAGTTCATTTTTTAATTGTTGCTTTTTTGCTGTTCTTCTTCTTCGCATTTTTTTCCTTCTTCGCAATATTTCTTCTTTTAGTTCTTCTTCTTCACAATTTTTCTTCTTTCGCAATGTCTCTTTTCTTGTTCATTTTTTTTCTTCTTCTTCTCCTTTTCTTCTTTTGTTCTTCTTCTTCTCTTTTTTCTTCTTCCTGTTTTTCTTGTTGCTTGTTTGTTTCTCTTCTTCTTCTTCTCCTTCTTTTCCTTCTTCTTTTCTTCTTCTTTTTTTCTTCTCCTCTCCTTCTTCTTTCTTCTTCTTCTTCTTCTTCTTCTTCTTCTTCTTCCTCTTCTTCTTCTTCTTCTTCTTCTTCACTCTTCTTCCTTCTTCTTCTTCTTTCTTCCTCTTCTTCTCTTCTTCTCTTCTTCTCACTCTTCTTCTTCTTCTTCTTCACTCTTCTTCTTCTTCTTCCCCTTCTTCTTCTTCCCCTTCTTCTTCTTCTTCTTCTTCTTCTTCTTCTCCTCCTTCTTCTTCTTCTTCAAAGGCAGACAGATGAAGGACTGGATGCTGCAGCGCATCACAGACTGGCACTCGGCTAGACATCAGCCAAGAATTGTGACCAAAGGGTCTGCAGACCCATCCCAGTAATATCACCAACGTTCTCATGTAACCGCCCCTCCCCTCTTCCTCCTAATTTCCATCATTGTAAAGAAATTGCTTTTCTTCTTGTTCTTTCTTCTTCTTGTTCTTCTTTGTTCTTCTTGTTCTTGTTTTTCTTCTTGTTCTCTGTTTTTCTTTTTTTCTTGTTTCTTTTCTTCTTTCTTTCTTTTCTGTCTTTTCTTTCTTTCTTTCTCTTCTTTTCTTTCTTCTTTTCTTTGTTCTTTCTTCTTGTTCCTCTTGTTCTTATTCTTCTTCTTCCTCTTCTTCTTCTCCTTCTTCTTCATCTTTTTTCTTTTTTTTCTGTCTTTTCTTTCTTTCTTTCTTCCTTCCTCTTCTCTTCTTCTTAAAATTTCGAGTTTGAGTTCTTTTCCTTTTAGATCCTACTTCTTCTTTAATCATCATCATCATTACCACCACTAATGTAATCATACCACCACCACCACCACCACCATCATCATCATGATCATGATCATCATGATCATGATCATGATCATCATTCTTTCTGTCTTCCTTTCTCTCTCTCTCTCTCTCATCTCTCTCTCCTTCTCTCTCTCTCTCTCTTCTCTCTCTCTCTCTCTCTTTCTTCCTTCTCCTTTTAGATATAACTTCTTCTTTACTCATCATCATCATTACCACCACCACCACAATCATCTCACCACCACCACCAACACCACAATCATCGCCACCACCACCACCACCACCATAACCACCACCACCACCACCGTCGTCGTCGTCGTCGTCGTCATCGTCATCGTCATCATCATCATTATCATCATCACTTGATGTAGTGTATTCCATTTCGACTGATGGTTTCTTTTTCTTCTTGTCTTTCCGAACTTTTCAGTTAGATTTGGGATCTTGACATTATTCTCGAAACACTGGCCACAGATTTGTGAATGGAAAATAGTACATTACACAGCTAAAACACCACAAAAAGTACTATGATCGTTATCGCGGCATTAAAACTTGCTTATTTATTTATTCATTTATTTTTTATTTATTCTTTTATATCGAGGATAACAGAATAAGCAATCGTGTGCTTTTTTTTCACCCGGTCCCCGTGTGTATGCAGTTTTTGTAAATATTGTCATCTGTTCCCACCGGCACACGATGGCCTACTCTTACAAAAGTGGAACAGGATTTAACGTGTGCGCAAGGTGTTGTGGCTTAGACGGTTTGAGCCCACTACAGTTTCTCCGACGTCGTCGAACGCTCAGACAGTGACTACTGTCGTCTGTCATATGAGGGAAAATGCTTTATGCTGGTCACTAAGCGCCTGGCAAGTCAGACCCTGCACATCCGTCTTCGGCGTGGGAGAGAATTTGTTATCTTGGAAGTCTTTCTGGAAATAGAAAAAAAAAGGTAAGAATATGGACCAAGACGGCAGAAAATAGACAAGAAGGTGACAGGAAGAAACAGAACAAGGCAGCAAGAAAGAGGGAGGGAGGGAGGGAGGGAGGGAGAGAGAGAGAGAGGAGAGAGAGAGAGAGAGAGAGAGAGAGAGAGAGACAGAGAGACAGAGAGACAGAGAGACAGAGAGAGACAGAGAGACAGAGAGAAAGAGAGAGACAGAGAGACACAGAGAGAGAGAGAGAGAGACAGAGAGAGAGACAGAGAGATAGATAGAGAGAGAGAGAGAGAGAGAGAGAGAGAGAGAGAGAGAGAGAGAGAGAGAGAGAGAGAGAGAGACAGACAGACAGACAGAGAGACAGACAGACAGACAGACAGACAGACAGAGAGACAGAGAGAGAGAGAGAGAGAGAGAGAGAGAGAGAGAGAGAGAGAGAGAGAGAGAGAGAGAGGGACTACTACTACTACTACCACCGCCACGACCACCATCACCACACCACTACTACTAACAGAACTGCTGATACCGCTATAATACATTGCATCACCACAGCCATCACCTCCACCATCACCCAAAACAACAACAACAGCAACAACAACAACAACAACAATGTAAAGAATGGGAGACAGACGGCGATGATGGGAAAGATAATGAAGACAACGGCGACAGAAAAAAAAAATCATCAACCTAATTATTATGTACATGAAAGGAGGAGAAAGCTCTGATACAATCAAAGCTAAATTTGAAAATTTGATGGGGTCGTTTTTATTTCCCTATTACATTACGTCCCTAACAAGACAGAGCAATTTTTTTTACACTTCCTGTCGTTAGACAACAAATTGGACAGCAATGATCTTTACGGGTCATAATTGGATGAGGCTGGAAGGCGAGGAAGAGAGGTGGGGGGGGGGGAGAGGAGAGAGAGAGTGAGAGAGAGGAGAGAGAGAGAGAGAGAGAGAGAGAGAGAGAGAGAGAGAGAGAGAGAGAGAGAG
>CM060325.1:27707528-27720028 GCA_030674155.1 Stramonita haemastoma | reverse complement strand
ATAAAAAATGGGACCCCCCCCCCCAACATTTTGAACGCTCAATAATCGTTGAACGTTTTTTTTTATTTTGTTTTTTAATTTAAAAAAAAAAAAAGTCTTAGAAACATGAGATGACAACTAGGACTTCTAAATTATCAGCCATTCCAAGGGGAGCTTACTTTGTTTGTCTTTATTTTTTGGTAAGGGGGGGGGGGGGGTTAGTTTTGGGGTGGTATGGTATCTTAGCTCACCGTGTGCTTCTTCTTACTGTTTTTTTTTTCCTTTTTCTTTATTTCTTTTTTTCTCTCTTATCTTATTCTTTGTTGCGTGCTTTCAAGACACTTAAAAATTGATTTTTTGGTCGTTCCTCGGCAAAAAACTCCGAGGTTCCCAAGGTAGAATGTTTTTTATTTATTTATTATTTATTATCCATTTATCTATTCTTTTATATCGAGATAGTGGAATAACCACTCATGTGTTTTTTTTTACATCCGTCCCATGTGTATGTAGTTTTGTAAATGTTGTCATCCGTTCTCATCAGTATACAATGGCCTACTCTTCCGAAAAGCGAAACGGGTTTTAACGTGTGTGCAAGATGTTCTGCGTGTATTCGCACACGGTACCTCGGTTTATAGTCTCATCTAAGGACTTTTAGGGGGAGTTTGTGCATGCAGCCCCCCCCCCCCCCTCCCCCTCATTAATTAAGGTAGTGCATTCCGATTTCGGGGATGATGTCTGAGTACGACACTAGTGTACACACTTAAAAAAAGTGTATCCGTTTCTACCGGCACGTAATGACCTACTCTCCCGAAAGGCAGAAAAGGCTGTTCAAGTGTGCACAACAACTGCTCTCTGTGCGTTCGTTCGCACATGGGACGGACCTCAGTTTATACAGTCTCACCCGAAAAACTTTCGGTGGAGTGGAGTTGGTAAAAAGGACAACCCCCTCGACCAGATGGAGGCTCAAACCCTAGCCATCAGATCACGAAAACAACGCTGTAACCACTCTTCTATTCCTCCCCCCCCCCCCAACCACCTCTCTTTACCCCCAAATGGAAACTTAAAAAAATATATACTACAATAACGTGTTAAGAAGAGGAGTTGGAATTTGTCTTTTGGAGAAACGCTGTTGTTCTATAAGGGTTTGTACAGTGAAACAGCACTGCCCATAGATATTGCGTGCCTACCTGCCCCCCCCCCTCCCCCGACCCCTGCTTGGTTCCACCCCGTCCCCCTTTACCACCCCCCCCCTCCCCCCCCCCCTCCTCTCCTAGGATATTACGAAGGCTGAATATGAGGGTTTCCCGTTATGAGGGGCTTGTGAAACACAGCTTATTGCACAGGCGTCCTTTCCCTTCCTTGTTTATTAGCTGGGTGCTTCCGCTTTGTTTCTTCCGGGTCACTGCGCATGCGCACAAAACATCACCTTTGCCAGGAAAATCCACATAACAAACGCTTGTTACTAACGCATAGCCTTGCTCGGATTTTATGTGTTTGGGGATTTTTTAAATTGTTATTATTACCTTTGTTTTTGTTGTATTCCTCGGCTAAAGATCCGAGGTTTTTCTTTTTAACCAAAGGTGAGATTTATTTGTTTGTTTGTTTGTTTGTTTTTTGGGGGGAGGGGGGGTATGAAATAGTTTTTCCCCACCAGGAAGACCAAGTGGCAAATCACGACTTCGGTGAGGATGTCTAAACACGATACCACTGTGCGTGCAGTGTTACATTTTGTGTGCGGGTTTTCGTTTTCTGTTGTATGCTTCTTTTTTTTTAATATGTTGCCATCTGTTTTGAACCCAGCACGCAATGGCCTACTCTTGCAAAAGGTGGAAACGGGTTTTAACTGCGCTCAAGGTACTCTGCGTGTGATTGCACACTGAACTTACGGGATTTTTTGTGTTTTTGCTTTGTTTTTAGTCTTATCGGAAGGACTGTCGGTCTTGCAGTGAAGAGTACTGATATTTTATTCCAGGGAAAAAAAATCCCCATCGAACAGGTGCCTCAGTGGTACTCGTACCCGGGCTGTCAAAACGCAAGCGCAACGCTCTAACCACTAGGCTATGTCGCTCCCCCACTCTGGTGTGCCTGGTATCTTTGCGTGTTCATAACTCAGTGCACGCAGACAGGCGGTATGCAATCTTTAATGCATGCTTATTTTGCTTTGATACATGGCATAGTTCACTGAGGACAAAGAAAGGGCATAGCAGGTCTGTGCAAAGATCAGACGCGGTGCTAAGGTTGACTGTCTGTCTGTCTGTCTGTTTGTTTACATAGCTGTCTGTCTGTTTGTTTTGTCTGTCTATCCATCCATCCATCTATCTATCTATCTATCTATCTATCTATCTATCTATCTATCTATCTATCTTTCTTTCTTTCTTTCTTTCTATCTTTCTATCTTCTGTCTGTCTCTCTATCTATCTATCTATCTATCTATCTATCTATCTATCTATCTATATTTATTTCCCCTTCTCTCTCTCTCCCCCCTCTCTGCCTGTATGCCTGCCTGCCTGTCTGCTTGCCTGTCTGTCTGTCTGTCTGTCTGTCTCTCTCTCTCTTCTTCTCTCTCTCTCTCTCTCTCTCTCTCTCTCTCTCTCTCTCTCTCTCTCTCTCCTCTCTCTCTCTCTCCCCTCCACCTCCTCCTTCTCTCTGCATCCCTGTGGTATTTCACCGACACCCGAGGTGCCAGGAAAGCAGTTTTAACACAGCAAACAGGGACATTTCCTGACTGGCTAGCTGCACCCAGAGGTGTCGTCTTTCCCCGTGGCTCTTTGCCATTCTAATAAACCACGGGTCCTGCACCGACTCTGTACCGATATACCACATGGCATTGTTTGACCAAACGAGGTGAGTGTGAATTGTGCGATCGTGAAGAATCGTGTGTGTGTGTGTGTGTGTGTGTTGTGGTGTGTTGTGTGTGTGTGTGTGTGTGTGTGAGTGAGTGTGTGTGTGAGTGAGTGTGTAAGTGTGTGTGTAAGTGTGTGTGTGAGAGAGAGGAGAGGGGGGGGGTTTAGCGTGTGGGTCGTGCGCGCATGTGTATAGTTGTGTGTAGGGGGGAGGGGGGGTTAGTGTGTTAGTGTGCGTGTGGAGCAGGTGGTAGTGTGTTTGTGTGTGGAAGGGATGTCATGTGTTGCAGTGTGTGTGTGTTGGGGGCGGGGCGGGGGCGTACGTGTATTTTAGGAGATGAAGAAGTGGGAAGTTACGGAGTGGTAGCAAAATGTAGACTCTTTCATACAGCAGACATTCGGAACATGTCTCCCTGACACACTGCAGGTGACACTTCAGAGTAAAACCAAACACCCCCAAAAAACAAACAAACAACAACACAAAAAAAAAACAAAACAGACAAGCTAAGCTGCTGTCTATGTCAAGTCTGAAGGATGATCCGTTATGAGTACGATTGTCCCATCTCCCACCCCCAACAAGAAGAAGCAAGCATATCTTTGAAGTAAACATTTATCACATAAAATAGGTCAAAATTATCAGTATTGAAATCTCAGGCACACCACTTTTAAACTTTATACATAATTATGAGTAAAGAACGAATAATGGCTGGCGCATCTGAGAACCATGAGGAAATAGTTTGGAAGCAGGATAATTACAAGCGACAATGTCAGACCAGCTGGAAAAGAGCAAGAGTATATGCCGCTAGTCAACCTAGTAAATCACCTTGATGAAGCCTCTTCAGCATATGGCATGCAGATCAATGCAGAGAAAGCTCATCTGATGACAAATGTTGCCAATAGCATCAGCACTACATTGCCATAGACAACACAAAATTGAGAACACCCATAGCTGTAAATATTGGGAGTTGTAGTATTCGGATGAAGGATCAAAACTGAAATTCTCTTCAGGAAGTCCAGACCACAGCTGCAAAGGCCAAACTGAAAGTCCTCTGGAACGACAAGAACATCGCCATCAGCTTCAAGACTAGATTGGTGCGTTCCCTGGTCATGTTCATATTGTTGCTGCATGTGAAACTTGGACCATACAGAAGCCATTCGAAAGAAGGATACAGGCAATGGGATGAGATGCTTTTGCAAACTCCTTGGTATCTCATACAGAGACCCACATCACTAATAAGGCAGTGAAAACCAGAATTACGTACAAACGCCATTGGACCATATGAAGAGCTCCTGACTTCAGTGAAAAAACGCAAACTAAAGTGGTACGGGCACGTCACACAAACATCTGGACTGGCCAAGACTGTCCTACAGGGAATGGTAGCAGTAGGGAACCGAAGAGGCAGAAAGAGAAAACGATGGGAAGACAACATCAGAGAGTAAACTCGTCTCGAGTAAGTGACATAATACGGAAAGTTGAGAACCACGAGAAGTGGAGGAAGTTGGTTGCAGAATCTTCAGTGGTCTACTAGATTACGCGGTAGGCCTTGATGAAGGCAAAGTAATATCCACACTTCTAAGCAGGGACTCATGCACTAGCACATGTGCACGCGCGCGCGTGCGCACACACAGACCACCAACACACACACACACTACGCCCGCCGCGCTCAATCACGAACGCACGCACGCACACACACGCGCGCGAGCACAACATGCACCCCTCCACCTTTTCCGCACACATACACACACACACCACGCACGCGCCGCGCGCATGCACACACACACGCACACACACCACGCACGCAACACACACACGCACGCACACACACACACACGCACACACACACACAATGCACGCACGCACTCACACAGACAATCATGTCAAGCAGCTGTCTCGAATGAAAAGATCGATCTTTAAGATTTACCTTTAAAACAACAGGAAGTCTGAAAAATCACGACTTAAAAACTGACAGAAGAAAACATAGAGTCTAAGAGGATTATAGCTGAAGCAAAACAAGATAACTTGTTTGCCTACTGCGGAAAAGAATGTCGTATCATAAGATTGTTTTAAAAGTTGGCAAAATAATTAACAAAACTCAAGAAAAATAAGACAATATTACCATTAAAAAATTTGAAGCACATGATAACTTTCCCTCCGAATATTCAAAAATGCAGAAGTTTTGTTCACATATTTGCTGAAATTGGGCAAAAATCAGAAGCTGATCTCCTGAATGTGAATTATACAGAGAAAAAAGAAGAATGCAATACATCGTATTCTGATTCCATTTCACGAAACAAGGCTTGGGATTATGCCTCTTTAACTCTAGATGAATTACAAAGTTGCGATAACTTCTACGATAACAAGAAGAGCTCTCTTTAGTCTTGATGCTGTCTCACACGGAACGATAAAAGATCTTCCGGAAAATTGAAATTATCTTTCGACATGAAATATTTGAAAGATGCTGATTTCTGGAAATTTGCCACAAATACAGAGAGAAAAAAGTTTGTTCCAACATTTGAAAAAAGGTAAATCAAACATCAATATAAAAAAACTACAGGTCAATTGGTTTGGACACGGGCAAGATCATGGGGAAATAGTTAAAAGAATAACACTCTGTTGTAATAAAATATTTTTTAAAACATACTTCCTTTAAACCAGGAACGCATAGCAAAGAAAGAACGATTATTGACTTCCCGACCTAGTAAAGCTAATAAGTCACAAAGCCGGGAATATGCTGACAAAAAGACTGATATCCTTACGACATTTTGCTTATGATAAAGTCTGGATACAACCTTTGTTGTATTTAAATCTAGTGGATCATCTGGCAATATATAAAAGCTACTTTAAATCCTTTTTTTTTATCCAATAGAACCATTCAAGCAAGAGTCAGGGTCAGAAATTTACATACACACATTGTGGCTGATGACTTCACAGAAGTAACTATTGCAGATCAGTGAATTCAGTGATGCTGTAGTTGATTCTGATCCGTTTGTACTCAAGAATCGGAGGTGAATTTGGAATGCAGTTTAGAGATAAAAAAACAACAACAACAACAACAACAACAAAACCCACTAAATTATTCATTCCAAAAGTATACCGCCGCTATCTATAAAATTAATGGTAACCTGTGGTATTCTGATGCTGAAAAAGTTCTGTATTTAACGAGTTTGTTGATAAATCATTGCAAACTAGAAAACGGAGATGGCCCTTTAGCCACGTATGGGTTATAATGGCTCAGCTGAAATAAATGAAATAGCTTTCACTACGATTGGATCTTTATATGAAAAAAAAGCATTTGGTCCAGGTTTAATTCATAGCAGATTTTGATTGCGTATGTTGACGGGATACATCTATTCTATTAACTGCATTTCTTTGGGGGGGGGGGGGGGGGGGGGGGGAGGGGATCGCCTGGTGGTCACAGTGATGCGCTCGTGATCTGCTGACCCAGGTGCGAATTTCGTTCAAGAGAGGACTTTTCCTCTGGAGTTAACCTCACTGCCGACTCCACTCCCCCAAAAGTCCTTCGGATGAGACCATAATCCGAGGTCCGGTGTGCGAACGGACGCAGAACATGTTGCGCACACGTTAAAACCCGCTTCACTTTTTGGAAGAGTAAGCCATTGTGTGCCTATGGGAACGGATGACAAACTTTACAAAACTGCATATAGATCTACACGGGGCCTGGATGTAAAAACACATGAGTGCTTATTCCATTATCATTGAAATAAAAGAATAAATGAATAACAAAAAGCAAAATTTTATTTTGAAAAATCATTTTAACACACACAACAAAAACGTAAACTTTCTAAAGATGATGGGCAAATGTCTTGAAGATTGGATCTAAAAATCTTGTAGTTGGCAGGTCATTATGTTTTTATTTGCCAATTCACAGTCACTTATTCATAGTCTAGTTTTCTATAACTATGATGTTTTCGATTGTTTCAATAGTTTTGACATTTCTTTAATATGAGAATGAGTGTTAAGTTTCAACGTTAATGTTTTTGTTGTCTTTTGGAATTTCCCCTTTTTGTATCGGAATTTGTGTTCACCCTTTTCTCTCAGTCTGTATTCCTTACTAATACCTTCTCGTCCCCTTCTCTCATCAGTTGATATCGCTACTAGTGGAAAGACGTTAAATTTGAGAAACACACACACATCTTGTGCACATGTTAAATCCTGTTCCACTTTTCGTAAGAGTAGGCCATCGCGTGCCGGTGGGAACAGACGACAAGATTTACAAAACTGCATACATACAGGGACGGATGTAAAAAAACATGAGTGCTTATTCCATTATCCTCGAAATAAAATAATAAATAAAAGAATAAAAAAAAAAAAATACACGCACACGCGTATATATTATATATATATATATATATATATATATATATATATATATATATATATATATATATATATATATTATATATATATATAATATATATATATATATAATACATACATAATAATATATACATACATATACGGATATCCTCTCTGTGTGATCGTTTTCGCAGATATCTGTTGTAAAAAAAAACAACCCTGTGCATAAACAATCATGGGCAAAACAAAAAGGAGCTGAGGAGCTGATGGGGGAAGGAAGGGGGATAAGCACGGAAGAAAGGGAGCAAACAGACTGGCTAAAGCACGCTACACATCAGTATCAATTTTGGCCACTTTTCCTTCAGTTTTTCTCTATCACTATCGCATTCATAAAGGCCAGCTCAATGGTCAGAGCACTCCCGTTCTCTCAGCTAGGCTTAAGCAGCATTGAGCGTGGTTACCAAGTGGATGGGTGACCGTTTGCGCGATTTGGCTTCAGCACAGTTCCCGATTTCATCCAGCTGTAAGTGGGTACCTGCCCTCTTTAGGGTCAGGGAAGGTGAAGCAGCGAGGGAGAGGAGATGGGCGCCGCCCTCAATATGCTGGGCCCTTGAGAAGCTGAGGTTTTGACGCCTTGCTCCCCTACGACCACATAGGTTATAGGACACTTTTACTTTGCTGTCGCATTCATACGAACGTACTAAGACATCCACAGAAAAAAATGCAGTTTTTTTGAAAGACTAGCTCTATCAAAACTCTGGCTATTTGCACAAAGCTTGGAAAATTTTGATTTTTTTTTAAAAAAAGTTCACCAAACATGTACCCCTTTCAGTCCTTTGTTGTCTGTACCGTCCCAACTTAACAGCAATATGCAGTGCCGCGAGGGTCAACGACTGTAGGAACAAAAAACAATCCTCATTTTTTGATAATCATTTCCAACTTTTTCATGACTACCTTGTATATTGTCCTAAACCCTCCCCTAAAAAAAACCACAAAAAAACAAGTACAAAGTAAATTTTTTCACACTTACAAAAAGAAAAATCTGGAAAACCACCAGAAAAAATTTCTCTCCCCAGACAAGAATTCTTCTAAAAGATACTACATGACCCTAAGCTAAAACAGAGGAGTGTACCAAAAAAGGGGAAAAAAAAGAGAAAGAGTGGCTGCCCAGGCTAATTATCACTGCCACCACCGCACAGAACAGAATGATCAAGACGACTTCTCCTCTCAGTCTGCCAGAGAAGAGAAACCAGTACAGTAGCCCATAGTAGCAAGTAAGAGAGGCAGGCAAGTAGAGGCCGCGTTACAGGCCAAGTCAATTGCCCCTTATGTCATTCTTAATGGCCTGATGGCCCGAGTGGTCCGGCCTACCACACTCCACTCCTGCCTGCTTCTTATCTTGTGATCGCCTGCAAAAGAGAGGAGGAGGGAGAGGGAGAGAGAGAGAGGAGAGAGAGAGAGAGAGGGGGAGGGTGGGAGAGGGGGGCTGGGGAGGAGAGAGGAGAGGGGGGGAGAGGGGGGAGGGGAGAGAGAGAGAGAGAGGAGACGGAGAGGAGGAGAGAGAGAGAGAGAAGAGAGAGAGAGAGAGAGAGAGAGAGAGAGAGGAGAGAGAGAGAGAGAGAGAGAGAGAGAGAGGAGAGAGAGAGAGAGGAGACAGACAGACAGACAGAGAGAGAGAAGGAGAGAGAGGAAAAAGAAGAGAGAGGAGACAGGAATAGACAGAGAGAGACAGAAGATACAGACAGTTGACAGACGACAGACAGCAGAGACAGGCAGAGAAGAGTGCTTCTCGACGTTAGGCCTATGTTCAGTAGCTGTAGCCTTAGGCCTACTGGCACCGGACAGAATCCGGCTTTCGCCTCTTACATGGCACAGCTTTTGGCAAGGGCCTTGTTTTGTAAGGCTTGGCCTGGGGCTGTCATGTCAACGCTGTGCTTGTTACATCAGGGATTTCTAGCCTGCTTGTCAAAGTCAAGACTATTGGGGGGGGGGGGGTGGGGGGAGCGAGCAAGGGGAGGAGGGGAGAGAATGTCGGTCAGAAGTCTTCCAAACTTCCCCACTGGGGGGATACAGGTGGAAGGAAGGGGGGGGGGGGGCTGTAGTATAAATAGCATCGCCACCTTCTGGAAATTGTGTGCTTTTCTATCCATCTCTTTTTGTTTTGTGCCTTTGTTTCTTTTCTTCCTGTCACCCTCCTTCTTGTCTATGTTCTTGCCTTAATTCTGGGTCCATTCTCCTGCCACTTTTGTTCAGAAAGACACAGGCCTAAAAGATCATTTTTCCCACACGAAGTCGGATGTACTGGGTCTGACCTGATTCGTCAGGCGCTTCAGGGCAGCGCAACGCATTTCCGTTTACGTGACAGGGAACCCGCCCATGCTGTCTGGGATGGATGATGATGATGATGATGATGATGATTGATGATGATGATGACGACGATGACGATGATGAGGACGACGACGACGACGACGAGATAGAGAAGAAGAGAAGAAGAAGAAGAGAAAGAAGAAGAAAAGAGAAGAAAAAACAAAAAAACAAGACAAGAAAAAAAGTATCATCCAAACTATATTTATCAACACTTAAATCAACGGTTTGTTCACAGATAGATGTCATCCATAGAATTCAACGCACAGACAGCAACTCAAGAGGCCCTGAATAATTTCGTGGTATGCTGAAGACCCTCGAGAAGTAAACCAAAAAAAAAACCAACGAAATAATTGTCCCTTATCTTCCACAGAAATTTATGATTAAAAAAAATTGATTGTACTATACTGGACGTTTTGTTTCGCTTCATACTGCTCTGTTATGTCATACAAATTTATCTTAGCACCCGGAAAGACTTTCTTCTTGTTAAGAGTCTTTGCCGTGCATTACATTTCTTGCCAGTGAAGAACCGTTTCTGTTCTACAGCATATTGTCTTACACACAACTTGTTTTCGACACACCAGGGGGGCCTGCCAGTATAAAGAGCATCCCCATCTCTCAGGAGATTCTGTGCTAGGAGTTCCCTCTTTTTGTTCTTTTGTTTCTTTCCTGTAACGTCTCTTCCTTTCATCTCCTTGTCTCGTCTGTTTCTGCCTTCTAGGTCCATTCTCCTGCCTTTTTTCCTTAAAAAAAACTTGAGAAGAAAACGATTATCTCCCACACTGAGGGTTGGGATGCACTGGGTGTGACTTGTCAGGCGCTTAACTGTAGCGCAAAGCATTATCGCTCATAAAAAAAAACAACAAGCATTGCTTCTGAGCGTTCGTGACGACGACGACGACGAAGAAGAAAACACATTTCAAGGCAAGAAATATCATGTTAAAGTTAACACATTTTAATATGAACTTTTCTTCCTGTTTCTTGGCTCCTAACTCCCGAGGTTCACCAATGATAGTGTTGCTTATGCAACCATTTTATTTTGCCCCACATCAATAGATTAGAAATCGGCATTTCAACTTGCGGGATCAGGATGGAGTCTAGACATGAAACCGGTCTGCATAGGTTGTTATTTTTAAATTAAAGTATATTTTTGTCATCCTTTTCTTACACACACGAATCGCCTACTCTTTGAAAGGCAGAACGAGTTTTAAAACATATCTGCAAGATGTATATCCGAAGGACTTTTGTGGGAGTCGGGTCAGTACTGATGTGTTAATTAACTCCAGGGGAAAAATTTCCCCCACTTGAGCAGCTGTCTCCGTGGGGTTTGAACCCAGGTGGTCAAATCACAAGCTCGAAGTTCTAACCACGAGGCCAAAACTTTTCCTTCATCCAGTAGTGGTGTTTGTCGAAGAAAAGTGTGTGTGTGTGTGTGTGTGTGTGTGTGTGTGTGTGTGTGTGTGTGTGTGTGTGTGTGTGTTTGTGTGTGTTTTGTTTGTGTGTGTGTTGTGTGTTTGTGTGTGTGTGTGTGGTGTGTGTGTGTGTGTGCGCGCGCGGCTGTGTGTGTGTGCGCGCACTCTGTGTGTGTGTGTGCCTTTGTGTGTGTGTGTGTGTGTCGTGGGTGTGTGTGTGTGTGTGTGCGTGCGTGTGTGATGGTAGTGCGTGCGTGGTGATGGTGTGGAAGTGTGGTGTGTATGCCTCTGCGTGTGTGATGTGTTGTGTGGTGTATGTATGTGCGAGTGCTGTGTGTGTATGTGTGAGTGTGAGAGATACAGAGACAGAGACAGACAGAGACAGACAGAGACAGACAGACAAGAGAAGCAGACAGGCAGACATCTAAACAGAACGAAACAAGAGACAGAGAGGGAGTCAGAGACAGAGAATGATGAAAAGGTGTGAGAATAACTTACTGTACAAACCAGGCTTGCTCTTCAGACAAACTGAATACAACCATCTTCTTCCACAGGTTTGCGCTGACTCTGTAAAACAAAGACAATAAACTGTAATACTTTTTGTGAATAAGTAGTTCTAAATCTGACATCTCCGCTAACATGTAAATATACAATCACAACAACAGTTGATACATAGGTTACACACACACACGCACGCACACACACAACACACACACACACACACACACACACACACACACACACACACACACACACACCACACACACACACATACACACAACTACACACATGCACACACACATTCACATATACGCAACTGCACACTACACACTTCTTCCTCCCACTCACCTCCCCCCACCCCCAACCTACCCCACATGCACACAGTGTCTTGAGGCTTTATTTTTTTTTTTTTTATTCTCCTTTGTTTCCGTTTTCAAGGCCCAATTATAAACCAGAGACCTTGACACTTCAATATTGAGTGCCGCCTCTCTCTCTCTCTCTCTCTCTCTCTCTCTCTCTCTCTCTCTCTCTCTCTCTCTCTCTCTCTCTCTCTCTCTCTCTCCTCTCTCTCCCGTCTCTTCTTTCATTCCCTGCAGTAAGTCTGGGGTGTCGTTAACTTAACTCCTTTGTCCTTATCTGGATTAAGACGTTCAACTATTTGCAAGAACTGGGTCGTTTTGCTTATCAACACAGAGGAAACTGGACCAAAGTAACGGCAGTAAGAAAAAAAAAAGAAAAAAAAAAAGAAAAAAAAAGAAAAGAAAAAAAAAGTTTCGAATAAATAAGGAAAAGTCTTCCTAGTATGATAGCGTTTTGTTATCAAACAGAGAAAAATTCGACCAAAGTAACAGAGTAAAAAAAAGAAAAAAAAAAAAAAAAAAAAAAAAAAAAAAAAAAAACGTTTCGAATAAATAAGGAAAAATCTTTCTAGTATGATAGTGTGAATTCAGTCGTTTTCTTATCAACACAGAGGAAAACTCGACCCAAAGTAACGGTAGTAAAAAAAAAAAAAAAAAAAAAAAAAAAGAAAGAAAGAAAAAAAACCAGTTTTGAATAAATAAGGAAAAGTCATTCTAGTCTGAT
>CM060325.1:27697528-27700028 GCA_030674155.1 Stramonita haemastoma | reverse complement strand
TATATATATATATATATATATATATAGATATATATAAGGTAAAAGGTAAAGGTGTCCCATAACCTCGGGGGTCGTAGGGGAGCGAGGCATCAGAGACCTTAGCTTCTCTATGGGCCAGCATATTGAGGGCGGCGCCCATCTCCCCTCCTTCGCTGCTTTACCTTCCCTGACCTCAAAGAGAGCGGGTACCCATTTACAGCTGGGTGAACTGGAGGATTGTGCTGAAGCCAAGGCGTGCAAACGGTCACCCATCCGACTGGTAACCGCGCTCGACACTGCTTAACTTGGGGAAAACGAGTGCTTAGACCACTTAGCTATCCCGCCCCTCTCATCTATATTTCTAAACACACACACACATACATACACACACCACACACACACACACACACACACACACACGTACACACACACAAACACACACACACACGCACACAATTGTTGTTTCTACAAAACGTTAGTAGCAGGCGACTTGCATGATTCATTTCACTCTTCAGACTTCCATCCTCTTTGTCCTAATGCATTTGTCAGTGATGGTAATTCTCATGTCTGTCGAATGCTTATTCATCTTTCTGTGTATGTGTTTGTCCGTGTGTGTGTATGTTTGTGTGTGTGTGCGCCGCCGTGTGGTGTGTTTTGTGGTGTGTGTAGGTAGTGATGAGGATTGGTAGTGGAGAGGAGGAGGTTGAGAGAGAGAGAGATGAGAGGAAGAGAGAGAGAGAGAGAAAGAGAAGAGAGAGAGAGAGAGACAGAGAGAAGAGAGAGAGAGAGACAGAGAGAGAGAGAGAGAGAGAGAGAAGAGAGAAGAGAGAGAGAGAGAGACAGAGAGGAGACAGAGAGAGACAGAGAAGAGAGAGGACGAGAGAGAGAGAGAGGAGAGAGAGAGAGAGAGAGAGAGAGAGAGAGAGAGAGAGAGAGAGAGAGAGAGAGGAGAGAGAGAGAGAGAAAGGGAGTGATAGAGAGACACAGACTGACAGAGAGACAGAGCTAGAGAGGCACAAATAGAAACAGACAGTCAGACAGACAGAAACACACACATATACACATACGAGCGGGCGCGCACACGCACCAACACAGTGAGCGGGCAAAGCAACCATCCAACGAATAAACAGAGCAACAAAACTAAAAGAAAAAAGATTGAAAAAAAAGAAAAGAAAAGAAAAATGCTTGGTGATTGGTGGGATCAAAAAAGAGAGATGAGGGAAGACAAAGAAAAGAGAGAGATGGGGAGGGAGGGAGAGAGAGGGGGAGAGGCATAGGGGAGGAGGGAGAGAGAGAGAGAGAGAGAGAGAGAGAGAGAGAGAGAGAGAGAGAGAGAGAGAGAGAGAGAGAGAGAGAGAGAGAGAGAGAGAGAGAGAGACAGACAGACAGACAGACAGACAGACAGACAGACAGACAGACAGACAGACAGAGCAGAGACAGAAAATAACAGAAAGAGACAAAGAGAGACAAAGAGAGACACGAGAGAGACGAACAAACAAACAGAGGCAGACAGACAGAGAGCTAAAAAACCAAAACAAACCAACTAAAACCTTAAAAAAACAAAGGACAGGTGGCTTGGCTGTACTAGACAAACAGGCAAACCAACACACAGACACACAAACAAACACACAGACAGACAAGAGAACTAAAAAAAAAACACCCTACCCCCCCCCACCCCCCCTTAAAAAACAAAGAACGGATGGCTGGCTGTACAATTACCGAGTCCATTACCGCGCCAAAAGCCCCCAGTAGGCTGGCTAACCTCACACTCAGAGACGAAGGGCTCCACTGGCGCTCCACTGTGCTGCACTGGCCAGGATTTCGTGCGTACAGGCAATGGCAATTGCCCCTTATGTCACCATCCTTAATAGCTCCGTGACCACCGAGCCTGTAGGCCCTAGTCTTGTAGGCCTAGGCCTCTCTCACGCTGCTGTCGCCGGCACGAGGAGAGAGAGAGAGAGAGAGAGAGAGAGAGAGAGAGAGAGAGGAGAGAGAGGAGAGAAGAGAGAGAGAGAGAGAGAGAGAGAGAGAGAGAGAGAGAGAGAGAGAGAGAGAGAAGATTGAGAGAGAGAGAGAGAGAGAGAGAGAGAGAGAGAGAGAGAGAGAGAGAGAGAGAGAGAGAGAGAGAGGAGAGAGAGAGAGAAGGGGGGGAGGGGGAGGAGGGAAGGGTGAGAGAGAGAGAAGATTGAGAGAGAGAGAGAGAGAGAGAGAGAGAGAGAGAGAGAGAGAGAGAGAGAGGGAGAGAGAGAGAGAGAGACTGAGAGAGACACATAGAGAGACAGAAACAGTGAGAGATACAGACAGACAGACAGAGACAGACAGACAGAGACACAGAGAGAGGGGGAGGAGGAGGGAAAGTTGAGAGAAGAGAATTAGAGAGAGAGAGGGGGGGAGAGAAGGAACAGGAGATGGGGGGGGGGAGAGGGGGAGAAGGAGAGACAGAGAGAGGTGAGAGGGAGGGAGAGGGAGTGGGAGGGAAAGTGAGAAAAGGGAAGGGAGAGAGAGTGGGAGAGAGGGGTAA
>CM060325.1:27690028-27695028 GCA_030674155.1 Stramonita haemastoma | reverse complement strand
GAGAGGAGAGAGAGAGAGAAGAGAGAGACAGAGAGAGAGAGACAGAGACAGAGAGAGAGACAGAGACAGACAGACAGAGACAGACAGAACAGAGACAGAGACAGAGACAGACAGACAGACACAGAGACAGAGACAGACACAGACAGACATATAGACGAAAGAAACAGAGAAAGAGATAGAAACACAGACAGACAGATAGACAGAGAGAGAGACAGAGACAGAAACAGACAGACAGAAGAGCAGTTCCATGCTGTGCCTGCCTGTATTGGAAATCAGACACACATGCGGAGTATAGTAGTGAGCCAGCCTTCATGCAAGTCAAGGGGTGGCAACACAGCAGAGCTTGGCCAAGAGTAGTAGTCTGTGTTCAGTTTTGTCACAGGGTGTGTGGAGAGGAGGGGGGTGGTGGTGGTGGTGGGGATGGGGAGGGGTGGGGGATGAGGGGGGGGGAAGAGGAGGTATTGACGGAAGGCAGTACAGCACACGGATCGAACTCTTACCGGTAGGCTTGTCTGTCCTTTTAACAAGCTCCATTTGCCGTTAAGTCACACTTGCCGCTGAGTGACTAAGTAACCAGAACAATTCCCCTGACTTTATTTAACTAACCCGTTTACCTTAGTCCGTTTGTTTTTTTAATGTTCTGTCTGTCTGTTGTTCTGTCTGTCTGTCTGTCTGTCAGTCTGTCTGTATCTGTTACACACGTACACGCACACTTACACACACACACACACACTTACCCCCCCCCCCCCCACACACACAGGCATGCATGCACGCACATACATACACACGCATGCAAGCAGGCAAGCAAGCACTCATGCACACACATACACACAGATAAATGGCTTGGTGAATAAATAGCAAATCTATTGCTTATTCAATGTACCATCTAGAAATAACATTCTGACTTGACCTCACACACACACACATGCACACACACACACACACACACCACGCACGCACGCACGCACCCACACGCACGCACACCCCCCTCCACCCCCACCCCTCCCCACACACACCACCACCACCTTTGGTAAAAAAGAATAAAGACTATGAAGACAGTTGAGAACAGCAGCTGTATAATCAAGATCCCCCCCCTCTTCCACCCCCACCCACCCCTTTTTTTGTAATAGACACCAGTAATGGCCTGATGAAAAAAAAAGATGAAGAATTCTGACGATGTTCTCAAAAGTAACACTTCTTTTTTTTTTTTTTTTTTTTTTTTTACTGTTCCAAACCTCTCAGGTTAGCAAGCACACACGTTTCATCAAACGATACAGACAGAAAGATGAAGCACACCTCATTCTTTTATTTGTCTTTAAAGGAGTTTTTTTCATTGCTTCACTGCCAGTTTTATTACTACTCCTCTAAACCTGAGTCTTTATAGTCTGCGACCCAGGGGGGGGATACAAAAGTGTTTGTTATCAATTTTAGTTTGTTTTCCATTGTAAGAAATTTGATCTGGACCCGGGAAAAGCGGAGGCAGGAGTCTTTAACATTACTGCGATTGATCTCGGTTGATCTCATCCATCTCACCTGTCGACATTATCTCAGTTCGGTGTTAACCTAACCGCCGCGCCCAATGAGAATGACATGACCCTCTCATCTCTATTTGCTCCGGTGTTTTAACTTCATGGATTTTCAGGCTACAGGATTCAGTGATGATTTTATTTATTTATTCTTTTATATCGAGGATAACAGAATAAGCAATCATGTGCTTTTTTTCATCCGGTCCCCGTGTGTATGCAGTTTTGTAAATATTGTCATCTGTTCCCACCGGCACACGATGGCCTACTCTTGCGAAAAGCGGAACAGGATTTAACGTGTGCGCAAGATGTTCTGCGTGCGTACGCACACGGGGCCTCGGTTTAAAGTCTCATCCGAAGGACTTTTGGGGAGAGTGGAGTCAGCACTGATGTTAACTCCAGGAAGAAAATTTCCTCGACCGGACTCGAACCCGGGTCGTCAAATTGCCAGCGCAATGTTCTGACCACAAGGCTATCCGTCCCCCATGATGCCAGTGAGAGAAGGTGGTGGTGGTGGTGGTCTGCTGCCTTTTTTTCTTTCTCTTCTTTTTTCCCCTTGGTCTTGCCTTGAAAGACAAGATTTCATGAAGTCTGTGTGTCTTGGTCTCGTAGCGCATGGCCTACATCAGTCGATAAGTAAGTCCTTGGGTAAAACGTGACACATACGTTAGCTTGCACTCGTGACTCCAACATTAGCGGAGCTCACGTTACTAAGACAGCCTTCAATCGGTCTTGGCTGATGGTCTGTTTTCTGTGTTTATGGATGGACGCACTTTTTCTTGATCTTCGTTGTTGTTGTTGTTGTTGTTGTTGTTGTTGTTGTTGTTGTTGTTGTTGTTGTTGTTGTTGTTGTTGTTGTTGTTCTTCTTCTTCTTCTTCTTCTTCTTCTTCTTCTTCTTCTTCTTCTTCTTCTTCTTCTTCTTCTCCACCTCCTCCTCCTTCGAAAGTTCAGACAGCAGCTACTGTTTCCTGTCACATGAACGAATAATTATGCGTTGTGCTGCCGTTAAGCGCCTGACAAGACAGGCCCAGGGCATCCGGCTTTGGTTTGGGAGAGAATTGTTATCGTTGAAGTCTTTCTGAAATAAAGGCAGGAGAATGGACCAAAAAGGCAGAAAACAGACTAGAAGGAGATGATGATAAGAAAAGAAAGGGACAAATCAGAAACAAAGAGAGGATAGAAAAGAGAGAATTCTAGAACACAGAATGTGGGGATGCTATCTACACTGACATGCCCCACTCGGGAGAGTCAACAGACTCGTAAATACAGTCTCCAAGACAGCCGCTACCTGTAAATCTCATTGACGTTCTTTGTAGTGAACGTGTGGAAAAAGTCAACGATGCTCTGGTTGTGGTTGTCCACGATGACATTAGGCAAGCAGTGACACGTGCTCATCGGTTTATCAAGATTTAAAGAGAAAAGTGTTAAACCAAAAGAATCCCTTTTTTGGTTTTCTTCTGTTTATTTTCGTTCCTCAGCTAGTTTAGAGTTCCAAGGTTCACCAATGGAGAGATTTTCGAGTATTGGAAAGCCCTTCAAATGAAACTTTGCCTTTGTGATGTGTCATCTTTATTGTGTACTGTGTAATTCTTTCAGCTAAAAATATATTTGACCTGACCTAGACATTTTGCTTCAAGCTCTGGCTAAATGCATAAAAAATAGAGAGGACCCAAAAAAGAAATAATATGATGGATGATGATGATGATGATGATGATGATGATGATGATGATGATGATGATGATGATGATGATAAGAAAGAACGTTCGTATAAGCTCAACGTTTTTCTTTATCTCCAGCCTGCCTGACTACCTTGCCAACCTACCCGTTACTTTAAAAGGAAAAAAGTCAGGCAGGCAGCACACAGGCAGGCAGTACAGGCAGGCGGTGTTTGTTGACGGAGAAGATGGCTCCACGATCGTTTCCAGAACGTTCCCAAGTAGCGTCAAGCACGTGCAAGGCTCTTTGACATTTTCCTGTCTTGCTTCCGAGCCAGTGAATAAATCGATCCCAGCGTGAGCTTGCCACTGGCGTCAATAGTGTCGGCAGGCGGATCAGCCCTGGCTGCCTGGAAGAAAGAAGGCAAGGGCGCTGCCACGCCGCTCCACGCCCCTTTGATCAAACCCCATTTGTTCAGCGAGCTGCGGGGAAGGAAGGAAGAAAGAAAGAAAAAGAACGAAAGTAAAGGAAGAAAGAAAGAAGAAAAATGGAAGAAAAAGAAGAAAAGAAAAGAAAGAAAAGACGAAAGAAAGAAAGAAAAGAAAAAAACGAAAGAAAGAAAGAAAGAAAGAAGAAAGAAAGAAGAAAGAAGTAAAGAAAGAAGAAGAAAGAAAGAAAGAAAGAAAGAAAAAAAAATAACGAAAGAAAGAACGAATGAAAAATGAAAGAAAGAAAGAAAGACTAAAAAAAAACCCACAACCAACATACAACAAAAACACAGCATCAATACTTGAATGATGTCATTTGCGTGACACGAAAGAAAGAAATAATATAGATAAGCTACGCAACGAGATTGTGTTCACTCTTCGTCACTTCTTCTTCTTCATCATCTATTATGTTCATTCTTCATCATCTTCTTCTTTTTCGTCTTCTTTGTTGAACGCTCAGACAGCAACTATTGTTGTCTGTCATAACGATGAGAGGAAAAACGCGTTAGGCTGCTTGCTGTTAAGCGCCTGACACAGTCAGGTTCGGCCAGCGCATCCGATTTCGACATGGGAAAGAACTGAAGGTATCTTTTAAGTCTTTTCTAAGGAAAATCGAAAAAATAGACATTTTACATTTTATCATCAAAGTAGCAGCATCAGCAGCAGCGGTAGAAGTAGTAATAGTAGTAGTAGTAGTAGTATAGTAGTAGTAGTAGTAGTAGTAGTAGTAGTAGTAGTAGTGAAAGCAGTCAGCAAGGTAGTAGTAGTAGTAGTAGTAGTAGTAGTGGTAGTGGTAGTAGTAGTATAGTAGTAGTAGTAGTAGTAGTAGTAGTAGCAGTAGTCAGCAGTAGATGTAGTAGTAGTATGTAGTAGTAGTAATAGTAGTAGTAGTATAGTAGTAGTAGTAACAGCAGCAGCAATGGTAGTAGTAGTAATAGTAGTAGATAGTAAGCAGAGTAATGGTAGTAGTAGTAGTAGTAGTAGTAGTTGTAGTAGTAGCAGTAGTAGAGTAGTAGTAGTATGTAGTAGTAGTAATAGCAGCAGCAAGTAAACGCAGAATGGAGTAGTAGTAATAGTAGAGTAGTACAGGAGGTAGTAGTAGTAGTAGTAGTAGTAGTAGTAGTAGTAGTAGTAGTAGTAGTAGTAGTAGAAGCAGGTAGTTGTAGTGTAGTGTAGTTACAGCAGCAGCAATGGTAGTGTAGGTGTGGTAAAGCATGGTAGTTGGTATGGTGGTTCTTGTTGTTTCACTGTTGTTGAAGTTATATTTTTTCTGTAACTTTTTGTGATTCTAGACAATGAGAGAGAGAAAGAGAGAGAGAGAGAGAGAGAGAG
>CM060325.1:27683195-27689928 GCA_030674155.1 Stramonita haemastoma | reverse complement strand
ATCTGTATAATCAAAACATTGCATGACTGTCTACATAAACGAGTTTGTGGAAGTTTTAACAGCTTTAACCAATATTCAATACATTTGACAAAAGTTCTTATTTATAAAGGCTACATTTATGTCTCTCCGTAAAGTATTAGATGAATTAATTAGCATATTTATATATGCATAAAAGTTTCATGGCAAATGTATGAAGTTTTTCCATCTGCAGATTTACATAAATTATTATCCCCATATTTTAAACCTACAACAGCAAAGGGTCTATTTAGTTGCCAATTTCTAAAGCAGGGAATAGTCTATCGAATTAGGCTTTTGTAGTGTTTGTAGGATTTCTATTACACATTTCCCCCTTTCTACAAAATTCTAGCCATGCAAAATATAGACGAAAATATTGTCCATGAATATTTCGAAATATTGGCTCTTTTGAATTCTGCATTTTCATAAAACCTTTTTTTTTTACTTACAAATAAAGTTCCACCCAATCTTGGACCAGTAATGTTTGTTTTATGTATATTTTCCGATAAATCAAAAGGATCTGCCACCCTGGTTAAGACATCTAACCGACTTTGTTTACCAATAACAGTCGCAGACAAAAGAATAATACCAAGAAAAAGTAACAAAACATCTTGATTCCTCTTGGTATTCTTTGAATAACTGTGTTCACCTTTGTTTGATAGCTCAATAGCTTGCTTATTATAAAAAAGAATAAAAATATCAGTGGTTTATAATACAACCCTGCTTCACTCCCTTAGGGCATTAACAGAAATGGAATATTCATTTCCTGTGCGCACACACGCTAAAACTGAATTGTAAATATCTCTAAGGGCCAGATTCATATAAAGTCTATTATCTAGACAGTTTTCTGCAGTACATTCTACAATATCTTTCGATTTACATAATTTAAGGCATTTCTGAAGTCCACAGAAACAACACACAGCTGTGGTCTTTTTGGGTTTTTTTAAACTGGAAAGCAAATATTTTTTAACAATGAGACTATAGAGTAAATCTATGATCAACAGAGATTGTACTTTGTTCTAAATCCTGCTTGCTTTTCAATTAATTTTGATTCATTCTCTGCCCATTGACTTTATCTCTTATTCAAAATACAAGTATAGTTTGATAAATATACTTGTGAGAGCTACTCCTGGATAGTTGTCGGCAGTTTTAATATATCTTTTTATGAATTTGAATTATTACCGACTTAGCCCACTCCAAAGGAAAAGCACCCATTTCAAATAGATGGTTAGATTAAATAACTGAGCAAGAAAAGTAATTACAGTTGAGTCTGCCTAATTATCTGAACATTGCATTCCTCCAATTATTTGATGGGACCAGCTTTTGTTCTGGTTTTTTAATTGTCTCATGGCATGAGTAACTCATTCTGAGTTATATGATTCATGGTTCAAATATTTCATCTTCTTGTAATTTATCCACATTCTTTCGTACAGTGAAAGTCATTAAAAACACTACAAAATACGATCATATACCATTGTTGAATAGTTATGTCATTATATGCCAGTACCATGGGCAGGGTTAACAGATCTAATAACAGACCGGAATGTTTTGGAGTCTTTAGAAGAATCTCTTCAGTTTTGATCTCTTTTGGTCAAACTATCTTTCTTGTGTTTTTTTCTTAGATTGGTGTATTCCTTTTGTGCGGAAATATACATTCGGCATGTTTCTGCTTTATCCTCATTTGTTTCTTCTTCTTCCTTCTTCTTCTTCTTCTTCTTCTTTTTCTTTTCTTCTTCTTCTTCTTCTTCTTCTTCTTCTTTCTTTTCTTCTTCTTCTTCTTCTTCTTCTTCTTCCCTGCTGTTTTCCGCTCAGCATCGTCATTACAATCGTTATCATCGTCATTGACAATATCCACTGCATTTCCTTCTTGCTCTTAGTGTATTTCTTTGTCTCTACTTTGGCGTCTTTCTTTTCCTTTTTTCTTCTCTGATTTTCTCCTCTTTGTTTTGCATTTTCTTTTCTTTTTCTTCTTTTTTGAAGGATTTATTTTTCGATCAAATTGTATGTGCTTACGTGTTTATTTATTCACTTTTTTGAGGGTTGGATAAAAAAAAAAGTTATTGTGCTTAATCTATTACCCTCAGTAAAATAGTTAAATCTCGTTATCAATACCTCTCTCTCTCTCTCTCTCTCTCCTCTCGCCTCTCCTCTCTCTCTCTCCTCTCTCTCTCTCCTCTCTCCTCTCTCTCTCCCCCAGACAGACAGTACACTACATCATTTATGATGGCAATGGTTTGTCGCTGACAAGCTGTGTGTGCATCAACTCTTATAGTCATCACAAAAGAACGCCAGTTCTTGGGGGGGGGCGGGGGGAGGTGTTGTGGATCGGTGGTCTAGAGGTAACGCACATGCCTAGAAAGCGAAAAGTCTGGGTTTCAGATGTGTGGTGGTTCGATCCCCGTTTGTGGCAGAAACTTGTCCCACCATCCACTAGACCGTGAGTGGTGGTCTGGGTGATAGTCTTTTGGATGAGACGATTACATATACCCAGGTCTTATGTGCAATACTCATTTAGTGCACGTAAAAGAACTCACTGCAACAAGATAGTTGCCTCAAGCGCAATTTTGTAGACAAAAAGCACACTCTGATAGGCAATCAAATATATTATGCAGATACAAAAAAGATTTTAAACAATTTTAAATGGGTGGCTGTTGCTCTTTATGGTGATGCGGCGCTCTCCCAGACAGAGAGAGAGAGAGAGAGAGAGAGAGATGGAGGAAAAATGAGTGGCGCGCTGCTCTGTGGTGACACGCCCTTCTCGCAGAGAGCAACCCAAACTTCACAGAAAGAAATCTGCTGTGACTTGAAAATGGTATGCAATGCAATACCAGACAATGCAATACAATGCAATACCATACAACACAACGCAATGCTACCAGTCTACCAGCCTCAAATCCATTCTTTCCCCCCAGCGCTACTGAAATGAACAATACACTCTCAAGAGCGTGAGCACGGACAGGGGGGGCTGCGGAAAAAAGCCTAGGAGTCAGGCGCCACCCCCTGTAACGATGAGATGCAGTCTGCATGAAGCCCTAAGAAAGATTCGAGAATTGTGGGGACAGAGAGGAGGAGAGTGGGGAGGAGAGAGAGAGGGAAGAGAGAGAGAGAGAGGGAGTATGGAGATAGGAGAGAGAGAGGGGGAGGGAGGGAGGGAGAGAGAGAGAGAGAGAGAGAGAGATGGGGCCAGATAGAGGGGGAAGAAGAAGAAGAAGAAGAAGAGAGAGAGAGAGAGAGAGTTTGAACATTTTGATGGGAGAGGAAGAGAGAGAGACGGAGGAGAAGAGAGACAGAGGGAGACAGAGAGAAAGAGAGAAGTGGGGGGGAGGGGGAGGAGAGTGAAGACGTCACTATTACCGGTGTGGCCGCTCCATGGCTTCTTGCTAATGGATGTCTCTTTTCAAGCCATTCTTCTGCCCGCAGACATGATGCGCGCCATGTTCATTGTCCCACTTTTGTCAGGAGCCAGAATGGGAAAAACAAAAGCAGAGAGAGAGAGAGAGAGAGAGAGAGAGAGAGAGAGAGAGAGAGAGAGAGAGAATAGTTTTTATTCACATATTAGTCCATACATCGCCCCTTCCTGAGGGGAGGCGTTGCACATAATCATGACCAACAAGAACCACAAGATATTTCCAAGCTATCCTCAAGTTATTGGAAAGTTGCAACAAACAAAATTTATTATGTATTTCTTATGTTACGATAACGAAGTATTTAACCTTTTCAGTGCATGATAGACATACATGCCAAAATGTATTAAAATCGTCTTATGTTTGGTCGACAGAAGAACATTTTCCCCGAAAAGAGAGAGACAGAGGCAGAACCCAAATTTATTAAAACCGTCTTACGTTTGGTCGACAGAAGAACATTTTTCCCCAAAAAGAGAGAGAGAGACAGAGTCAGAGACAGAAAGACAGACAGCATGGTTGATTGTGGTAAGCTTTCAAGGCCATTCACATGGAAACAGTGGGAGGTGAAACTGGGCACAAGCACATATATAACAAAGAAGAAGAAGAAAAAACCCCAAATAATCCTCATGGCAGGGATTCTATATCATGGTTTAGCAACTGCAAGAGAGAGAGAGAGAGAGAGAGAGTTCAGATTTCAGACTTTTACTGTACATTGGCCTTGGGCCACTACAAAAGAACGGTGGGCATACACACACACATACACACACACACACAGGAGAGGGGGGGAAAACCAAAGTGGCTTTGTGTGCTTGTATGTGAATAAAATTTGATGTGAGCTCCAATACAGTGGGGGGCTGCTGAGAGCTTGTGCTGAACAACTGTGTGGAGTGCTCTGTTCTCTTTGTCTTTGAAAGCATGCTGTGTGCCTAGCCTCCGGGAAAAAAAAACGCATCACTTATTTGTTCTGTACCCAAAAATAACCACCCTACGCCCTCTAAACGATTATTATTGACCTGTCGTTCGCATTCCAATAATGATGAAATGCTGCGAATGTCTTATTTGAAACGTATTCTTCTCTGCACTTGACCCTTTTTTCAAGTCACATACAAAGCCAACAGATGTACAACATGATGCTACAATAATCCAAAATGTCTGTCACTAAAACAAAAACAACCTTGCTTCTTTCGTACTCATACTTTTCATCGACTTCTCCCCTGCCTTCAATACCTTTCAACCCCTTCTCTAAGCACTCCAACTACTCTCTCTCTCTCCCTCTCAACGTCTGTCAACGGCTAATTCTTTGGATCACGAGCTTTTTGACACACCGTACACAGTTTGTACCGATTTCAAAGTGCAACATCTCCACAAAAAAAAGTCCACATCTACTGGTGGTGGTTCTTGCAGCTACATACATACATGAAGCAAACAGTTTGACAGACAAGCAGACACAAAGACAAAAAAGGGGAAAGTAATAGCATGTCTTTTATTGAGACACCACAGCTATGATTCCTGGAACTTCGGATTCCCCTCGGTGTTTCTGGGAGCCATCCTACATCAATTTTGCAGACAGCGTAAACCCATTGTCACCCATCAGGAGGCGGTGAAAAGTGTGATGTTGTGCTGAAACTACCTGCCTGTTGCCCTGCATTATGAGGCTGCAGCTTTCCTTTGTTGTCAGTGTTATGGTCTGTAGAACTTTTTTTTGTGTGTGTGTGTGGAATATAACTCCCTACATCTACTTGTTTGTATGTACATGTGTGTGTTTGTTGTGTGTGTGTGTGTGTGTGCGCGCGCGCATAAATTTGGTATCTGTGTATTCTTGATATTTGTGGAATGTTGCATGCCTGTAATTGATTTGAATGCAAGCAATTCGATTTGTTTAATTTACAAGGTTCAGTGCTCTATAGATTTCATATCATGTTGTTGTTGTTGTTGTTATTATTATTATTATTGTTGTTGTTGTTGTTGTTATCATCGTCATTATTATTATTATTATTATTATTATATTATCATCATCATCATCATCATCATCATCATCATCATCATCATCATTAAAGACTTTTCATGTTTGTCAAGGAAAGGTCTTAGTACCTGATCACTTCTTCCCTTTTCAAAAATCAATCATTATTATGAACGTCCTTAAGAAAAAGAAGGGGAAAAAAGAGGAAAAAGAGGTTTGTCTGCGTGAGTCTGAAAATATCACATGAGTCTAAAGGCAGCCACCTAAACCGGCACTGATTGGCTGAGCGTGTTAGGGAGCGGTGTCTGCTACTGTCTCAGTGTCAAGGACGCTTCTTTTCTACGCTGGCAATGATTGGCTGTGCATGTTTGACTGCCCCCAGAAAGTAACCGTCAGAAACTATTCTGCAATTACGTATGCACAGACTTTGTTATGAGTGACACAAGATGGAGTAGAATAACGCTAAACGTAATCTAGCTGTCAGAACTGTCCTCTCCTTCTGGTAGTTCCACCTGCTCACCGTCAGCTTTTTCCATTTGGAGGAACTTGAAATTTCTTTAGCACTGTTCCTCAGCACCCTCTTCAATCTTGTCCTCATCCTCTGTTCTGCTGGATTATGTCTTTTGAAGTGATACACTTATCTGAATTCCTTTTAAAATCATCCGTGTGGTTCATTTGTAGAAGAGAAAAAAATATTTCTAAGTATTATCATTGTGCAAAACTCTGTATGGACACAGCTGGTTGCTTTCAGTGTAGCGTAGATTTCCTTCGGTTTTAGTGCACATAGATCTGTAATGTTGCAGTAAAATAAATAGCACAAGTACAATAGTGTGGTAATTCAGGGCGGTGTTTTTTGTTTTATATAGTAACGTAAGCAGTTCAAAATGATTATATAAACTACGCACAAAGCTGTACTGTTAGTGGTACATATGAATTATGATAGTTAATAACTGGATTAAACTATTTTGTTAGACCAGTACTCTGTGATTATTGTGCCTGCCAGTCTCTTGAAAGATCCCCCTCCCCCTCATGACGACAGGGGGATGCTGACGTCGTTAGGTGATGCTGATGTCGTTGTTGACGTCGTTTCGGGTGGGATGAAGGCGTCAGAGGTGAAGCTGACGTCACTGGCGATATTGACGTAGTTTGTGATGACGTCATTGGTGATGCTGACGTTATTTGATAATAATGATGATGTCATTGGTGATGCTGACGTATACGATCCGTAGGATGGGTAGGATTATGGGGTGTTTTTTTTTTCTTTTCTTTGGGAAATGAAGGTGTTTTTTTTTTAATCGGTTTTAGTTTGGTGTCAGTTTTGTTGGTGTTGCTGATGTTGTTGGTGTAATTTCTT
>CM060325.1:27675695-27678195 GCA_030674155.1 Stramonita haemastoma | reverse complement strand
AGTTGTGCATAGCAACTGATAAGTCATGCATAACAACTAGCGACTCCTGCTTAGCAACTAATGAGCCACGTTTACTAATAAATCATATACTAATGAGTTAATTTCTGGCAACTAATCGTACATCTAGTAGCTAATTAATCATGTCTAACATCTAATGAGTAGTACGTAGCAACTAGTGAGTTATATCTAACAGGTAATGAGGCACGTGTAGCAACTATCTCTAGCAACAAATTAATGAAACTTTGTCCAGTAAACTAACGAGCCCTATCTGGCAAATGTTGACTCATGTCTAGCATCTCGTGAACCGTGAATAACAAGAATGGACCAAGTCTTGCAATGCATGAACGAGTCCTGAACACCCATTTTATTTTTGTTTTAGTAATGTCTGGTGATTATTGAGTCATATCTCACAACTAATGAGTCGTATCTCACAGCTAATGAGTCGTATCTCGTATCTAGCAACTAATGAGTCGTATCTCACAGCTAATGAGTCGTATCTCACAGCTAATGAGTCATATCTCACAACTAATGAGTCGTATCTAGCAGCTAATGAGTCGTATCTCGCAGCCAATGAGTCGTATCTAGCAGCTAATGGGTTGTATCTCACAACTAATGAGTCGTATCTTTCAGCTTATGAGTCGTATCTCACAACTAATGAGTAGTATCTAGCAACTAATGAGTCGTATCTCGCAACTAATGAGTCGTATCTAGCAACTAATGAGTCGTATCTCACAGGTGGCGAGTCGTATCTCACAACTAATGAGTCGTATCTCGCAGCTAATGAGTCGTATCTCGCAGCTAATGAGTCGTATCTCGCAGCTAATGAGTCGTATCTCGCAGCTAATGAGTCGTATCTCGCAGCTAATGAGTCGAATCTCACAATTAATGAGTCGTATCTAGCAACTAATGAGTCGTATCTAGCAACTAATGAACCATGCCTAGTAGTCAGTGAGTCATATATACCCCCTTTTGAGTAACGTCTGACAATAAATGTGTCCTCTGTAGCAACTAATGTGTTTTCTGTAGCAACTAATGTGTCTTCTCTAGCAACTAATGAGTCTTCTCTAGAAACTGATGACTCTTCTCTAGCAACTAAAGTGTCTTCTATAGCAACTAATGAGTCTTCTCTAGCAACTAATGTGTCTTCTATAGAAATTTATGACTCTTCTCTAGAAACTTACGATTCTTCCCTAGCAACTAATGTGTCTTCTCTAGAATCTTATGACTCTTCTCTAGCAACTAATGGTTTTGTCTTTCAACGAATCCGTCAAGTCCCGCAACGACTGAGTTGCGTTTGGCGCCTTGATGCGCCGTTAATTCATGTGTCCTCCTGTCCCACAGTTAACGAAGAACCTAGTGTAGCCAAAATAAGCCATAACTATTCCAGCTACTATGAGTAATTCTTTTTATCTAAACTTAGGATATTTACTCTTGATTCAAAATAAGGCCTAGTCCAGCTACTATGAGCCTTTATTTTTATCTTAATTAAGCTCAAGGTGTTGTTGTTGTTTTTTACTGTAAAGTACAAAATAGGGGACGGGATAGCTCAGTGGTTAGAGCACTCGCTTTCCCCTAGCCAAGGTTAAATTAAGCAGCGTCGAGCGTGGTTACCAATTGGATGGGTGACCGTTCGCGTGCCTTGGCTTCAGTACAGTCCCCACAGTTCACCCAGCTGTAAATGGGTACCTGCCCTCTTTGGGGTCAGGGAAGGTAAAGCAGCGAGGGAGAGGAGATGGGCACATCACAGCACAGGGGCGGCCCTCAAAATGCTGGACTCTAGAGAAGCTGGGGTCTCTGACGCCTCCCTCCCCTACGACCACATAGGTAATGGGACACCTTTACCTTATACCTTTTTTTTTTTTAATACTGTACACCGCCTTCATCAAATCATTTCAGTTCATCAGATTTCTATTATTTCCTGTTTCGTTTCAACTGTAATGGAATCATCTCGGCTTCATCACCGTCCTAACAAAAAGCTCTCCTGGCAGACAGCGTGGCCAACGTTCCTTGTGTGTGTGTGTGTGTGTGTGTGTGTGTGTGTGTGGTGTGTGTGTGTGTGTGTGTGTGTGTGTGTGTAGGTTATTTATTTATTTTAATCTTTTATATCGAGGATAATGTGTGTGTAGTGTGTGTGTGTTGGTGGGGTGTGTTGTGATTTTGTATGTGTTGTGTGTGGTGTGCGTGCGTGCGTGTGTTTTTTTTTTTTTTTTCTTTTTTTTGTTCTTTTATTTAGAGGATAATTGAATAAGCGTTTCATGTGCTTTTTTACATCTAGTCCCCGTGTGATTGTAGTTTTGTCAGTTTTGTCATCCGTTCCCGACGGCACACAATGGCCTACTCTTCCGAAAAGCGGAACGGCCTTAACGTGTGCGCGAGATGCTCTGCGTGTGTTTGTACACGTGTGTGTGTGTGTGTGTGTGTGGTGTGTGTGGTGTGTGTGTGTGTGTGCGTGCGTGCGTGCGTGCGTGCATGCGTGCGTGTGTGCGCGCACAGCAGGTGT
>CM060325.1:27656055-27670595 GCA_030674155.1 Stramonita haemastoma | reverse complement strand
AACAGAGAGCGGGCGTGTAAAAACCCCGACCTTGCACAATCATTCACTACACACTTTCTTTAAAAACCACACATATAACAAATACTATCATGTCAAAACATTGCACATTTTTGAAAACCCCACGGTACTGTATCATCTTCAACGGATGTCAAAAAAATACAGTATTGTGCTAGTGTTTTGTTCAGAAGTGTACAAATAATTAGTACAATGAAATGTTGACAGTTCAAAAAAGAAAAAACAAGTGTGTCGTGAGTATCTTCACAGAACGTAGGGGTTTTTTTCGCGTATTACGATTTCGTTTCTAAACGTTCACTTATTCTGTAGTTGGTCGATGTAGGCCCCACGAAGATTTCCAAAGTTCCCCCACTTCTCGCGGTTCTCAGCTTTAAAAACCCCCTTCCACTCAGGCCAATTCGCTCTTGTGTTGTTTCTATTGTTTATTCGGTCTGCCCTTCGTCTCCTCCTTAATTATTCTTTCTAGGTTTTTTGGGGCCATTTTCCCAAACTTCAAAAGGGCAGAGGTCAATTGTTTAGAAAAAAGCAAGTTTTTTCGGAAAAAAAAGTCCAAAAACCCCATACAACACAAAAAATTAAAAAAAATTAAAAAAAACTTCCGCAAAGAGAAGTTAGTGTACCTTCTTCTTCTTTCCCTTCATCCTCCTATCCTCCTCCCCCCCTTTCTTCTTCAAATTCTTCTTAAAAATTTTCTTTTCTTCTTCTTCCCCTAAAAATTTTAAAGAATCTGTTCAAAAAAATGTAAATACACATTTTACCAGATTTTACCATTCATGCCCAGTTACTTTTCCCCCATAGCAATCACTCACATGTCTAGTTTCAGAGAAGAAAATCAAGGGGAAAACTCTTCTGTAGGGCCTGATTTGTAGAGCCTTCTTGACGAAAATTACTACTTTTACTACTTTACTACTACATATACTATTACATATACTATGCTGCTGCTGCTGCTGCTGCTGCTGCTGCTGCTGCTGCTGCTGTTGCGCTACTTTTCTACTGGGCTGCTGCGGGTTGCTGTGTGTGCTGTTATTGCTAAATTTACTGCATTGCTACTATTTTTTTTTGAAAACTTTTGCTTTTTTTACTATACTACTACTTTTTACTACTATAAAACCCCCTCTATATACTAAATACTACTATTTTCCGCTGTTATTGCACTACTGCTGCGCTATTTCCTCATATTTTATTATTTCTACTACAAAATTATTTTTAAAATAGTTTTTTTTTTGGGGGGCTATTAAAATAGTGGTGAATCGGTGGGTAGGGGAAAAACGCACCCCCCTAAAAAGGGAAAACGGGGGGGTTCGAAGTATGTGGTGGTTTTCCTTTTGTCACAAAAACCTCCCATAAATCCCCCCATCCCCTAGACCGTGATTCGTTTTTGGGTGCTGTCCTTCGAATGAGCGAAAATTCGGGCCCTTTTTGTGTAACACTTTGGCCCGTAAAGAACAGGCACAAGACAGTTGCCCGGGGCAAAATTATGCAGAAAAAGTCCCTTTGATGGGAAACAAATAAAAAGAGGTGGGAAAAAAAGAAAAAAAAATTGGCATATCTCTAGGCCCATTGAATAGGAGTTGAAATATTCAAAACTGGGGTTTGAGATAAAAAACCCCCAGCCAAAAGACCTAAAAACGAGAAACCCATAACGGGTTTGTAGTTTTTTTTTGTGGGGGGGGTTTTTGGGGGGTTACATTTTAATGCTTTGCGTATGTGGGAGATGTTGCGTCTTAAAAAAAAAAAACAAAAAATCACTTAAATTTTAAAAAGGTAGCTCTTCCTTGGGTAACCAGAGTATTAAACACTGAATAGGGTTTTGCTTGAAAAAATTTTCAGTTCATTGTAACGGGTTTATTTAATCATTACAGCTTTGATGGGGAATTTTTACAAGACAGCACCCCTTTTTTGTCAGCAGTCAGCAATCTATCTTATGAAAGGCTAATCAAACAGGTTTTTTCGCAAAAATCAAGTATTACATGTTCCCGGGGGTGTAGTTTCCCACGCGGGGAATTCATCAAAGTCTTCACGAAGACCTTCCTACCCTTCCCCTTTTCTGTGGAGATTTTTCCCAAATTTATTCCAGGACTTTCTTTCTACCCAAACGAGGAAATTGCGCTTTTCTAAAAGTGGACAATACCGGAAAAATTGGCGGTTTTAGGTGGGCCCAAATTTTCTCTCCCCCGTTTTTTCCCAACCGAAAAAAAAAATTAACGTTTTTTTTATAGAACAGAGAGCGACGGGAAAAAAGAACAGGATAAAGAAATGTTCAATAAAGGGTTTTTTTGCCCCTTTTACAAAAGGGAAGACAGAAGAAAACCTTTTCCCCATTTAAAGGTCTCCTGTAGGGAGCCCGGGGGGCTGTCAAAATTTTTTAAAAAGCATTCCCCCCTTTCTGGGGAAACTCGTCCAAAATTCCCTATTTTCAAACCATCTCTTTTTTTGCTTGGTCCTTTTTCCCCCCCCCTTTCTCTTTCTCGTCTTTATTTCTCCTTTTTTTTATCCATTCTCTGGGTTTTGTTTTTTTTTCCAGAAAGACTTAAATCAAAAAATTCTTTTTTTTTTGAAGTCGAATGTGCGGGCTTTATTGTCAACTTTTTAAAGACAGCGCAAAGCATTTTCACTATTACAGACAACAAAAATTGTTCTTTCTTCTTCTTTTCGTAGAACATTAAAAAAAAGCAACTTTGTTGTCTGTGAGTTCTACGGGAAGAAAAAAGACTTAGAAACAAAAGTTTAGATGCGGTTTTTCAAGTCATTCTTTTCAACTTTTTTTTTTTTTGGGGTTAAAGCAGCTGAGGGTTGGAACTTTTGAAAAAAACGTACTTAGTCTTTTGGAAGGACTGCTTTAGACCTTATCCTTAAACTTGTTTTTTTGTTCTAGGAGAAATGGGTTTTGGGGTGTTTTTGTTTTATTTTTTAAAGAGGATGTGTGTGTGTTTTGTGGTGTGTGTGTGTGTGTGTGTGTGGTGTGTTTGTGTGTGTGTGTGTGTGTGTGTGTGTGAGTTGTGTGTGTTTTGTGTTGTGTGTTTTTTTGTTGGGTTTTTTTGTGTGTTGTTGTGTTGTGTGTGTGTGTGTGTGTTGTGTGTGTTTGTGTGTGTTTTTGGTCATCTGTCTGTCTTCTGTCTGTTAGTATTTTGTGTGTCTGGGTGTGTGTTTGCTTCTGCAGCACGTACTTTTCTCTGTTTTTCCGGGGAAACCTTTGTGTGTTTGTGTGTATACATACTTTAAAATCATGTTATGTATTTTATTATATTTTATTATATTTATATTTAATAAATAATTACAACAGTCCCCCTCACTTTTAGTCATGGGGGTGGGAGGAAGGAAATGACAAAAATGGGGTACCCAAACCCATTCCTGTCCAGCAAGATTAAAAAAGGAGACCCCAGCCATTTTACCTTCCCCGGGCCCCCACACCCACCCTTATTTTTTTAAAATGATGCTAGACCCATCAGCAAAAAATTTTGTGTGGTGCGTTTTGGGTGTGCATGCATGTGTGTTTTTTGTGTGTGTATGGGCGTGCGTGCGTGCATCCCCGCGCGCGCGCGCGCGCGTGGTGGTGTGCATGTGTTGTTGCGGGGCGGAAAAGCCAATAATAAGGAGGTGGGAGCATTAGGGTACGTACCCAGACTTACACCCCGGGGTGTTTAAAGGGGTGTAAAAAAAAAAAAAAAAACGTACACAAAGGGGGGAAAGGCTTCACACTTATCCCCACTTTCTTTTCCCCTTTGGGGGCCTTTCAGCAAAACAGCACCCAAGTGTCAGGGGGAAGTTGGGGGTTGCTTGCTGTGGTGAAAAAAAAAAAAAGGAAGGGGCCCTTTTTCACCGACTTTTCTTTGGTTCAATCACACTAAGTGTGGCAAGAAGGACACACTTTTTTTTTTTGTGGTGGGAGGTTTCGTGCGTCTGCTGTGTGACCGAAGCTGAAAGTGGTAAAACACTTTTTTGTGGGAGGATTCGTGCGTCATGATGGTGTGTGCCGTCACGTAAGAATTCAAGGCAAATTAAAAATGAAGATGGGTTTGCTGCGTTCAAGGATTCTGTTTTAAATATTCAAGGTTTTCTACCTCCAACAGGGGATTGGGTTTTGATTCCAATTCCAGGGCTTAGTTTGGTTCTTTCATCAACAATGATTTTTATTCTGGTGGTGGTGGTGGGGGGGGGGAGGGTGGGGGGGGGGGCTGGGGGGGGTTTTGCGTATAATTAATTTCCCCACTTCTGGAGTTTCTTTTGTGGGAATTTCCCTCTTTTCTATTCCTCTCTTAGTTTACCTCTTCCTTTTCTTCCTACACCTCCTTGTTTTTGTCTCTGTCTTTTCTTGGTCTATTCTTTCTGTCCTTATTTTTTCCAGAAAGAACTAAATGTACAATTGCTTCCCAAGCACAAAAAGCTTGGATTCACTGGGCTGGTCTTGTCGAGCTTTAACAGCAGCGCAATGCTTTTCGTTGTTGATAAACAACTGTTTAATTGCTGTCTGGCGTTTGACAAAAAATAATTCTCAACACACACACACACAACACCACACCACACACACAACACACACACAACACACACACACACACACACAAATATTTTAAAATTTTATATATTATATTATATATATTATATATGTGTGTGTGTGTGTGGTGTGTGTATATATGTGGGTGTGTATATATAGGTGGTATAAAAGGATAAGTATATTTTAAAATATATACAAAACATTATAGTACAATATATTATATACACAATATATATCTTTTGGTGCGCGTGCATGGTTTTCACTACATGTTTATGGGTTGTATTGTGTATGCATGGGGGAAATTTTTGTTGTATTACAAAATTGGGGGGCTGTTATAAAATTGTCCCTCTTAAAAATATACAGAGAGAGGAAGAAGAAAAAAAAAAAAAGAAACCAAAACGAAAAATAAATGACGCATGCAAAAAAGTAAAAGGGGATAAATGATTTTGGTTTAGTTTTTTTTCTTTTTTCGGCAAAATTTTGACCTCCAGTTGAGTGGTCTTTCGTGGGACGGCATGAGAAAGGGGTGGCAAGAGGAAGATCCATTAGTGTCATACTGCTGTCCTACCTGCTGGAATGCTCTCTCTCTCTTCTTTGCTTCAGACTTGTTTGTCTGCTGTCTTTGGTCTGTTCTTTTCTTTCCCTCCCTCCCTTCCTCCCTCTTTCCCTCCCCCTCTTCTCCGTTCCCCTCCAATCCTCTCCCTCCCTTCCTCCCTTTTCCTTTCCTTCCCTATTCCCCCCCACCCCCTCTTCCTCTCTCTCTCCCACTCCTTAAAAACATTTCCCAAGCTTTCTCACCACCAGATTTGTGGAGTTTCTGCTCTTTCCTTTTCTCATCGACTATTTGTGTCTCATTCTTTTTTTTGTTGTTTGTCTCTTTTCCCTGACAGGGATGGGGAGGTAGGCGGTAAAAAACTTTGCAAAGCCATCACCCCCACCCCCCTACAACAAAGAAACTAAGCCGCAAATAAAGAATAAAAAAAAAAACCCACCTAGAAAAAAAACTCAGAGGACAGTCTACCTAATAAATTTTTGGAAATTTGGTACGGCAATACAATAATAAAAACAGTACAAAAAGCAGCAACAACATCTGCAAAGAAAACAACCTGACCGATTGTAAATGAAAACAATAAACCCCACCAAAAAGAACGTTTTTTATTTAAAATATCAAAGGCTCTTCATGAACATTAAAATAATATTTTAAAGGAAAAAAGAAATGTCTCCTTCCAGTGAAATAGCACTAATAAAGCAAGATTGTTTTCGATAAAAATCAACAAAGCCTTTTAACAAAACAAAATTCCAAAGAAAAGGACCTTTTTCCCTCTCTAGTAAATGGTACCAGCCGAAACAAATTAAAGTTCAAAGAATTTTTTTTTGGCCGTGGTACCTTGCTATGATTTTGTCTTGTGTACAATCAATACAGCGCTGAGGGGGAAAAAGGTGTAGGTTAGCGGCAATTGGGTCTTTTGATCTTTTTTTAATCTTAAACACCACACAACACACACCCACCACACACAACCACACACAAAACACACACACCCACTAACACACACACACACACACACCATACATTATTACACAGAGAGAGAGAGAGAGAGAGAGAAGAAGAAAGTTAGGAAGGAAAGGAAGATGAGTGGAGAGAGATAAGTGGGGAGAAGAGAAAGGAAAGAGAGAGAGTCATACAAAGCCAAATCTTTATTGTTTCACGGTTTTTCAACCCGTTCGCAAAAAGTAACTACAAAGAGGTACGGAAAATTGAAACTTAAACCAATAAGAGAAAACCCTTACATTACAAGGAATGTTGCAAGTACACAGATGTACACACAGACATAGACATAATATATATATATATAATATATATATATATTATATAATCTATATATATATATATATATATAATTTATATATATATATATATATATATATATGTCACAGTGGTTTCAATACTATTTTCACATGCCTATATCGTATTCTGTTCAGCCACGTTTCTTGCTTAATTTTCGGAATATTTGGACCACATTTTTGATTAAAAAATCTTTTTTTATATGAATTTGATAATGCGAGAAGATCATCAGAAACTATTTCATTATCAATGCTAAAAGATTTTAAGAGTCTATTTCACTTGTTCTTAAGGTATTATCGACAGCATATTTTGTCATTTTCTTCTGGAAGTAATATGATATATACAACTTTTTGTTAATCTCAGACAAATGATCAATTTTGATCCACGCAACAAATTAACTGGCAGTCTACTTAACTGGATGGATAAACAGAATTATCAAAAGCAAGGAGTTCAATTTCGCTGTCCTTAATGCATAATGGAAGGTCGTTTTGTATAGAGAGAAAAAAAGAAGAGGCCCCAACACTAACCCTTGTGGGACACCGAAATGTTGCGTCGGAAATCCCGAGTGTTTATCATTTAAAACCAAAAAAAAACTTAATGATGTGGTTCGAGGCAAACGAGTGTAAGAGAGACAAGGTGTGATAACATTTTTTTTACACAGCCAGTTTAGGGAGTAACAAAAAATGATCAATAACAATCAAAGGCTTTTTGAAAAATCTACGAAGAGCGCATCGGTAAATTTGTCCTTCATATCCATTCATCATCGAGACTAATCAATAAAGTATGGCAAAAGAGAGAGAGAGAGAGAGAGAGAGAGAGAGAGAGAGAGAGAGAGAGAGAGAGAGAGAGAGAGAGATGAGAGAGAGAGAGAGAGACAGACAGACAGACAGACAGACAGACAGACAGACAGACAGACAGACAGACAGACAGACAGAAAAGGTGAAAAACAATACATTTTTGTCTTTGATGAGAAAAAAAAGGACTACGCAGTCCTTTCTCTCTGTTAGGAGAGCACAGCGCCATTATCGATGACAAAACTGCTACTACTGGACAGTTCCTTCTCGTTAAAGATGAAAAAAAATAATCATCGTATTGTCCGTATCATTTACAAAACCAGATCTGTTTCCCAGTGCAAAATGTACCCGGACTTCTCTCAGAGCCCACTAAAAAGGTGGCAGGTGTGGTCAGTGACAGTGTGTATTATCGATAGCTGATGGACAACAACCATGGCTAATGAATACCACATATTACAGGTGTAAACATAAAGGTGTCCCATAACCTGTGTGGTCGTAGGGGAACGAGGCGCCAGAGACCTCAGCTTCCCTAGGGGCCAGGATAGTATTGAGGGTGGCACCCATCTCCTCTCCCTCACTGCTTTACCTTCCCTGACCTGAATACCACATCATTACTGATGAATAAAACAATACTACAGATGTATACCACATCATTACTGATATGTATGCCACATCATTACTAATGAATACCACATCATTGCTAATGAATACCACAGTATTATTGATGAATACCACACCATCATCACTGATGAATACCACAATATTACAGATGAATACCACATATTATTACTGATGAATACCCCATATTACCAATGGATACCACACCATTGCTGATGAATACCCCATATTACCAATGGATACCACACCATTGCTGATGAATACCCCATATTACCAATGGATACCACACCATTGCTGATGAATACCTCATATTACAATGGATACCACACCATTGCTGATGAATACCTCATATTACCAATGGATACCACACCATTGCTGATGAATACCTCATATTACCAATGGATACCACACCATTGCTGATGAATACCCATATTACCAATGGATACCACACCATTGCTGATAATACCCCATATTACCAATGGATACCACACCATTGCTGATGAATACCCCATATTACCAATGGATACCACACCATTGCTGATGAATACCCCATATTACCAATGGATACCACACCATTGCTGATGAATACCCCATATTACCAATGGATACCACACCATTGCTGATGAATACCCCATATTACCAATGGATACCACACCATTGCTGATGAATACCTCATATTACTGATGGATACCACACCATTGCTGATGAATACCACACCATTACTGATGAATACCACACCATTGCTGATGAATACCACACCATTGCTGATGAATACCTCATATTACTGATGAATACCACACCATTGCTGATGAATACCCCATATTACTGATTGGATACCACACCATTGCTGATGAATACCTCATATTACTGATGGATACCACACCATTACTGATGAATACCACACCATTACTGATGAATACCACACCATTGCTGATGAAAACCTCATATTACTGATGGATACCACACCATTGCTGATGAATACCTCATATTATGATGGATACCACACCATTGCTGATGAATACCACACCATTACTGATGAATACCACACCATTGCTGATGGATACCACACCATTGCTGATGAATACCACACCATTGCTGATGAATACCTCATATTACTGATGGATACCACACCATTGCTGATGAATACCACACCATTGCTGATGAATACCACACCATTGCTGATGGATACCACACCATTGCTGATGAATACCACACCATTGCTGATGAATACCACACCATTGCTGATGGATACCACACCATTGCTGATGAATACCACACCATTGCTGATGAATACCTCATATTACTGATGGATACCACACCATTGCTGATGAATACCTCATATTACTGATGGATACCACACCATTGCTGATGAATACCACACCATTACTGATGAATACCACACCATTACTGGTGAATACCACATAATTCCTTATGAATACCACATTATTATTTATGGCTACCACACATTACTGCTGATGGATGCTACATAGGCATCAGCTATACCTGATGAATACCAGCCACACCTGGTGAATACCAGCCATACCTGATGAACACCAGCCACACCTGGTGAATACCAGCCATACCCGATGAACACCAGCCATACATTATTATTATTAATATGGAATTTGTATAGCGCTATACATGATGAACACCAGCCATACCTGATGAATACCAGCCATACCTGATGAACACCAGCCACACCTGATGAACACAAGCCATACCTGATGAACACCAGCCACACCTGATGAACACCAGCCACACCTGGTGAATACCAGCCATACCTGATAAACATCAGCCATACCTGATGGATACCTGCTGATATGACTCATGGATCACAGGCTATCATTAACCCGGAATGATGTCATTAATAACTGTCTGAAAAGAAACGTAAAATCTTGATGGAATGTGGATAGTACAAAATGGCTTTTTCCATTGCTTTTCATTAAAAAAAAATTAAGATATTGAAGCAATCCAGTTTTTTTTTTGTTTAGAGAAAACTAGATTGAGAACGAAATGAAAGTGTAATGATTTCAAGTTGGAAAGGTTGTTTCTTTTTTTTTTCTAGGAGTTTTTGGATCCATCACGAATCAGATTAGACAAGATTATTTCAAAATCTTTGACCCACCCCATAGCGGAGTGGTTAAAACCATTCAACTTCCATTCTATGGCTGAATAAGTCGTGGGTTTGAATCCCTGCGTCGGTGTCTGAAGAATTGAAAGGGGGGGGGGGAGTTTTAACAAGGTCAACTTTAACTGCAGATCTGCCTTCATTCCCTTCGTGTATATACACACATTCAGAAGATAAAACACGCACGTTAAAGATCCCTTCAATCATGTCAGCATTAAGGTGGGTTATTATTATTATTATTATTATTATTATTATTAATATGGACACACCCACATACACAGCATACATCCCCGAAGTCTGAATACAGCTACCTTTCGTTGTGGACAAAAAAACGGTCGCGTACGTACGGAAAAATCTCGATCTCACCACTGTCAACCTCAGGGCTCTAGCCGAGGAACAGGGGAGGAAAAAACTCCGTCCATCCAATTGTTTAATCTAGAAAATGGCCCCGAGTCCCGTCAGTGTCACAGCACCGATCTACAGCGAGATGTTGCAAAAGAGCGATAACCTGGGAAACACGAAACTGTCGCAAAGATCCGGAGGCTTTAATCATTATGATGGCACATGGATCATCAAAGAGGTTTTCACTGGAGGGCCAAAGGCTCTCTGTCTCTCTCTGTCTCTCTGCGTCTCTGTCTCTCTCTCCCTCCGCCTCTCTCTCCCTCCGCCTTCTCTCTCCCTCCGTCTCTCTCTCTCTCTCTCTCTCTCTCTCTCTCTCTCTCTCTCTCTCTCTTTGTGCACCCCTCTCTCTCTCTCTCTCTCTCCCCCCCCTCCCTCCCTCTCTCCTCCTCTCTCTCTTCCTCCCTCCCTCCCTCCCTCCCCCCCTCTCTCTCTCTCTCTCTCTCTCTCTCTCTCCTTCCCTCCCTCCTTCCTTCCTTCCCTCTCTCTTCTTCTCTCTCTTTCTCCCTCCCTCCTTCCCCCCTCTCTCTTTCTCCCTTTCTACAGCTTTCTTTTATCCCCCCATGCTCAAATGCCCTGCGCTATTTCAGTTTGAGCATGGCATCAAAGGTAGAGAAGTGATTACTAGAATGAAGAAGCCCGAAAGAAGAGGAAAGAAAACAAAATCGCCCGCCATAAGATTTTGCGCTCAAAGGTCTTTTCAAAACAAGTTAGTGTTGGCCATATTAGGAAGATGGGGAGGTAGCGCATGTAGCATGAAGTAAACAGCCATGAAGGAATAGAATGCATCGAAAAGTATGATGCACGCGGGCAGCAAGTTTGTGCTGGATTCTTTTAACCGTATTTTTTTATTATTATTAAAGTGTCTGTAGGTCTATTGTGTGGCATTGGGGCTGCCCTTCCCAGAGAGAGTGCCTCACCACAAAAGCAACGCCATCCATTATTATTTTTAAAACTTTTTTCTGTCTGCTTGTATATAATCCCTATACAGTGTAGCTTTTTACCTACATAATTTTTTCCAAGGGCAACTTCCTTGTTTGTTTTGGTCTCTTTAACATAAGCTGGACCTCGGTTTATCGTCTCATGCGGAAGGCTAGCACCCAGACCACCACTCACGGTTAAGTGGATGGGAAAGGGAGAGACGTTTCGGGCTCAAACGGGGCTCAAACCACAAACATACTTGGAACCGGACTTTTCGTTTTCTAGGCAGGTGCGTTACCTCTAGACCACCGATCCAGTTAGGAAAACTCTTAAACAAAGAAGTGGATAAACATTTGGGATGTAGGACATTTAAATCAACAACAACATCTATGCAGTTTTAGAGATCGAAATAAAAAGGGTGTAGTAATAAAAGCGAAAAAACAAAACAAACAGAAATGCACTAATGTATAATTTAGTAACTTCATCTCTTTGGAAGTGGGTGATGAAACTTATTTGATGACTTATTACATGTATAGTTCCATTGTCATATTGTGCATATATACAAGCAAAAATTAAAAGCAAACCAGCGAGGCCTCGGAGTGGAGGGGGGCTGGGATGGGACAACCTAGTGGTTAGAGCGTTGCACTCGCGATTTGGCGGCTTGGGATCTAGCCCAGGTTCAAGCCACAACCCTGATGCCTGTCTGGGGAGATCCCTCCCCCCATTCCTACCCCATGGGGTAAACATCAGTACTGATTCCACCCACCCGAAAGTTCTCGGATGATATTATAAACCGAGGCCCTGTGTACAAGTGTCACCAAATTCGGCACAACCAGTTTTATGTCCTTTTTTTCTTTGTCACTGAAAATGTTGAGAATCATTTTTTTTGCTGCCTCATCCGCTGTGACAACCTTGTCCTGCTGTACCCACGCCACTCATTTCTTTCTCTCCACCCCAAGCTCGTCATGTCACAGCATCAGAGTCAGAATTCTCATGGAAGATTATCAATATTAGGCCGCCGTGGGGCCACCAGCTATAAGGACCCTGCACTGCTCCACTGTGTAGTTCTATCTAACCAGAGAGCCCTTACGAAACTTACGTTAGGTGGAAACCGGGCCAGATTCCGAAAAAAAAGTATCATGATTCTTACAGGATTTGAACGCACGGCTGTCCAGCCTGTAACCTAACGTGCTAGCCAGTGCAAAATGCTGCCTGGTGCAAACGTGAAATCTAATTTGTCCGAGACAAAGCCCAAAGCGTTCTGTCATCAGTTTTTTTCTTATGCTGCTAGAGAAGTGAGGAAAAAGAGAGAAAAAAATAACTGGTAATAAAGTTAACGATTTTACAAAACAAAAAGTCAATGACACTCTCCACACTGGTTGTCGTAGAATACTCTCCCTTTGCACTCTTCAGCGCAGGAGACAGTGGGGGCGCCAGCATCCTCACAGCTCTCTAATGTCTGAACCCTGGAGCCGGAGTTTGAATGACACGTGACACCGATTCATCCAGCAACGGCAGCGTGAAATTAAACACGGGGAAAAGTAAACCGAGATGCTCACTGGGAACACGGAATGTCTGAAGTAATTTGTCCGGCAAAAAATAAACCCACTGCGGCGACGAGATGAAGGGAGCCTTGGAAATGAAGGCAGCAGCTAGCTTGGCGAGAGTGGTCATATTATTCGGGCTGGCTGGCTAAGGTTTTCTGTCTTTTTCTGCAACACTGTCAGCTTGTCAAGGCTGGTTTTACACGCTGCATCATATTGGGTCTTTGGAAAGAGATTTATCGGGCATTGTTTCAAATCTTATCAGAGTTGTCATGTATTTGGTGGGTCTTTTTTGGTTTGTTTGATGAGATTAGCCACCGCTTTCTGTTGAATAGTTAAGAGTGAAGGTTTTTCATTGATGAGTTTAGCTAACCCTTTCCATTGATGAGTTTATAAGTTTTCTATTGATGATTTCAAAATTAGTTTGTAAGATATATGATTTAAAGAAACACGCACACATACACACAAACACACACACGCATGCACATACACACATACATACACACACGCACGCATATACACACAAACATACACACACACGTGCGCGCAGGCACGCACACAGGCATGAGTGCTTACTCCATTATCCTTGAAATAAAAGAAGAAATACATAAATAAACACACACACATGACAAAATTTATAAAACCACATGCACACAGGGACTTGATGTAAATCAAAAAGCCCTTGTTACCCTCGAAAAAAGGAAGAAATTAAATAAATAAATGCATAAACACACACTGTGTCACTAACTTTTTTTTTCATAAACTGATTAGGTTTACTTAGGTTGTTTGATTCTTTTTCTCTTCAGCAGCCTGAAAGGGAAACAAATAAATTTCATTGGCTGTCTGAATCTACTTTTGTTTTCTCTCCCACATTCGCAAACTGCACTAAATTTTGTCCATAGAATGCTGCCACGTGTGCTGTGTGGATACCGCCTGTGTGGTGGTTGAAAGGTTTGGGAGGGAGCATGACAGCAGTGTGCTGTGTGTGTGTGTGTGTGTGTGTGTGTGTGTGTGTGTGTGTGTGTGTGTGTGTGTGTGTGTGTGTGTTGTGAGTGTGTGTGTGTGTACATTTGACTTTGTTAAAAGTCTAAATTGTTCTTGGCTGCATAGTAAGCATTGGTTGAATGCAAGGGCTTTGATTTGTTTCTGCAAGATATAGCGCTATAGAAATTCCATTTATTATTATTATTATTATCATCATAAATGTTTTGATCTTTTCGGCTGGCCATTGTTCATCAGCCTGTTAGAACAGGAGAGAAAAACAAACAAATAAGAAAAAGAAAAACGATAGGTCATCACCACACGTAGCATAAAATAAAACTGGACAAAGTTACACCACTTTCATTTAGAATCAAATGTCCTAACAAAACACACCGGTACAAAACACAAATAAGACTGGACAGGCATTTGGACCAAATGGATTCAGATCATTCTCTCCATGGGGATGGGAAGGGTAGGGGCAGCTGTCCATTGTGACATTTTCTTTTTTAATCTAGACTGTCTGTTGGACCAGTTTCGAAAACTATTGCAGTTTGTTCTTGAGGAAATGCTAGGAGTGACTAGACTACATCCTCAGCAATGATAATAGGAAATGTGTGTATGGAATCAAATTTCCCCAACATCCTTAAGGCTACATCCACACTGTCACTCACAGCTGCCCAATGGATGTAAAAAAAAGAAACAGCACACACAGAGGCAAAGATGTTCACACTTATCACCATGTTGCCTGTCCTTGTGGGGCCTTAATCAGCACACACGCACAGCAACGTGTCAGCAGGAACACTGG
>CM060325.1:27643555-27651055 GCA_030674155.1 Stramonita haemastoma | reverse complement strand
CACACACACACACACACACATACACAGAGTCTGCGTTGCCATGAATATAGCTAAACGTTTAAACAGATGTGTGCATATCACAATACGTACATGCTCATGCATAATATATGCACAGGTGCATGCATGCACATTGTCATATATGCCATGTGTGTACATACGCATTCACATATATATAGTGAATATATATATATATATAGTGAATTATAATTACATAAAGTTATATATATATATATGCATATAATATATGTATATATGTAATACACACATATATATATATATATATATATATATATATATATATAATATATATATATATATATATATATATATATATATATATATATATACCTGTGTGTATGTATGTTTAAACTCTTTCTATCTCACTCACAGATAAATGCATCCTTCAGGTGAGACTATTTACCGAAGTCCCGTGTGCGCTAACACACGTGGAACATCTTGTGCACACATCAAAACTTGCTCCACCTTTCGGGAGAGCAGACGATTGGAAGCCAGAGGGAACATTTTCCTATAAAAACACGACTGCACTTTGCGACTGCACGTAAAATAAAGAATATGTGTGGCTATTTCCTTATCTCCTAAATAAGACATGACTTCATGTAAAATATTTTATTTTATTTTATTTTATTTGACATTTTATAAAGAACATGAATGTCTATTTCTTTTTTCTTTTTTTTTCTTCTTTTTTTTACCTTGCATTGCAGGTTATATTCACTCATAAAGTACATACATCTTCGTCAATACAAGACGTTCATTTATCGTCCAATATCATTTAAAGTGGAAGATGTTAAAGCGAAAACAAACAACAAAATGTTCAATGCCAATACAGTGTGTAGCCTTCTGACATTATGATTGTGTTACACATATCAATATTTCAATTATCTTGCAAGGGATTTTTTTTGTTTTGGAAAAAACGGTGTAGAGTTACATATATCTTGAGTATCTTCATTAATACTAGAACAGAGGTAACAGAATAGCAATAACGACAAAAATCAAGTTTAACAGAAAAAAATATATAAAAAGAGTTTTGTTACAGATGAAGCAAGGCCTCAAAAAAGATGTATTAAACCAAGTATAGAGTGAATGTGTACAGCTACTTTAATATTTTATGTGGGAAAGCAAATGCATGTTATATGTAACATCCCCTTTCCTCCCCGAATCACACTTCTAGATTATCCTCTTTTTTTTTTCTTTTTTTTCAATGAATAGCAGTGTTTCCATTTTCAACAAGGTTTGCGTATGGAAACCATTTTACTTCGAATGCAGTTGGTCTCATTTCTAGGCAATGCATATATTTTTCTAACTTGTATCTGTATTTCAGTTCCTGCATGAAACTATTGATGGCAGGTTTTATTTTGTTAAGTCGACATTTATAGAGAAAGTATTTCCCTAGTATCAATAACAAATCTAGAATCTCATCAGTTTTTGTTTTCTGATCTTCTCCAAATAGAACTAGTTCCTGGTTAAGTGTTAATTGTGTACAATGTTGGCATTTACTTTCCAATAAATGTGTAAATTCTCTCCAGAAATCCTGAGAATATTGACAGTCCCAAAGATAGTGGTATATTGTATCTTTTTCAGTATTGCAAAAATTACACATGTCACTGTTAACAACCTGCATTTTTTTTTAAATGCCATTTGTCACCAGGATTCTATGACATATTTTGATCTGGAACCATTTTAGCTTTATTTCTTTAATTCTGGTAATTTTTTTCAAAACATCTCCCCATACAATTTTATTGTTTAAAAAATTGTTCCATTTTACGAACGCTTTGATGTCAGCAACTTCATTTTTTTCTATCATAACATTGTAGTAAGACTTTGATCCCTTATTTACCGATGCTATTTTATTTAATGCTTTTGTTCTTTCTTTGCTAATGTTAGTATCTATTGTTATATTACTTTTCGTTGCGTATTTTTTGATCGATCTTATACAACTCATATATTCTAAAAAGTTTATCGTAAATCCTAATTTTTGAGACAACTCTTCTTGACTTAAAAAGTCACCATTTTCGTTTAATAAATGTTTTACTAAGAACACGCCACCTTGCATCCATTTCTTGTAGTAGAATGATCTATTGCCAACTTTAAATTTTTCGTTGTAAAATATTGGTTCAGCTGCTAGTTCTTGACTTTCTTTTAGGTCGATTTGTTTACAAAAAAGTTCGTATGAGCAAAACACATCTTTCCAAAAGGTGTTTACTCTCTTTCCCACAAAGTGTTTTGGACCATAACTACCTAGTGAGTCAATAACAGGACAAAAGTAACGTATTATTTTCCCCCATTTGCCTTTCTGGAAGTAGTTTTCTTATCCATGATATTTTTAGGGACTGAAGATATGTTTTTATGTGTGGAATCCCCAGGCCACCATTTAGAGTGTTTTGCACTGAGTATTTTCTTTGGATTTTGTCTGTTTTATTATCCCATACAAACCGATAGCACATTTGTTGTAACTGGTTTATTCTTATGTCTGGGGGGTTTGGCAGCAGAATCCACAGACACACCAGTTTTGATAATATCAGTGATTTAAGCACTGCCACTCTTCCTAACGGCGTAACCATTCTTTGACACCATATATTAAATAGTATTTTTATTTCTGAAAGTTTCTCATTTGTATTGATTTCTGTCATGTTAGCAAGATTATTAGTAAACCAGAGACCTAAGAGTTTGAATCGGTTTGGATTCCATTCCATTTTCTTTGACTGCAAGTAAACAACGGGGGAGTTTCTTTTTTTCCCAAGCCAAACATTCATTGTTTTTTCATAATTTAATTTTAAGCCTGATAGATATTCAAATGCTTCAAGTGTTTGGAATAACCTTGTATACGATCTACTGTCACCCTCTAGAGTGAATGAAGTATCATCTGCATATTGACATACCTTAAATTCAGTGTCTGCTACTTTTATCCCTTTAATCTCTTTATCTTCTCTAATTTTACAAGCTAATAGTTCGGCACATAGAACAAAAAGATAAGGTGATATTGGGTCGCCTTGGCGACATCCTCTTTCTATACAAAAACTCGATGATACCTTTCCATTGACTGTAACATATGATTGTATTCTATTGTAGAAGGACGAGACCCATCTCTGTATTGCCTTTCCAAAACCAAATTCCTGAAGCACCTTATGCATATAAGTCCAGCGGACAGAATCAAACGCCTTCTCGAAGTCAATTGAAATTAACAGCCCTGGCAAATTCTTAGCTTCCAAATAATCTATTACATCATATATTGTTCTCAAACTATCTCCTATATATCTCCCTTTAATAAATCCTGACTGATCTTCGTTAATTAAAGTTGGTAATACAGTCTTTATTCTATTTGCAATACATGCTGATCCTATCTTGTATGTAACATTTAACAGAGAAATCGGTCGCCAATTCTTTAAATACTCTCTAGGTTTATCTCCTTTAGGTATACAAATTATGATGCCTTCTTTTTGTGTTAAGGACATTTCTCCTTTATAGAAACCTTCATTTAAAGATCTAACTACAAACTGACCTAGCTGCTTCCAAAAGAATTTGAAAAAGTTTACTGTTATACCATCCGTTCCTGGGCTTTTATCATTGTCCATCTTTTTTAAAGCCTCAGATGCCTCTTTTAGGGTAATTAGTCCTTCAAGCTGTTCTGACTCTTCTTTACTGAGTTTGGGCAAGTTGTTTTTAAAACTGTCTAAATTACATTCACCTATTGATCTTTTAGAGTACAGTTTCTTATAGTATGTTTTGGTTTCTTCTAAAATATCCCCCGAGTTAGTTAAGACAGATTCTTGATCTGTTTTTAATTTTAACATTTGTTTGCTTACAAAATTTCTTTTCTCCAAGGAGCAGAAATATTTTGTTACCTTTTCTCCCTGAGCAGCCCACCTTGCCCTAGATCTTAGGAGAATACCATCTATTTTGGTTTTTCTAAGTCTGCTGAGTTCTTCTTTTTTCTCCACGATAATTTTCATATCCTCTTCATTTAAGTTCAATTTTTGTTCTAAATTTTGAATGTCGTTTTCCAGCTTTACTTCGTTAATATTCTTGTCTTTATTTTTTCTGATAGCGTAAGATATTGTGTCTGCTCTTATTTCCATAATCAATGTGTCTAAAAATAGTTGATCTGAAACTGATAATTGAATTTGGTCATTAGGTATTTCGTCTATGGCCTCTCGATCATAAGAAAGTAGAGCGTACTGCCTCTTTACTCTTTCGATCGTATGGTTAACTTGTTTAACATAGTCTTTGTCTGAGTAAAGATGAGTTAAATTTCCAGAAGCCTTTTTTCTTTTCTTGTTTTTTAATAGCAATATCCAACGTTATCATCGAATGATCGCTCCTATATCCAAACAGGATGTCTGTATCTTTTACTTTATTAATAAGAGTGTCAGATACTAGAAAAAAATCCAGTCGGCTTTGCTGCAATGGGGTTGGTCTTCTCCATGTATACCTAGTTATTTCCTGGTTTAGCATTCTCCAAATATCGACCAATTCAAGTTTGGACATCATTCCCAAAACCGTTTCTTGTGATTTAACATTATTAATATGTTTATAATTGTAATAATCAAGGTTTGGATTTAGAACCAGGTTCCAGTCCCCTGCTATTATTATGTTAGGAATTTTAAGTTCTTCTATCTTTGTTTGTATATTTTGAAAAAAGACTGGTTCATCTCTGTTTGGTCCATATACATTTACCAACACTAACTCTGTTCCCATAGTATTTAACACTAAGATAATGTAATTTCCCTGATAATCTTTAATTATTTTCCTTATTTTAAATTCAAAATTGTTATTAAGGAGAATGGCTACACCTCGTGATCTAGAGTTATTACATGCAAAAATACATTCATATCCCCATTCAGCTCTTATCTGACGTTCTGTTTTTTGTGTGAAGTGAGTATCTTGCAGTAAATATATTGAGTGTTGTTTTTGTCTTAGAAATTGGAAAACATCTTTACGCTTATGAAAGTTTCCAAGGCCTTGGCAGTTCAAGGATGAAATAATTATATCAGCCATGCTTGTCATGCGAGTTTAACATAGTATTTTCTGCTTGTTTGCTAATGCTATGTGCCCACCTTTCTTCATAGCAAATTATACTCCTCTGCTGTGAGTTACCTCCATGTAAAGAATCCAAACATGTACACAAACACCCTTGTACAAAAATGTCCATATCAGTTCAGAAAAAAAGACTAACAATCGAAGAAAAAAAAAAAACCCACACAAACTATAAAACAGGTTTAAAACGAAAAACCCACAAAACAAAACCAAAAAACCCACCAAAATCAAAACCAACCAACCAAACAAAAACAATCAATCAGTGAAGTACTTGTTGTTGACTATCGGGCCAGGATCACGGGACATGTACATGTCATGCTCCCAAAAAGAGAGAGGGGGGATGGGGGGGGGGGGGGGGACCGCAAAAGCAGGGTTGCTGCGAACCATACTAACAGTCAGGAAGAGCCAAGTCTCTATCACTGCAGCGCGAACACCTTTTCTTCAAAGAATGCTTGTTTATATTCAGCTTAAATTTTTGTGAAAAGCATATGTGTCCTAGTGTATATATTTCTTTTCTTTTCATTTTTTTCTGTTTGTGTCAGTGTATGCCTACTCGTACACAGGCACACACCCATTCTATTTCTTTATTCCCAAAATAATAGATAAAAAAAAATCAATCAATAAACATAAACAGATCTAGATAAATGCCTATCGTAATGGCCACACACTCCCTAACACACACACACACGCACACACACCACACACACACACACTCTCTCTCTCTCTCTCTCTCTTTTTCTCTCTCTCTCCCTCTCTCTCACACACACATTCTCTCTCTCCCTCATACACACACACACACACACACACACACACACACACACACACCACACACACACACAGCCATACACGTTTCGCGGCACTCTTGGCGAGTGGGGCATCCATCAGTCACGTTGTCTGGAATACCCAGGTGTGCTAGAATCCAGACACCAACTGTCATAGCTGTCTCCCGCCTGACGTATACAGATCGTGAAATGCCAACCGTTCATCTGTCCGTTCGCTGATTTAACATCTGTCCACTATTCGTGATATCAGACCATAATATCTTTCTGAAAACATCTGAAAATGAAGTACGCTACAGAAGAGGATAATAGTGCAAGAATAAATATTAGCAATACGCGTACTTTGAACGTAAATGGCACTATTACATAAAGAATAATTTTGTGACAACTGAAAAGCGTGTTTACTGATCTCGGTATTTCTAACAACTATTTCCATTCACGGCTTTGTTATATAAATAAAAAAACTGCAAGCAATATCATGACTCCATAATAGTACATCACTGGTGCAATCTCATCGAACCTGGAAAGTAAATGTATCAACAATACGTTATATAGATGCATACCTTCGTGCTCAGGGGTTTGCTCCGCGTTTTCTTTTTGCATATATCCGTTGTGACAATGCTTGTCTAAAATATTTCACTAATGTGTATGAAAGTTGAAGAAACAGGGAGACTTTCCTTCTGTTTTGTTGTTGTTGTGGGGTTTGGGGGTGTTTGTTTTTTTTTTGGTTGTTTTTTTTGTTTTTTTAGATATTCGTGTATTGGCTTGTCTCCATATTTTGTGTTACTTTTATCCTGTATTTGTTGTAGTATTTTTTTGGTTTGAAATTGTTGTTTTATTGCTCTGGGTATGCTTTTCCTTGTATTTATGATAACATTACTGAATAAAAAAGTTTATTTAAAAAAAATCATCGCTCTCTCTTATCTGACGTGTACAGGTCGTGAAATGCCAACAGTTCGTTAATTTTGTTCATTCTCTGAGTTAACGTCTGTCCACTATTCGTGGTATCAGCGATAAGTGAACAGATCATAATTAATCCATGAGTTTCGGGGGTAGGTGGGTGGGAGGCGGGGGGAGGGGGGGTTGGGGGTTGGGAGGGTGTCCTCGTCTAGATATCCGAGGTTCACCAATAGTGAGATTTTGCGTCTGCGACCGTTTAGTACCCACCATGAAGGTAGCCGCATTCCTACTTCGGGGATGTATGTTGGGTATGTTCGTGCTCCCGTAACCCACCGAACGCTGACATGAAGGATAGGATTTTAGCATGCATATTTGATCGTCTTCATATCTATGTAAAGGAAGTGAATGAAGGCACTGGCAGGTCTGCACTTGAATTTGACCTGGGAGATCGTAAAAAAACAACAAAACTCTACTCTTAACTCGCCATACGCCTCCGTTATTCAGACCCAAGAACTCATGGATCCACGGAATAGAAGTCGAACCGTCTTAACCATGCGGCTATAGCGTCTGTCCATCAATGGTTTAATATGGGACGAAGATGAAGGGCTACTCGTAATAAATTTTATGAACAACCATAGCTCTTGAAAGAAAAGACTGAAAGAGGCAGCCGCTAAACTACACTTGAGATGTTGCAGGGGCACTGACAGGTAATTATTTGAAATCAGCTCGGAATTGCATAATAGGAAAACGCAATCAGTCCAAGGTCGGG
>CM060325.1:27615282-27630282 GCA_030674155.1 Stramonita haemastoma | reverse complement strand
CTTTCTCTGGGGGAGATGCGTGAAACAAAAAGAGCATTTCTGTATATCGACATGGACATCGAAAAATTCCAATTTATGTAGGGCTATATGAATAGATTCTATATTGCACCGAGAGGAGAGAGAGAGAGAGAGAGAGAGAGAGAGAGAGAGAGAGAGAGAGAGAGAGAGAGAGAGAGAGATGAGAGAGAGAGAGAGAGAGAGAGAGAGACAGAGACAGAGAGACAGAGAGACAGAGACAGAGACAGAGAAAGTTCAAAACTCAGAATTATATAATGCATATTGGCTTTCTCTGGGGGAGATGCGTGAAACAAAAAGAGCATTACTGTATATCGACATGGACATCGAAAAATTCCAATTTATGTAGGGCTATATGAATAGATTCTATATTGCACAGAGAGAGAGAGAGAGAGGAGAGAGAGAGAGAGAGAGAGAGAGAGAGGAGAGAGAGAGAGAGAGAGAGAGAGAGAGAGAGAGAGAGAGAGAGAGAGAGAGAGGAGAGAGAGACAGACAGACAGACAGACAGACAGACAGACAGACAGACAGATAGACAGAGACAGAGAGACAGAGAGAGACAGAGACAGAGAGACAGACAGACAGACAGACAGAGACACAGAGAGACAAACAGACAGAGAGACAAACAGACAAACAGACAGACAGACAAAAAGACACAAACAGACACAGACAGACAAAAAGACACAGACAGACAGACAGACAGAGAGAGAGCCTTTACCCGGAGAACACAACAATGAAAACATCTGCGGCACTAGAACGTCGACTGAACCTGACCTCCCAGAGAGTCAACAACAAGCAAAACATGTCTGTGGCTGTCAAATAAAGACAGATGAAAACTTGACGTCACCTCAAACTTCCCTGCATGTGCCATTCTGCTCTTTCCAAACGAGGGCAGTCATCAAAATGTGACACTCCGCGATGAAATGAGTCGCAAGGTGTCCTGAGTCCCTTTTCTGCTAGGAGAGTGATTTTGGGCAAGTCTAGTTGTGGGGGAGGGGGGGGGGGGGGGTCGGGTTGTTGATTTTTGAGGTTTCGAGTGATTATAAAACTCTAAGCTTTCTTTTAACATGTGTTGAAGTATTGATGCGGGATTTTTCTTTCCCTTTCGCTTTAAAACAAAAAAAAGGTGTTTAAAAGTAACTGCCTCTTCGTCCTGACCATTAATTATTAAAATGCACAGTACGTGGAATGTTTCATTTTGTCACTCTCTGGAGTTCAGTATTTTAAGCTGTAATAACTTTTCACTCAACAGTCTGATTTAAAAAATATATTTTTATAGAATAGCTTTTTTTCATTGCAGATAGATAACATGTTAACAGTTGAAAGTTGATCTCCTGGTGCAATGTGATTCATAGTGTGGTGAAGAGTCAGAGTTTTCTGCGTGTGGAACCCAAATCTGCAGTAACGGTCAGATTTCCTATGTAAAACTATCCACTAGGCGTCATGTGTCCGAGGAACGGGATAGCTTAGTGGACTGGATGTATAAAAGCACACGAGTGCTTATTCCATTATCCTCGATATCTAAGATTGAATAAAATTAATACATAAGTAAAATAAAAGTGTAGGATGGCGCAAATTCTTCGTCCAACGCTCAGACAGCGACTATGGGGGACAGGATAGTCTAGTGATCAGAACACTGCGCTCGCAATTTGACGACCCGGGTTTGATTCCCGTTTGAGGGGATATTTTCCCTGGAGTTAACATCAGTGCGGACTCCACTCTCCCCGAAAGTCCTTCGGATGAGGCTATAAATCGAGGCCCCGGGTGCGAACACACGCAGAACATCTTGCGCACACGTTAAATCCTTTTCCACTTTTCGTAAGAGTACGCCATTGTGTGCCGGTGGGAACAGATGACAAGATTTACAAAACTGCATACACACGGGGACTGGATGTAAAAACAACAACACATGAGTGCTTATTCCATTATCCTCGATATAAAAGATAATATAAATACATAAGTAAAATAAAAGTGTAGGATGGTGCAAATTCTTCGTCCAACGCTCAGACAGCGAGTACTGTCGCCTGTCATAATGCAAAAAAGTGTTTCGCTGCCGTTTAAGCGCCTGACAAGACAAGTCAGGCTCAGCGTGTCCGTCTTCGGCGTGGGAAAGAAATGATATTTTTGAACTCTTCCTTGAAAACAAAAGGGCAGGAGAATGGACCAAGAGGGCAGAAAACAGAATAGACGGAGGTGATAAGAATAAAGGAACAAGGCAAGAAAAAAGATAGGGATGAAATATAAAAAGGGCATTCCTAGCTCAGAATTTCCAGGACGCTGGGATACTACTTGTACTGTCAGACCTCTTGCATCCCCACGGTATTTTGAACTCCTACACAGACTGACTGGCCATGCGGCTGCTTGGTTGACAGATGTCATTTTGCTTTTTTACTGGCACTGACAGAGTCAAGGACTTGAATCCTGCCGTTGTTGTTAATAGTACAGTTAACTTTCATTTCATAGTCTAGACAGGGACGGGATAGCTCAGTGGTCAGAGCATTCATTACAATATCGAGCTTCGGCTCGCAAAAGCACCACTAGAGTTGCGAGGGCCTAGTTCTCGTTGCATTTATTGAATTGTACTGTTTTTTGGGTGGCTCGAGGTGCTGAAAAGGAACAACCTTCTGGCCATCCGCTACAGTCCTTAAATCGGAGTACTACCGCTGGGACTCTAATATAATTTCAACAACAACAACAGTGGTCAGAGCACTTGCTTCCATCAAGGTATGGTTAAGCAGCATCGAGCGTGGTTAGCAAGTGGATGGGTGACCGTTTGCGCGCCTTAGTTTCAGTAGAGTCTCCCAGTTTACCCAACTGTAAATGGGTACCTGCCCTCTTTAGGGTCAGGGAAGGTAAAGCAGCGAGGCAGAGGAGATGGGTGCCGCCCTCAATAGGCTGGCCCCTAGAGAAGCTGAGGTCTTTGATGCCTCGCTCCCTAACGACATCATAGGTTATGTGACACCTTTACCTTTACTTTCTATATAGGGCTAGGTAGTTTTCAACATGGACACATTTTGTCTTCTTATCTTTTCAAAGATTTTGTTTTTTGAACAGACACTGTTAAAAGGTAATAACTTTGTAGACGACCAAGATTTCTTTTTTTTGTAAACCGGGGCAAAGTGACAAAATTTGTTTCATGAATTGTGCCCCCCCTCCCCTGTTCATCAGCTATAGCTCCCACGCTCACAAATGGTGAGATTTTGCGTATGCGACCGTTTTTAGTCCACCATTAAGGTAACCGCATTCTGATTTTGGAGATGGTGTTTAATCGCAACGCCTGTGTGCATGCAGGTGGGGTTTTCCTGTTTAAAGGCGAAATGGGCTTTGTCGTGTGCGCAAGATGTTATGCGGGCACACGGGGCTTTGGTTTATAGTCTAAGCCAAAAAACTTTTAGGAGAGTGGAGTACCTACGTACTGATGTTAACTCCAGGGGGGGGGGAACTCGGGGGGGGGGGGGGGGGGGGGGGGGGGGAAGATTCCCCTAAAACGTGTGCCTCTGTGGTGGTTCTGTGGCCATCACATCACAAGCGCAACGCTCTGACCTCTAGGCTATCCTGCCTCCTAAAACTTTGCAAGCTTTAGGTGCACCCTGATAACAACATGAAAGAGGAAGTTGTACAAATATTATTATAGAAAAGATGAATGGATAGAGGGAAGTCCTTGATATTTATCATAGCACGCGCCGCAGTAGATTACTGACAACAAACATAAAGACAGAGCCGATGGATTGGTCTGTCCGGGCAGACAAGGAAAGAAACAAATAAAACAAACAAAAAAAACACAAAAAAACGGAAAATGAATCTGTGACACTCCACCACGAAATGAGTCGCATTGCACCTGACCCACTTTTCAGCTAGCACCATTAATGCAGGCAGGTGGGAGGTCAGGTTGTCTAATTTGAGATTTTAATTCACAAGAAAACTATACGCTTTATTCCACGTTGTACTAAAGTTTCAAAGTGCAATTTTGTTTCCTTTTGCGTGTTTAAAATCACCCAACCCCTCCTCATTCTAACCGTCTATCGTGATGCTAAATTGGTCAGTTTCTCATTTTTATCACGTTCTGGAGTCTTATCATTTCAATTTGTAAAAACTTTTCATAGAAATTTCCAATTTTTAAATTCTTTTTTAGTAGTTATTGTTGTATTGAATTGTCTTTTTCTTTATCGCAGATTAACAGTATGTTGATTAATAACTAAAACCAGACCTCTGGCGCGATGCGGCTCGTTGTGTGGTAGATGGTCATCAAAGCGTTTGAGTGAAGTTCCATGGCAGAGGTCCTTATTGAGCTTCTTGTGGGCTTTCCTCTCAACTGTTCTGATCAAGGCTCACAGGGGACTGCTTCCAGGAAAAAAAAAAGGTCAAATTTCTCCTCTGTAGTAATTGAATGCCAGCGTGTGCATGTTGGCATAGAAGATTCTTCTTCTACCTCTTCCTTTTCGTCATCGAACGCTCTGCCAGTCACTATGATTGTCTGTCATATGAGCGAAAATGCGTTGCCCCGCTGTACAGCGCCTGGTAAGTTAGGCCTTGCGCATCCTTCTGATTTCGGTTTAAGACAGAATTGTTATCATTGAAGTCTTTCTGGGGAAAAAAAAGGGTCAGGAGAATGGCTCAAGAAGACAGAAAATAGACAAGAAGGAGGTGGTGACAGAAAGGAAAAAAAAAGTGCAGAAACAATGAGAGAGATAGAAAAGAGGGCATTTCAAGCGCAGAGTTTCCAGAAGTTGGGGATGGTGTTTTAATACTGACAGAACCCCGGCATTTCCACGGGGGATGTCAAATCGTAATCTGTTTTTTGAATTATAAATTAAGTTCGGAAATAGTCATTAAAATCGGATACATTTTCTCTCTCTCTCTCTCTCTCTCTGGGGGGACGGATAGCCTAATGGTCAGAACATTGTGCTGGCAATTTTAAGACCCGGGTTCGAGTCCGGTCGAGGATATTTTTCTCCGGGAGTTAACATCAGTGCTCACTCCACTCTCCCCTAAAGTCCTTCGGATGAGACTTTAAACCGAGGCCCCGTGTGCGAACGCACGCAGAACATCTTGCGCACACGTTAAATCCTGTTCCGCTTTTCGTAAGAGTAGGCCATCGTGTGCCGGTGGGAACAGATGACATTTACAAAACTGCATACACACGGGGACTGGATGTAAAAAAGTTGCTTATTCCATCATCCTCGATATAAAAGAATAAATCAATCAAAATCTCTCTCTCTCCCTCTTTCTCTCTCCCTCTCTGTCTCTCTCCCTCTCTCTGTCTCTCTGTCTCCCTCTCTCACACACACCCACCAATTCAGCATGAACTTGTCAAAGAATTTTTTAAAAAAAATAAGAAAGAAAGAAAGGGGAAACCGCAACAAAGCAAGGAAATGATTGAAAACGAGAGCGCTGGCAAAACCACAGGGAAATTATACAGGCCATGGTCACTTCTTGGAGATGAAGCTTGTGGGAATACGTGAGAGAGAGAGAGCGAGAGCGAGAGAGAGCGAGAGCGAGAGAGAGAGAGAGAGAGAGAGAGAGAGAGAGAGAGAGAGAGAGAGAGAGAGAGAGAGAGAGAGACAGACAGACAGACAGACAGACAGACAGACAGACAGACAGACAGACAGACAGACAGACAGAGACAGAGACAGAGCGCAAGCAAGCAAAACCTTTTAGCACATCAACATGTTCGATGGATCGGTCGGTGGTCTAGAGGTAACGCCCCTGCCTAGAAACCGAGAAGCGCCGGTTTAATCCCCCGTTTGCGCCTACAAAATTTCCCCCCCTGATCCACTAAACCTTGAGTGGTGTGGTGGTGATCTGGGTGCTAGTACTTGAGTTGAGACGAGAAATCGGAGGTCCATGTGCTGGAAGCATTCAGCGCACGGGAATCAACCCACGTGAGTTACCCCTGGTAACACTCTGTCTGTCTGTGTGGGGTGGGGGGGAGGGGGGGGGAGCCACTGTGATCGTGGAAACAAATACAGATACAGACGGAAAAAGAAAAAGAATTAGGTGATACTGCTCTTGTGGCGACGCGCTCTCCCCAAGCGGGGGAGAGCAGCCCGAGTTTCAAGCAGAGAAAGCGGCTGACTTAAAAGTGGACCATCGATTCTATTCAGTTCAATTCAATTCGACCTCTTCTTCTTTTTCTTTTTCTTCTTCTTCTTCTTCTTCTTTTTCTTCTTCTTCTTCTCTGGCCAACGCTCAGACATCAACTATTGTTGTCAGACATATTATGAGCGAAAATGCGTTGAGCTGCCGTTAAGCCCCTGACAAGTCAGGCCCAGCACATCTGGCATCAGCGTGGGAGAGGATTGTCATCTTATAAAGTTATTCTCGTAAAAGAAAGGCAGGATTATGGACTGAGAAGGCACAAAGTTAACAGACAAAGAAGGAGGTGACAGGAAGAAAGAAAGAAGAAGTCAGAAACAAAGATAAACAAAAGGGAATTCCTAGCACAGAATTTCCAGAAAATAGGGGATGCTATTCTGATACTTAAAGAACCTCCAGCATGCCCACAGGGAAGAAATAAATTGAAATGAATTAAATTCCATTGAATTCAATCATCTTTTCTGAAAGACTGCACCAGCTCCCAAGCTGACTAAAGAGAGCTTCTGTATTGGAGGTCTCGTCTTACCACAGCTACTCAAGGTTCAATATTCAGGCAGCATTTGAAGCTTGTTGAGGAGGCAGGGTAACAAAAAAAAGAGGAATTGAAAGCAACAGGGAAAGCGTCAGAGGAGGGTGGAAAAGATTTGACTGATCAAAGACAGTAAACACGGCTCCATACAAACACAAGCATGCACGCGCGCGCGCGCCGCGCGCATACACACACACATGCACACACACACGCGCGCGCGCGCGCGCGCGCGTGCATATTTTTATATCACTGGTGTGTGGACAGACGTTAGATTATTTGATATCACTGAGTGTGAACAGAAGTTAAATTAAACGCGCACACACACATACACACATACACACACACACACACACACACACACACACACACACACACACACACACACACACACACACACACAAAGATACACACACACAGACACAGACACACAGACACACGCACACACAACACACACACACACACACACACACACAACACACACACACACACACACAACACACACACACACACACACCACACGTATACACTTCCAATCGCAATGGCTGTTAACAGATACTAAAGTGGTAAACGATGTGAACATCGAGATCAAGAGATCGTGGTAGACACGGCACGCGGACAACAATACAAGACAGGAAAGGTGAAACCAGACTCTACATCGTGAGAAACAGGAACAAAAGTTAGGGACGTTCGCCAACGTGGAAAGGCTGTAAAAGAGTATCACCCAGCAACCCTTCAAAGTTACAACACCCATGATAAAGCTTAAGGCCAGACATGGGTCGGATTTCCGTGGAAAAATCATGATTTTTTTCATGATTTTTTTTTTTTTTTAAATGGAACCCTAAACATGTATTCTTTCATGTCACTTTTTTTTTTTCGAAAAAAGCGACGTAAATCGTGATAATTTGACAATAAAGATGACATTTATTGAGTGTGACTCGACTGCATACTTGGTTTTCTTTCCTCATTTTCTCCGTTCTCTGCTGACCTCCTAATCTATTTTTTAAAAGATCATACAGTTTTCAAAACATAAAGGACAGCATTGAAATCTTGTATGCTTGTTTTCAGTAATTTAATCTAAAGTTTTACAGATTGATTTGCACTTCTCTTGATAAACTTTGAAGTTAGAGCAATTTGAAACTTTCTACCCAGTCAAATTTGTCACAAAAATCCAGGATTTCACAAGAAAAATTCACAAAAAATCAGAAAACTGTACAATGTCTTTAAAAAGCTGTAACATTGAAGAAAGCAATTGCAAAACCTTGTATGTATAACACAATTACAATATGTTTAATATTTTTGAAGTTTTCTTCTGTCAAATATGTTGTTTGTCGGCCATTTTTAAATCGTTTCTATGGAAACGGAAGCTTAGGTCATACAACAGATTCAAACTAATTTTTCCAATTCTTAAGTGGTATATGATATATCTAAAACAAAAAACCCTTAAAAGTATTTATACAAAAATTTTCCCTTTACCGACCCATGTCTGGCCTTAACTAAAGAAGCGATGACACAATCATTGGAGGTTTGTGGTTATCGGTAAGGTGATCCTAGGTAAAAAAAAAAAAAAACAAAAAAAACCCCACAAAAAACAACAGCAACAACAAAAATCAACAACAGCAACAAAGAAACACACAAATACAACGAGAACAGTAAAGAAAATGGCAAAAAAAGAATAGTTGAACAACAACAAAAAAGAATAATCGACGATAACTACAGACAATACTGCTTCTGTTCAAAATACGAGAAGAAAAGGCAGGCAGGAGAATGGACCAATAAGGTAGAAAATAGACCGGAGGAGACAGAAGGAAAAAAAACAACAAGGCAGAATCAAAGAGAGGGATAGAAAAGAGGGAAATTTCTGACAAAGAGATTCCAGAATGTGGGCATACTAGTTATAGGGACAGACTCCCCAGCATCCTCACCCGCAGGGGGGAGAAGGGGTGGGGGGTATGAATTGAATGACAGCCCAAAAGGAATCAAATTCACTGGAACGTCACTACTTACAGGATTGATTTTCATGAGTTGAGAGAATAATAATCCTATGCCAGAAGTGTGTTCAAAGTCACAGAACAGTTAGGCAAGTTTTGAAGAAACACCCTCTCCCCCACCTTGTGGGCGGACTGAGAGACCTGTCAGGTGTTAGATATATATATATATATATATATATATATATATATATATATATATATATATATATATAAATATATATTGTGTGTGTGTGTGTGTGTGTGTGTGTGTGTGTGTGTAACCATAATTTATGCATATTGTATAACATTTGAAAATGGTACGTTCTGTTCCCATTCAGTATGGTAATAGACACACATACACCCCCCCCCCCACACACACACACACCAACCCCCCCTCCCCCCCACCACACACACACACAATACACACACAAGCATACAAGTACACACACGCACGCACGCACACACGCACAAGCACACACACACAATAAACAGACACCAAGGTCTGCAACAATACCTTGAGAATGACAACATAGGCACTGACTGCTTTTAAGTTCTCAAAGCATTACAAAATGTGGTCTCAAACCTACGGCCATCCACAGAATTGAAAAGTAAAGAGAGCGCATTGCCAATGGAGCCCCGTGCTCCCAGCAGACAGGCAACTCCACAACCAACCAACCAACACCGCCTGCCTCGTTGCATCTCTATCCCTGTTACCGGAAATGACCTGAAAGCCACGAGTAGGCTACACTCTAACTTTAGTTTCCGGATTATGTAGTATCTTCTATGATAAGAGTGCTGGTCAGACAAAAAAAAGATATTTCTGCTGATTTGTACAGATTTTTTTTTAAAGTATGAAAATAATGCACTGTGTTTTTGTTTTGGGGGGATTGGGGACACATAGCAAAACCAGGTAGTCACGAGATAGTTGGATAAGATCATATAAGGAATGCTTGTGTTCTTACAGTACTGACCTCGCGCATGCGTAATTATTGTAGTTAGGAAGCTTTAGCAGACGACAAAGGACTGAAGGGGGTACAACAATGTTTGCTGAAAAGTAGCCCCCCAAATTCATACCTACAACATTTGTGCAAAATCTCTTGAGTTTTGAGTCAGAGGCTAATCTTTCATAAAAAGTTGGGTTTTTTTTTTCAAATAAATTTCTTTGGATGTTTTAGTACGTGCGTTATGAAATGCAAGGGTCATAATCGTAGGAAAACAGAAAGAAAAGTGGCAAAAAAGAAAGCTGGAGTGTAGCCTCGCATCTCCATCTGTCTTACCGGAAATGACCTGAAAGCCAAGAGAAGTCTCGACAGGGGACAAGCGAGGGAGAGAAACAGGCGAAAGAGGAGAGTTTTCAGTGTTTTGTTGTTGTTGTTGTTGGGTTGGGGTTTGTTTTTCTTTACTGTATGGTTGGGTAATTCAGAAAATCCCATTATCAAAACTACCAACTAAACTGAAAACTGTTGGTTTAAGTCAAAGCAAGCGAACAAAAGAGCAGGCAACGAGTGAGTGAGTAAATGAGAAATAAAGAGAGAGAGAGAGAGAGAGAGAGAGAGAGAGCGAGAGAGAGAGAGAGAGAGAGAGAGAGAGAGAGAGAGAGAGAGAGAGAGAGAGAGAGAGAGAGAGAGACAGACAGACAGACAGACAGACAGACAGACAGACAGACAGACAGACAGAGATAGAGAGGCGGATACAGAGACAAAGACAGACACACAGAACACTACTCCTCCTGTTACTACTACTACTACTACTACTACTACTACTACTACTACTACTACTACTACTACTACTACTACTACTACTGCTGCTGCTGCTGCTGCTGCTGCTGCTACAACTATGATTTCTACTACTACAGGCTAAAGGGTGACGGTTAAGATATTCCCATAACTTATGTGGTCGTTAGGGGGCAAGGTGTCAAAGACCTCAGCTTCTCTAGAGGCCAGCATATCAAAGATGGTGCCTATCTCATCTCCCTCGCTGCTTTACCTCCCCTAACCCTAAATAGGGTAGGTACCCATCCACAGCTGAGTAGACAGGGGGACTGTGCTGAAGCCAAGGAGAGCAGCTGGTCACACATCCACTTAGTAGCCACAATCAGTGCTGCTTAACCTTAGCTTGACGGGAGCGAGTGCTCTGACCACTAAGCTATCCAGTCCCCTACGACGACAGGCTGGTCTAGTTCAAATTCTTCCTCACGTTAACAGAAAGATAAAAACGATGACATCTTTACCAGAGCCCCCTCCCCCCCCCCCAAGTCTCTCTTGGCTCCTTTCCACGAGGCTGCAAAACTTGGAGCAGATGAAAGTATACCCTTGTCTCATCCCTCCAGGTGAGAAGTCCACAAGGAGCTTATAAAATCTAGGCTGTTGTGGGGCCACTGAACTTTCGACTGGGCCGGGGTTTTTTGTAGTGATCCGTGGTGGCTGTTTGGACCTAACATGCACCCCTTTCTATAACGACAATACTAGTAGTTATTTATTCATTTTATTCTTTTATATCGAAGATAATGGAATAAGTACTCATGCGCTTTTTTTACATCCAATCCCCGTGTGTATGCAGTTTTGTAAATCTTGTCATCTGTTCACACGATGGGCTACTCTTCCGAAAAGCGGAACATGATTTAGTATAGTCGCGGAGCCAGACTAAGACTCACCTAGATGGTACTCTGACTTACCACAACGTCCATCCAACGATCTTCCCCCTTAAACCTCCAACCCCGAGGGCTCTGACAAGGACTCACCACTGCAGGCACAGAAGTTTATGGGAAAACCAAACCTGAGGTCGCCATGAGACCACAGCCACTAAGGGCTTCAGAATCAGAGGCAGTTTTTGTTTCTTGCATGATGATCAACGGTGATGGGAATAATAATTGTAAGGATGATGCCACGGAGGTTCAGCTGCTTCGAGACTTCTAGACAAGGTTGTACACTACCATCCTGTCATACTATAGCGTGGCGTCCAGTGGGAGCTGAGAGATACAGACACCTGCAGTGTTGGTCAGATAATTTAAGCAACACTGTCAAAATCGCATCCTTAAAGTCGATGAAGCCTTATAGTGTGGTCCCAGTCTTCCCAAAGAGCTAATAGCAAACTCACTCTGGACAGAAACCGGCTAAAGTCTAAAGAAAGATATGACCTTATGGGATTCGATCCTGCGACCTTTTAGCTAGGAACCCAGTACGTTAACCACCGCACAATTGTGGCTCGTAAAACACGGATGTTTATTTTCTTGGTGACAACTCTTGGGGGTTTTACACTTTCATGGTGACAGCTCTTCTGTGACACTATTAATTTTATGGTGACAGCCTTTATTGTGACACTATTTCATGGTGACAGCTCTGAGTGGTTCCACCATCATTTTATGGTGACAGCTCTTAGGATACTTTTCGTGGTGACAGCTTTCTTAGTAGCGACACTATTCAGGATGACAGCTCTTAGTGGTGACAGCATTTCATGGTGACAGCTAGCTCCTAGTGGTGACATCATTTTTGATGACAGCTCTTACTAGTGACAGTTTCATGGTGACAGCTCTTGGTTGTGCCACTATTTCATGAAGACATCTCGTAGTGGTGACAATGCTTCATGGTGCCAGCTCTTGGTGATGCCATTATTTCATGGTGACAGCTCTTAGTTGTGACAGTATCTCATGGTGACAGCTCTTAGTGGTGATGCTATTTCATGGTGTCATCGCAGTGGTGATGCTATTTCATGGTGTCGTCGACTGAGAAATACTTCTATTCCTTTAATCTCTCTCTCTCTCTCTCTCTCTCTCTCTCTCTCTCTCTCCTCTCTCTCTCTCTCTCTCTCTCTCCACTCTCTATAGATAAACCTCCCTCTTCCTCTCTCTCCACTGCACTTGCGTGTGTTTTGTGTTTGTGTGGTGTGTGTGTGTGTGTAAGGGGGAGAAACGTGCATATGTGTGTGCATACGTGCGCGCGCCTGTGTATTTGTGTGTGTGTGTGCGCACGCGCGCGTGTGTTGTGTGTGTGAGTGTGTGTGTATGGTGTGGTGTGTGCGTGTGTGAGTGCGCGCGCGCGTGCGTGTCTGCGTGTGTGTGTTGTGTGTTGTGTGTGAGTGTTCAAACTGGTAGGAGGAGACTTGCGAAGCTATGTACTTTTTGTGTTCATGTGTTTGTATATAGATTTGTATAGCTGCATGCATGCCTGCTTACTTGCAGTGACTCCAGTTATATGCGGTGACTGCAGTTATGTGACTCGTTAGTTCCTGCCTCTGGGTAGCAGCGAGCGAACGATCTGATCGATAGCCAAGAGGGGGTGGGGGGGAAGAGAAGGAGAGAGAGGGAGAGACAAATGAGAGAGAGAGAGAGAGAGAGAGAGAGAGGAGAGAGAGAGAGAGAGAGAGAGAGAGGAGAGAGAGAGAGAGAGAGAGAGAGAGAGAGAGAGAGAGAGAGAGAGGAGAGAGAGAGAGAGAGAAAGGGGAGAGAGGAAAGAGGAGAGAGAGAGAGAGAGAGAGAGAGAGGAGAGAGAGGGGAGAGAGAGGAGAGAGAGAGAGAGAGAGAGAGAGAGAGAGAGGGGAGAGGAGAGAGAGATGAGGAGGAAGAGGAGAGAGGAGAGAAATGAGAGAGAGAGAGAAAATGAGAGAGAGGGGGAGAGAAAAAAGGGATTGAGAGAGGGGGAGAGAGAGAGAGAGAGAGAGAGGGAGGAGAGGGGAAGGAGGAAGAGGAGGAGAGAGGAAGAGAGAGAGAGGAGAGAGAGAGAGAGACACACACACACAAATGAGAGGAGAGAGATAAAAAAAGGGGGGAGGGGAAGAGAAATGATGGGAAAAATGAATGAATGAGTGAGGAATGATTATTGAGTGAATGAATGAGTGAATGAATGAGTGAATGAATGAATGAAAACTTTTTTGGAAGAAAAGATAAACTCTGTTTGGATTCTTTCTTGATCCATTCCTCAGGTAATAAAAATAAATAAAAGTAAAAGGGAGGGGGGAGAAAGAGGGGAAGGGGGAAGAGAAAGAGGGGAGGTGAGAGAGAAGAGGGGGGGGGGGTGAGTGAGAGAGAAGGATGGCAGAGGGGGGGCATGGAGAGTGAAGAAGGGAAGAGAGAGTGAGAGGGGAGGGAGAGATAGTGGGGAGAGAGAGAGGGGGAGGAAAAGGAGAGGGGGAAAGAGAGAGGGAGAGAATAGGGAAGAGAGAGGGAGAGAGAGGGAGAGAAAAGGGAAGAGATAGATGGGGGAAGAGAGGGGGGAGAGAAAAGGAGAGTGAAAGAGAGATGGAGAGAGAAGGAGGAGAGGGAGAGAAGGAGGAGGAGGAAAAGAGGAGAGAAGAGGGAGAGAGAGAGAAGGGGAGAGAGAGAGGAAGGGAGGGAGAAGGAAGAGGAGGGAGAGGGGAAAAAGAAGGGAAAAAGAGGGGGAAAACAGAAAAAGAAGAAGAAGACAACAGACAGAAAGAGACACAAATGGAAGAGAAACTGAAAAAGGTAGAAGAGAGAGAAAAAAAACAGAAGAAAAAAAAACACAGAGAGAAGAGAGAAGAGGATGGGAAGAAGTGGACAAAAGAGAAGCAAATGACAGAAGACTGGCGGGACAAATAGACAAGCGGAAAACAGAAAACCACCAGGAGAGCAATGGACAAGAGGATGAGTAGCTTCAACAAAAAATAACCAGAAACCTAGGCAGGAGATTTAAGGCAAAAAGGTGAGGGGAGAGAGAGAGAGAGAGGGAGAGAGGGGAGGGGAGAGGGGAGAGAGAGGGGAGAGGAAAAGGGGAAGAGGAGAGAGAGGAGAGAGAGAGAGAGAGAGAGAGAAGGGGGTGGGGGGGGGGGGGGGGGTGTAGTCAGATAAATAGTGAGAGAAATAAATCACGCCTAGAAGCAAGAGGGGGTGGATGAGGGAGGGAGGGAGGGAGAGAGAAAGTAGAGAAAGAAATCTGTCAGTGAAATGATAGGATCCTGATCAGAGCCCAAAGCATGATCAGCCAGCTAGTAACAGATTGCTTGGGTCATGGAAACATCCTTAGTCTGCATGTTTTCTGTGGGTGTGTGTGTGTGTGTGTGTGGTGTGTGTGTGTGGGGTGTGTGTGTGTGTGCTCTGTCTGGAAACACACACCACCACACACAAATGCACACCCCACATCACCCCACACACACACCCCACCAATATACATTACATTTCACACACTTGCACACACCCACTTGCACACATGACGCACCAAACAAGCAAAAAAACATACAAACACACACCACACACACACAAACAACCACACACAAACACACTTTACCACACACACACACACACACACAAACACACACACACACAAACACAAACACACTTCACACACACAACTAAAAACACACAAAAAACCTACACACACACACACACACACACACACACAACACACACCCCTACACAACACACACCACACACACAAAACCCCA
>CM060325.1:27596236-27598736 GCA_030674155.1 Stramonita haemastoma | reverse complement strand
AATGCCTAGTGGTCAGAACATTGCGGTCGCAATTTGACGACCCAGGTTCGATTCCCGTTCGAGGGCATTTTTCCCCTGGAGTTAACATCAGTGCTGACTCCACTCTCCCCAAAAGTCCTTCGGATGAGACTTTAAACTTAGGCCTCGTGTGCGAACACGCGCAGAACATCTTGCACACACGTTAAACCCTGTTCCGCTTTTCGTAAGAGTACGCCATTGTGTGCCGGTGGGAACAGATGACAAGATTTACAAAACTGCATACACACGGGGACTGGATGTAAAAAAGCACACGAGTGCTTATTCCATTATCCTCGAAATAAAAGATGAAATAAATAAATAAGTAAAATGAAAGTGTAAGATGGTGCAAATTCTTCGTCCAACGCTCAGACAGCGAGTACTGTCGCCTGTCATAATGCAAAAAAAAAGTGTTTCGCTGTCGTTTAAGCGCCTGACAAGCCAGGTCAGGCCCAGCGTGTCTGTCTTCGGCGTGGGAAAGAAATGATATCTTTGAACTCTTTCTTGAAAACAAAAGGGCAGGATAATAGACCAAAAAGGCGAAAAAAAGAAAAGAAGGAGGTGACAAGAATATACGAACAAGGCAAGAAAAAAGAGAGGGATAAAAAAAATAAAGAAGGGATCCCTAGCACAGAATTTCCAAAAGGCAGGGATACTATTTGTACTGTCAGACCTCTGACATCCCCACGGGAGAGGGAGTGGAGGTATTTTGAACTCCTACACAGACTGACTGTCTATGCGGCTGTTTGGTTGACAGATGTCATTTTGCTTGTTTACTGGCACTGGCAGAGTCAAAGACTTGAATCCTGCCATTGTTTTAATAGTACAGCTAATTGTTATTCCATAGTTTAGATAGGGACGGGATAGCTCAGTGGTCCACGATTCACAGACACACAGGAATGTGGATATGACAAGGGAGCGCTTTAGTCTGATCTTGGACTTAAGTGAAATATTTTTTATCTTTCCAGATGGTGTTCAGTTTTGACAGTGCTGTTATTGTCTGTGCAATCCTGCATCCTACCTCTGGTATGGACCCTGGTCTGATACAACAGCTCCTAAGCACTTGAAGCTTTAAACTGTTTCCAGCTTCTGGTCATTGACCCTGATATCTGTGCTGATGCCCTTGGTATTATTGGTCATCAGTTTGGTCTTCTCTGCAATGATTTCCTTGTCGTATATTTTAGAGGCCTTGGTCAGGTGTTCTGTTAAGCTGGCAAGCTCCTGTTCTGATCCTGCTAGTCTGTCAATGTTATCTGCGAAGCGGAGGTTTGTGACTGTTCTGCCACCAATACTGACTGATCCTTTATGGTGTTATAATAATAAATAATAGTAATATATGGAATTTGTAAAGCGCTATCTCTTGTAAAAAACAAATCAAAGCGCTTTCATTCGACCTACACAGCACGCAGTCAACAACAATTTAACAGTTCCAGTACACCAGCCATGATTCTCTCAAGGAAGATATTGAAAAGAGTGGGTAAGAGTAGACAGCCCTGCCTTACTCCAACTGTTGTTCGAAACCACTCTCCAATGTTGCTATTGTAGTACACTGCAGTGGTTGCCTTGTTGTACAGCTCTTTGATGACTCTGATCAGGTTTTCATTGATGCTGTACAAGTTCATGGTTGCCCACAAGCTGGGCAACCAACCACTACAGTCCTTACATCGGAATACTTCCGCTGGGATTCTAATATAATTTCAACAACAACAGTGGTCAGAGCACTTGCTTTCCCCAAGTTATGGTCAAGCAGCATTGAGCGAGGTTACAAAGTGGATGGGTGACCGTTTGCGCGCCTTGGTTTCAGTACAGTCTCCCAGTTTACCCAGCTGTAAATGGGTACCTGCCCTCTTTAGGATCAGGGAAGGTAAAGCAGCGAGGGAGAGGAGATGGGCGCCGCCCTCAATACCCTGGCCCCTAGAGAAGCTGAGGTCTTTGATGCCTCTCTCCCTAACGACCTCATTGGCTATGTGACACCTTTACCTTTACTTTCTATATAAAGCTAGGCAGTTTTCAACATGGACACATTTTGTCTTCTCATCTGTTCAAAGATGTTTTGTTTGAACAGACACGGTTAAAAGGTAATAACTATGTAGACGACCAAGATTTGATTTTCTTTTGTAAACTGGCCGGCAGAGCCACAAAATTCATTTCATGAATCGTGCTCCCCCCCCCCCCCCCACCCCCGTTCCTCAGCTTGAGCTCCCACGGTCACCAATGATGAGATTTTGCATATGCGACCGTTTTTAGTCCACCATTAAGGTAACCGTATTCCGACTTTGGAGATGGTGTATAATCGCAACGCCTGTGTGCATGCAGGTGTTTTTTTTTTTTAATTCTGTCATCTGTTCCTACCACCACGAAATGGCTTACTCTTCTGAAAGGCGAAATGGGCTTTATCGCGAGCGCGAGATTTTATGCGGGCACACGGGGCTTCGGTTTATAGTCTAATGAAAAAAATCTTTTAGGAGAATGGAGTACGTACTGA
>CM060325.1:27588736-27591236 GCA_030674155.1 Stramonita haemastoma | reverse complement strand
CCCCACCTTGTGGGCGTACTGAGAGACCTATATATATATATATATATATGTATATATATATATATATATATATATATATATATATATATATATATATATATATATGTGTGTGTGTGTGTGTGTGTGTGTGTGTGTGTGTGTGTGTGTGTGTGTGTTTTGTGCGTGTGTGTGTGTGTGTGAGTGTGTGTGTGTAACCATAATTTATGCATGTTGTATAACATTTGAAAATGGTACGTTCTGTTCCCATTCAGTATGGTAATAGATACACATACCCCCCCTCCCCCCCACCGACCCTCCCCCACACATACACACACACACACAAGCACACACACACATAAACACACACCAAGGTCTGCAAAACAATACCTTGAGAATGACAACATAGGCACTGACTGCTTTTAAGTTCTCAAAGCATTACAAATGTGGTCTCAAACCCTACGGCCATCCACAGAATTGAAAAGTAAAGAGAGCACATTGCCAATGAAGCCCCGTGCTCCCAGCAGACAGGCAACTCCACAACCAACCAACCAACACCGCCTGCCTCGTTGCATCTCTATCCCTGTTACCGGAAATGACCTGAAAGCCACGAGTAGGCTACACTCTACCTTTAGTTTCCGGATTATGTAGTATCTTCTATAATAAGAGTGCTGGTCAGACAAAAAAGATATTTCTGCTGATTTGTACAGATTTTTTTTTAAAGTATGAAAATAATGCACTGTGTATTTGTTTGGGGGGATTGGGGACACACAGCAAAACCAGGTAGTCACGAGATAGTTGGATAAGATCACATAAGGACTGCTTGTGTTCCTACGTAAGTATTATAGTAAGTATTGTAGTTAGGAAGCTTTAGCAGATGACAAAAGATTGAAGGGGGTACAATGTTTGCTGAAAAATACCCCCCCCCAAAAAAAAATCATGCCTACAACATTTTTGCAAAATCTCTTGAGTTTTGAGTCAGAGGCTAATCTTTCATAAAAAGTTGGGATTTTTTTTTTCAAATAAACTTCTTTGGATGTTTTAGTACGTGCGTTATGAAATGCAAGGGTCATAATCGTAGGAAAACAGACAGAAAAGTGGCAAAAAAGAAAGCTGGAGTGTAGCCTCGCATCTCCATCTGTCTTACCGGAAATGACCTGAAAGCCAAGAGAAGTCTCGACAGGGGACAAGCGAGGGAGAGAAACAGGCGAAAGAAGAGAGTTTTCAGTGTTTTGTTGTTGTTGTTGTTGTTGTTGGGTTGGGGTTGTTTTTCTTTACTGTATGGTTGGGTAATTCAGAAAATCCCATTATCAAAACTACCAACTAAACTGAAAACTGTTGGTTTAAGTCAAGGCAAGCGAACAAAAGAGCAGGCAACGAAGTGAGTGAGTAAATGAGAAAAAGAGAAGAGAGAGAGAGAGAGAGAGAGAGAGAGAGAGAGAGAGAGGAGAGAGAGAGAGAGAGAGAGAGAGAGAGAGAGAGGAGAGAGACAGACAGACAGACAGACAGACAGACAGACAGACAGACAGAGATAGAGAGGCGGATACAGAGACAAAGACAGACATACAGAACACTACTCCTCCTGTTACTACTACTACTACTACTACTACTACTACTACTACTACTACTACTACTGCTGCTGCTGCTGCTGCTGCTGCTGCTGCTGCTGCTGCTGCTGCTACAACTATGATTTCTACTACTACAGGCTAAAGGTGACGGTTAAGATATTCCCATAACTTATGTGGTCGTTAGGGAGCAAGGTGTCAAAGACCTCAGCTTCTCTAGAGGCCAGCATATCAAAGATGGTGCCTATCTTTTCTCCCTCGCTGCTTTACCTTCCCTAAAGAGGGCAGGTACCCATTCACAGCTGAGTAAACAGGAGGACTGTGCTGAAGCCAAGGAGAGCAGCTGGTCACACATCCACCTAGTAGCCACAATCAGTGCTGCTTAACCTTAGCTTGACGGGAGCGAGTGCTCTGACCACTAAGCTATCCAGTCTTCTACGACTACAGGCTGGTCTAGTTCAAATTCTTCCTCACGTTAACAGAAAGATAAAAACGATGACATCTTTACCAGAGCCCCCTCCCCCCCCCCCCAAGTCTCCTTGGCTCCTTTCCACCAGGCTGCAGAACTGGAGCAGATGAAGACATACCCTTGTCTCATCCTCCAGGTGAGAAGTCCACAAGGAGCTTATAAAATCTAGGCTGTTGTGGGGCCACTGAACTTTCGACTGGGCCGGGGTTTTTTGTAGTGATCCGTGGTGGCTGTTTGGAACTAACATGCACCCCTTTCTCTAACGACAAAACTAGTAGTTATTTATTTATTTGTTTATTTTATTCTTTTATATCGAGGATAATGGAATAAATACTCATGTGCTTTTTTACATCCAGTCTCCGTGTGTATGCAGTTTTGTAAATCTTGTCATCTGTTCACACGATGGGCTACTCTTCCGAAAAGCGGAACATGATTTAGTATAGTCGCGGAGCCAGACTGAGTAAGACCCACCTAGGTGTTACGGTGACTA
>CM060325.1:27576236-27583736 GCA_030674155.1 Stramonita haemastoma | reverse complement strand
AGGGGGCGGGTGAGAGTAGGGGTCAGAGAGAGAAAGAGGGGGGGGGGGGAAGAAATAGAAAGAGAGAGATGAGGGAGGAAAGAGAGAGAGAGAGAGAGAGAGAGAGAGAGAGAGAGAGAGAGAGAGAGAGGACAGAAGAGAGAGAGAGGAGAGAGAGGAGAGGAGAGAGAGAGGGGGGGGGGAGATATGGAGAAAGAGGGTCAAAGAAATATAGAAATAGAAAGAGACAGATAGAGACAGACATAGACGGACTGAGAGAGACAGAGAGAGACAAAGACAGAAAGAGAGGAAGACATAGAGACACAGAGAGAGAGACATATAGAGAGACACACACAGACAGAGACAGTAAGAGAGTTTGAGGAAGGGAAAGAAGAAGAGACAAGAAGTGGGCAGAACGACAGACTGACAGACAAACATTAACAAGCAAAAATAGATCCACTACCAGGAGAATAATACATACAGAGGATTAGGTTTAGGTGCTATCAAAAAGTACACCAGAACCTGGGTGGGGATTGGGAACTGTGGGGGGGGGGGGAGATAGGGGTGGGAGGTGTAGTCAGACTAAAGACTGAGAGAAATAAATCACACCTAGAAGCAAGATGGATGGATGGATGGAAGGAGGGAGGAGGGAGGGAGAGAGAAAGTAGAGAAAGAAATAGTGTCAGTGACATGATAGGACTCCTGATCAGAGCAAAGGCATGATCAGCAAGCGACTGACAGATGTGCTCGGGTCACGAAAACTTCCATGGGTGTATCTCGTTGGTCTGCCTGTCTGTCTTTCTGTTTGCTGTCTGGAAACGTATACACACACAAAACAAACGCATGCATGCACACACACAACACATACACACACGCATGCACGCACGCACACACACAGAGCACAACACAAACACACACGCATGCATGCACGCACAAACACACAACAAACACACACACAACGCGCACGCACGCACGCACGCACACGCGTGCCACACGCACGCACATACGCATGGGCACACACACACATGCACGCACCCATACACACACACATGGACATACGCATGCACACACACACACACATGCACACGTGCACGCGCGCGCGCGAACACACACAAACATACGTTCTTTTCCTCTCTTTTTGTCTCTTTCTCTCCTAGATCCTCTTCTCTTTCCTCTGTCTCTGTCTCTCTTTCAGATAGTGTTTGCCAGACATGGAGACTTACACACACAACGTAATCAACGCCTTGATGTGGAAGCCGTATTATGTAATCATTGATACTGTTTTCCGTGTTCCTTTTTGGCGCAGCAAGCTTTTTGATAACTTTGATAATTTGCTGCAGTTCACAGAGAGAGAGAGAGACAGAGACAGAAACAAACAGACAGACAGACAGAGAAAGAGACAGACAGAGACAGAGAGGCAGGACAGACAGACAGATAGACAGACAGGAGAGAGAGAGAGACACACACACACACACACACACACACATACACACACACGCGCGCGCGCGCGCGCGCGCACACACACACACATTATCCTCGGTATAAAAGAATAAAATAAATAAATTAAATAAATAAATAGATAAATACACACACACACACACACACACACACACACACCCACACACACACACACACACACACACACACAAACACACACACCACACGCACACACTAACACAAACACACAGAGACAGAGAAACTAGACAAACACAGACACAGAGAGATGGGAGTGGGGAGGGGCAGGGGGAGGAGGGAAGGAAGGAGGGGGGAGGAGGGGGGGGGGGGGGTGGAGTGGATGGCAGGCGGAGTTAATTGCACGAAATGGTGGGCAGGTTACATTATTCAGCGGCTAATTGATCTCCCCCTTATGCATGCATCACAGAGTCCGGTCACATTCAGTCACTCTCGCTTCTGACCATATGCTTCGCCCTGATTGAGCTTCCGCTGTCTTTTTCTGTCTGTCTGTCTGTCTTGTGTCTGTCTGTCTGTCTGTCTGTCTTGTTCTGTCTGTATGTCTTTTTCTGTCTGTATGTCTGTCTGTCCGTTCCTGTCTTTTCTTTGTCTGTATTTGTTTGTCTGTCTGTCTGTCTGTGATCTGTTTTGACTGTCTCATGTGTCTTGTCTTATCTGTCTTTTTATCTGTCTGTGTCTGTTTCATGTCTGTCTATTCGTTTGTCTTTTTCTTCTTCTTTTTTTTTTTAAAGGCCCTGATACTTTTTTTAAGTTACTGTGCTACCTACATACGCTATGATAATGTTATGTTATCTACTTTGCATTTCTACTTTCTATCTGTGCCTGCCTGTTCTGTAGTCTTTGTCTGTCTTTCTACTCTATCTGTCTGCCTGCCTGCAATACCTGTATGTCTTTCTGTCTGCCTGCCTGCATACCTGTATGTTTTTTCTTCTGCCTGCATACCTGTAGGTCTTCTGTCTGCCTGCATACCTGTCGTCTTTCTGTCTGCCCTGCATACCTGTCTGTCTTTCTGTCTGCCTGCATATCTGTAGTCTTTCTGTCTGCCTGCATACCTGTATGTCTTTTTGTCTGCCTGCCTGCAGCATACCTGTCTGTCTTTCTGTCTGCTGCTGCATATCTGTAAGTCTTTCTGTCTGCCTGCATACCTGTATGTCTTTTTGTCTGCCTGCCTGCAGCATACCTGTTGTCTTCTGTCTGCCTGCCTGCCACATACCTGTATGTCTTTCTGTCTTCTGCCTGCATACCTGTATGTCTTTCTGTCTGCCTGCCTGCATACCTGTCTGTCTTTCTGTCTGCTGCCTGCCGCATACCTGTCTGTCTTTCTGTCTTCCTGCCAGCATACCTGTCTGTCTTTCTGTCTCCTGCCTGCATACCTGTCTGTCTTTCTGTCTTCCTGCCTGCATACCTGTATGTCTATCTGTCTGCCTGCCTGCATACCTGTATGTCTATCTGTCTGCCTGCCTGCATACCTGTATGTCTGCCTGCCTGCATACCTGTATGTTTTTTTCTGTCTGATCTGCCTGCATACCTGTATGTCTATCTGTCTACCTGCCTGCATACCTGCTATGTCTTTCTGTCTGCTCGCCTGCATACCTGTATGTCTTTCTGTCTGCCTGCCTGCATACCTGTATGTCTTTCTGTCTGCCTGCCTGCATACCTGTATGTCTATCTGTCTGCCTGCCTGCATACCTGTATGTCTTTCTGTCTGCCTGTAGTGTGTCTACCCGTCTCTGCCTGTATGCCTCTCACCTACCTGTCTGTCTGTCTGTCTGTCTGTCTGTCTCTTTGCTGACGCAGCCAGCCCGCCAACCAGCCAGCCAGCCAGCCAGCCAGCCACCACACACACACACACACACACACACACACACACACACACACACACACACACACACACACACACACACACACACACACACACCACACACACTAATATGGCGACTAATCGATGTAAAAAAAAAAAATAAAAAAAGAAGAAGAAGAAGAAAAGGAAAACAGCGTACACACAACGATCTGAAAATGGCGGCAGAAAATGACGACGGAAGAAAAAGAGGAGGAGACACAAACGGTCACAAAAGGGAAGAAAGGTCGGGACTGCGCTTCCTGCAACGGCTTAGTGTTGAGATTTCACGAACGACTCATAAAAAGTTGTGACACTTTGTCCACAAAGCTTAAAGAAACTCGGAAACAATCTGCGGTCGTGTGTCCCTCTGAATACCGACACCTCCAGGACTTAACTTCTTCTTCTCCGTCGTCGAACACTCAGACGGTAACTATTGTTGTCTGTCATATGAGCGAAAATGCGTTGTGCTGCCGTGAAGCGCTTGACAAGACAGGCCTAGAGCATCTGACTTCAACGTGAGAATCATTATCTTTTAAAAGTCTTTTGTGGAGAAAAAGGCCATGCAGGAAAATTGACCAAGAAGGTAGAAGAAAAAAAAGACGAGGATGGTGACAGGAAGAAAAGGAACAAGGCAGAAACAAAAGAGAGGAAAAGAAAAGGGGGACATCCTAGCACAGGATTTTTAGAAGGTAGGGGATGGTATTATACTGACAGCCCCCCCCCCCCCCTCCTCCCGGCATCCCTACGGGGGGGGGGGGGTGTGGGGGGGGGGGGGGGGGACGACAAAGCTTTAAGAAGCTATGAAACAATCTGAGATTGTAATTGTGTGTCCTTCTGTAAAGCGGTGTGTTTACGAGGGCAAAATACTCAAGAACAGAAAAGAGGAAGATTAAGAAAAAGTAACTGAGGAAGGAACTATGCTTTAAAGGAAAAAATATATTCAAGAAACAGACAGAACAAAACTTATTGTCCGTGAACAAAGGTTCTAACACTCGAGTGTGAGTTGTGTGTGTGTGTGTGTGTGTGTAGACAAACAATGGCAGGGCAAACTGTGGTGTCCTTAAATGGTTTCTCAGTGACTGACTGGCTTTAGACGTTCAGCTGATACAAATCCAGGCCTCCCCCAGTATCCCCACCTTCCACACAATTCTGTGCTAGGAATTACCTCTTTTCCATTCCTTCCTTGTTTCTGTCTTGTTTATTTTCTTCCTTTCATCTGTTTCTTGTCTATGTTCTGCTTCTTTGTCTAATCTCCTGATTTTTTACCCCAGAAATTTCTGGAAAGAAAGCAATTCTCTCCTACACCGAAGTGGGACGTACTGGGCTTGACTTGTCAGCGCTTAAGGGTAGCGCAACGCATTTTCCCTCATTTGACAGACAGCAATAGTTTGTAGCTGAGCGTTCCTCGAAGATGAAGAAGTCGAAAAGAGCCGGTGCAAACGTAACTGGAAAATATTTTAAAACTTCCCAGTGCATTGTCTTGTACATGAAAACACGACCCAAAATAATGGCAATAAAAAGAGACTCAAAAGAATAAAGACTGCAAGCGTTAAACGGGTACTCCCTAACTTTCCTGGAAAAACAATCTGCGATTTTACAGGGATTCGTAGACTGACAAAGACAATAGGAATGATCACATTTGGAACCGTTTTATCTTGACTATGACTTGTAATCTGGGGAACTGTACTGAAGCCAAGGTGCGCAAACAGTCACTCATCCACTCGGTAACCGCGCTGCTGCCTAACCTTAGCTTGGGGAAAGCGAGTGCTCTGACCACTGAGATATCCCGTCCCCTACTGAGCTATCCCGTCCCTTTCTGAGCTATCCCTGTCCCTTTCTGAGCTATCCCTGTCCCTTTCTGAGCTATCCCTGTCCCTTTCTGAGCTATCCCTGTCCCTTTCTGAGCTATCCCTGTCCCTTTCTGAGCTATCCCTGTCCTTTCTTATCTATCCCCGTCCCTTTCTTATCTATCCCCGTCCCTTTCTGAGCTATCCCGTCCCTTTCTGAGCTATCCCTGTCCCTTTCTGAGCTATCCCTGTCCCTTTCTGCGCTATCCCTGTCCCTTTCTGATCTATCCCCGTCCCTTTCTTATCTATCCCTGTCCCTTTCTTATCTATCCCCGTCCCTTTCTGAGCTATCCCCGTCCCTTTCTGAGCTACTGAGCTATCCCTGTCCCTTTCTTATCTATCCCGTCCTTACTGAGCTATCCCTGTCCCTTTCTGAGCTACTGAGCTATCCTTGTCCCTTTCTTATCTATCCCTGTCCCTTCTGAGCTATCCCTGTCCTTTCTGAGCTATCCCTGTCCCTTTCTTATCTATCCCTGTCCCTTTCTGAGCTATCCCTGTCCCTTTCTTATCTATCCCTGTCCCTTTCTGAGCTATCCCTGTCCCTTTCTGAGCTATCCCTGTCCCTTTCTTATCTATCCCCGTCCCTCTCTGAGCTATCCCTGTCCTTTTCTGAGCTATCCCTGACCCTTTCTGAGCTATTCCTGTCCCTTTCTGAGCTATCCCTGTCCCTTTCTTATCTATCCCCGTCCCTTTCTTATCTATCCCGTCCTTTCTGAGCTATCCCTGTCCCTTTCTGAGCTATCCCTGACCCTTTCTGAGCTATCCCTGTCCCTTTCTGAGCTATCCCTGTCCCTTTCTTATCTATCCCCGTCCCTTTCTTATCTATCCCCGTCCCTTTCTGAGCTATCCCTGTCCCTTTCTGAGCTATCCCTGTCCCTTTCTGAGCTATCCCTGTCCCTTTCTGAGCTATCCCCGTCCCTCTCTGAGCTATCCCTGTCCCTTTCTGAGCTATCCCGTCTCTTTCTTATCTATCCCTGTCCCTTTCTGAGCTACTGAGCTATCCCTGTCCCTTTCTGAGTTATCTCTGTCCCTTTCTGAGCTATCCCTGTCCCTTACTGAGCTATCCCTGTCCCTTACTGAGCTATCCCTGTCCCTTTCTGAGCTATCCCTGTCCCTTTCTGAGCTATCCCTGTCCCTTACTGAGCTATCCCTGTCCCTTACTGAGCTATCCCTGTCCCTTTCTGAGCTATCCCTGTCCCTTACTGAGCTATCCCTGTCCCTTACTGAGCTATCTCTGTCCCTTACTGAGCTATCTCTGTCCCTTACTGAGCTATCCCTGTCCCTTTCTGAGCTATCCCTGTCCCTTTCTGAGCTACTGAGCTATTCCTTCCCTTTCTGAGCTACTGAGCTACCCCCGTCCCTTACTGTGCTACCCCCGTCCCTTACTGTGCTACCCCCGTCCCTTACTGAGCTATTGAGCTACCCCCGTCCCTTACTGAGCTATTGAGCTACCCCCGTCCCTTTCTGAGCTATCCCCGTCCCTTACTGAGCTACCCCCGTCCCTTACTGAGCTATTGAGCTACCCCCGTCCCTTACTGAGCTAACCCCGTCCCTTACTGAGCTACTGAGCTATCCTGTCTCCTTATCCCGTTAGACAACGACCACGTGCGACACAACAGAGGGACTTCTAAGTGCAGTAACTGCACCCCCCCCCTCCCCTCCCAGTCAAAAAAAAAAAGGTTAGAAGTCACTGGGCAAGCACAATGTTAGTCTAAATACAGCCACCTAAACCGGCACTGATTGGCTGAACGTGTCAGGGAGCGGTGACTGCTACCGTCTCAGTGTCAAGGACGCTCATTTTCTATGCTGGCAATGATTGGCTGCGCATGTTTGACTGCCCCAGAGAGTAACAGTCAGAAAGTAAGTATTCTGCAATTACGTATGCACAGTCTTTGTTATGAGTGACACAAGATGGAGTAGAATAACGCTAAACGTAATCTAGCTGTCAGAACTGTCCTCTCCTCTGTTAGTTCCACCTGCTCACCGTCAACTCTTTGGATTGGAGGAGCTTGTCATTTCTTTAGCACGGTTCCTCAGCATCCTCTTCAGTCTTGTCATCTTCTTCTGTTCTGCTGGATCATGTCTTTTGAAGTGGTACACCTATCTCAATTCCTTTTAAAATCATCCATGTGGTTCATTTTGTACAAGTGAAAAATATTTTCAAGTACTATCATTGTGCAAAACTATGTATAGACACAGATGGTAGCTTTCAACTTTAGTGTAGATTTTCTCCTCTTTTTTTTTGCTGCCTTATCTTCTATAACATCCACGTTGTGCTGTTCCCACGCCGCTCATTTCAATCTTCCCACCACAGCCATAGCCAGATTCGTTATGTCTTATCCTCAGGGTCGGGAGTCCACA
>CM060325.1:27568736-27571236 GCA_030674155.1 Stramonita haemastoma | reverse complement strand
GTGTGTGCGCGCTCTCTCTCTGCCTCCCTCCCTCCCTCTCTCTCTCTCGCTCTCTCTCTCTCTCTCTACGCCTTCCTCTTCTCTTCATTCTCCTCACCCTCTGTTTCTGTTCCTTTCAAAAGTGGATATGCAAGCTTTCGTTTAAATTGCGAGAGAAATCCGTTTCATTTACCAGTCACTCTTCTTCTTCTTCTTCTTCTTTAATCATTGTACGCCTTAAATGCCAGAGTTGAATTACTTTAGTTTAGATTGTCATGACAGAATCAAATAGAGAAGGAGGACACACGAGAGAAAATAAGAGAGAGAGAGAGAGATGAGAGAGAGAGAGAGAGAGAGAGAGAGGAGAGAGAGAGAGGAGAGAGAGAGAGAGAGAACAGAGAGAGAGAACAGAGAGAGAGAACAGAGAGAGAGAGAGAGAATGAACGAATGAACGTATGAACGAATGAATGAATAAATAAATGAATGAATGAATAAATGAATGAATGAATGAATGAATGAATGAATGAATGAATGAATGAATGAATGAATGAAATGTATTTGACAAAAGCTAAAGGGGATAGATTCCTTTGTGGAGATACTGGGGGACATGTCACAATCTTGAAATTCTGTGACAGGAATTCCCTCTTTTCTATCCTCTCTTCGTTTCTACCATCTTCCTCCTTTTCTCCCTGTCACCTCTTCTTGACTGTTGTCTACTTTCTTGGTCCTTTTTTCTGCTTTTTTTTTTATCGAAAAAGACTTCAAAGAACAATTCTCTCCGACGCTGAAGTTGGAAGCGCATAGGCTGACTTGTCAGGTGCTTAATGACAGTGCAACGCATTTTAGCTCATTATGAGAGACAAAGAAAAAGAAGGGGGCACATTATCAAGGTGATATCGACATGTTATTCAATATGAAACAAAATAAATAAATAGTTGTAAAAAAAAATCAGGTCTTTAGATGTCAACAAACATTATTTTCAGCTTTGACATTTGGGATCTATTTGGTTATCTATCCTTCCATTCCCTAACAAAATTTTCTGAATATGCAACACCTTTAAAAAAAGATCCAAAGCCATATATGGTCGAAAATCTTTTCTTTTTTTTACTTTTTAAAATTCTAGTTGCCCAGTTTATTTTGCCATGATTGTGTTGTGTAGGCAGCATCGCACATGCTTGTCTATTCTGAGCATAGGCAACTTGATAAATTTACCGAGAATTTTATACATCGCTGATGGTTCTGGTATATAGGGATATCGTCCCGTTTCTTCTTGCATAAATTTATTTTATGCATATAATGGGATACACAACAAGTAGTTTATTTAAAGTAAAAGCGTGCATTTTCTATAGGGTCAGGGAAGGTAAAGCAGCGAGGGAGAGGAGATGGGCGCCACCCTCAACATGCTGGCCCCTAGAGAAGCTGAGGTCTCTGATGCCTCGCTCCCCTACGACCACATATGTTATGGGAAACCTTTACTTTTACTTTATTTTTTAAAAATACATTTTGACCACTATGCAGGAGTTACACCCACACCAAAAGCTGATCAAACAACTGCACAAAACAGTCAGTTACAGTATCATCCACATTTCTTGGCATTCTCTGACATTCTGTCTAGACCTGCACTCTTTCCCCCTTTCAGCCTGTTTATGGCTGCAATTATTTCTTGTCTGGATACAAGTTCAAGGATTGGGTCTTGTGCAACATCATCTGTTCTGACAATTTCATCTTCCGCATGAATGAGAGAGAGATATAGAGAGAGTCAGAGACAGAGAGAGAGAAAGAGAGAGAGAGAGAGAGAGAGAGAGAGAGGAGAGAGAGAGAGGAGAGAGAGAGAGAGAGGAAGAGAGAGAGAGGAGAGAGAGAGACACAGACAGACAGAGATAGACAGACAAACGGACAGACAGAGACAGACAGACAGACACAGACTAATACACAAACAGAGAGACAGAGAGACACACAGAGGGGAGAGAGAGAGAGAGAGAGAGAGAGAGAGAGAGAGAGGAGAGAGAGAGAGAGAGAGAGAGAGAGAGAGAGAGAGAGAGAGAGAGAGAGAGAGAGAGAAAAAAATACAGACTGACAGACAGACACATATACAGAGACAAAGGCAAAGAGAGAGAGAGAGAGAGCGTGACAGAGAGAGAGAGGAGTTGGGGGGGGGGGGGGACAGAAAGAGAGAGACAGAAAAATAGACGGTGAGAGAAAGAGTGAGAAAGATAGAGAAAGACAGACAGACAGACAGACAGACAGACAGGCAGAGACAGAGGAAGAGTGTGAGACAGACTGACAGGGAGAGACAGAGACAGAGAGAGAAAGAAAGACTGACAGAGAGACACACACACACACACAAAGACAGACAGAGAAAGATAGAGAAAGACAGACAGACAGAGACAGAGGAAGAGTGTGAGACAGACTGAGAGAGAGACAGACAGACAGAGAGAGGGACAGGGAGACAGAAAGACTGACAGAGAGAGACAGGCACAAAGACAGATAGAGAAAGAGTGAGAAAGATAGAGAAGAGACA
>CM060325.1:27558736-27563736 GCA_030674155.1 Stramonita haemastoma | reverse complement strand
CTCTGTCTCTGTCTCTTGTCTGCTCACTCGCTTGTTTGCTCTCTCTATCTTTTTTTTTTTGACAACTGTAATAATGCATTAGCTTCTTGAGCTCTATAATTTCAGGACAGCAAAGGGGAACAACCACTACAATGTTACTGGCCAGGATTGCGGGTCATGCTGGCCCTAAAGCAAATGTGCCAGGTTTCTGATCTAAAGGCCAAAAAAAAAAAAGCGAATGTTATTATATCCACTCTCTCTATCAACAGAAAAGGAACACCCGAACTCAAAATAAACTTTTTTTTTTTAGATTGAGGGTTTTTTCTTTTCCTGAGGAGAAAATATTGTTAACTTCCACAGGTAACAGAAAAGAGCAGACTGCTCTTATTGCGCATTCTGACATTACTCCACATATCTGCCTGATGGTATAGCACTTATCGTTTTTTGTTTAATGTGATTTTGTAGGCTACTTTTTCGCTATTATCGCTTTCCGCCATCAAACGTCTGCCTCTGAAGTGTTTTGATGTTCAGGATTGTTTTGTATTGTGTTGCATTGTATGCTACTGTATTGTGTTATATTGTATTGCATTCTGTTGTGTTGTGTTGTGTTGTATGGTAGAGTTTTGTGTTGTATGTAGTGTATTGTATTGTGTGTATGTAAGTTGATGTACTGTATTGTATGGAAGGGGATTGTGTTGTGTTGTATTTATAATATTGTCATGTATTGCATTGTATGGAGGGTATTGTTTTGTGTTGTATAAAATGGTATTGCATTGTGTGGTATTGTATGGTAATGTATGGTATGTGTTTTATTGTCATGTATTGCATTGTATGGAAGGCTACTGTATTGTGTTGTATAAAATGGTTTGCATTGTGTGGTATTGTATGGTAATGTATTGTAGGGTATTATATTGTGATGTGTTGCATTGTATGGTTGGGTATTGTATTGTGTTGTATTGTGTGGTATGTATTGTATGGTATTGTATGCGTGGTAGGGTAGGGTACTGCATCGTCTTGTATTGTATTGCATTGTAGGTAGGGTATTGTACTGCACTGTGATATATTGCATTGTATGGTGTTGTATTTTATTGTGTTGTATTGCAACGTGCTGTATTGCAACGTACTGTATTGCATTGTATGGTAGGGTATTATAATTATGGTTCTACATTGATCCTGGTTTTATATTGGTTTCCTCTACCAGCTTTCTTCGTGACCCTCCATCACGAAATGAGTCGCTTTGCACCTGATTCACTTTTCCGCAAGGAACCAGTTTAGGCAAGTTCGGGTCAAGCTATCAATTTCGAGATTTTGATTGACTACAAAGCTAAAAGCTTTCTTCTTCTACCTTCCAATGCAGTATCAAGTCGTAAGTTTGTTTCCCTTTGCTTGGAACGCGTTTAAAAACAGCAATTTCCCCTCCATCCTGACCATCTATTACGATGCAAAATTTGTAAAGACTGCTCTTTTGGGGGTTACTTCCTGGAGTCTAGCATTTCAATTTGTGATAACTTTTCATAGAATTGTCCGTATCTTAATTTGTTTTGATTTTGTATTATAGTTTGGGCTTTTTAACTGCGGATTAATAACGGGATAACAACTAAAACTTGACCTCTGGTGCAATGCGACTCATTCTGTGGCGGAGGGTCAAATATACAGATGATATACCCCTGTCGGGATGCCGGGAGGTCTTTCAGTAACAATAGCATCCCACCCTCAGGAAACTCTGTGCTAGAAATTTCCCCTTTTCTATCACTCCATTAATCTTGTTTCTCACGTTCTGTCTTTTCCCTTTCCTCTGTACCCTTCCCTGGCCTCTCTCTCTCTCTCTCTCTCTCTCTCTCTCTCTCTCTCTCCTCTCTCTCTCTCTCTCTCTCTCTCTCTCTCTCTTCTCTCTTCCTCCTCCGTCACCCCTCCCCTCTCTCTCTCTCCCCTCCTCCACTCTCTCACTCGCTTATTTTCTTCCTACCCAGCCCACTCTTCTGCAAGTTTTCAAGTAAATCTGACCTTGCCTTTTTCTGATGATCCTTTTATTGAGCAGCATGTCTTAAAAAAATCGGAACGTGTCAACAAAGGCCAGCGGCTAGGCAGCAGACCTCCTGCAGAGTCACAAGCACAGGAGAAGAAGACCAGGCACTAGGCATTTCACCCAACATGCTCATGGCCATATGGTACTATTCTGTCATGGGATTGACCTTAACAGAAAAGCTGAGAATTCAGTTTTTTTTGTTCTGCCTGTTTGAATATGGATTGTGACTGGCAGGTCCATGTTAGGCGTTCCTGGTGAATATTCATACTTTGCTGGCTCTATAAAACCACACTTTCTGAACAACAGTGAAAATCATCCGGCTTTTCTATGGATGCAAACACACTTTTCCTGTTTTCTCCAACTTAATGTTCGTATTCTTTTCCCTTCTACAAAAAAAGTTGTTTACATGGTGGATGGATACCCTCGTTGATAGAGATATCGTTATTCTACAGAGTTCTAGAACCCAATTTACACGCAAAGCTCTTCCCGGACATGCTGAATCGAGTTTCATTGTTGTGTCCATACAATTTTTCATTATTTGATGATTTCATTTTTTTTCTTCAATCAGAAATAACAGAACAAAACTTATGGCAAACTTGATCCTGATTTAACATTTCAGCGACAAAGAAGACGAGAGAGATTATTTCTGCTTTTGTTTGTTTGTTTGTTTGGGTTTGTTTTTTGTTTTGGCTTTATGTTTAATCACTTTTCAAACTTCAATGTCCTTGCATGCACCTGCCTGTTGAAAGGCGAGATGATCATGTGGAGGAAGTTAGGGAAAGGGGAGGAGGGAGGGAGGGAGGGGTGGGCGGTGAGAAGGAGGAGAGGGGGGAGGGAGGGAAGTTTGAAGGGTTAAAAAAAAACACCCAAGATATTCATCAGCTCTGTCAGAAAATATCCAGCTGCAGATGGCGAAAAGAGTGATGATGAGTGTGAATACAGGGAGAGAAAAAAACGGGCAAGAGATGGACACTCTCACTTTTCTGTCCCCTTCCATCTTGTGTGTGCTGACACTTTGAGCTTCTTGCCCCCCAAACATATTGAAAAAAGGGTGGCAGGGATGGTTAAAACATCCATCTGCCTAACAATTATGCCAGCCGTGAGGGTTCTAGGTTCAATTCCCAGCCTTGCCCTTTCTTCCTAATTTGACCACCGAAAAATAAACCAAAACGAACTGAAATGTCAAAGTCCTTAGCATGAGATTATGAACCGATGTCTTATTGCGAATGCACGAAGAACATCTTGCCGCATATGTAAAAAAAAAAAAAAACCTGTTCGGCCGTTTAGAAGAGTAGGCTATGGCGTGCCGGTAAGAACAGATGACAATTAAAAGAAAAAACCGCATGCCCACAGATATGGTATTTAAACACCACTCCCGAAATCGGAATGCGGCTACCTAAAGGTGGGAGGAAAAGGGTGCATGCTCGAGAATCTTACCATCAGTGAATCTCGGAGCTCTAGCCGAGGAACGATAAAAAAAAAAAGCAAACAAAAAACATACAAAGCATACCAGTGCACATGCTCAACAATAACAACTAAAACAACAAAAACAACAACAAGAAGATGCAGGAAAGGATTGAATATCTCTCAGGAAGTGGATCTCTAAATTATTCACAAGGCTTGATCAATCATACCCCCCCCCCCCGCAACTTCCTTCCCTCCCCCATTCCTCCTTCCCCCTCCCTCCCCCACCTCTAACCCTCGCTCACCCTCAACACGCTCTCCTTTACTCTGTCTGTGATTGCAGGCTTGCCAGAGAAATTGAGCTTGAAGAAAAAAAAAACCGCAATCATGGATATTTTTGTTTTCGCAGCTCGGCTAGAGCTCAGAGGTTCACCAAAGGTGAGATTTTTGTGCGTGCCACCGTTATGGATTTACAACTAGTCAGGAACAAAATGTTACATATAGAATGGGGAGGAAAAACAGAAAGGGATAAGCATAGTTTTTGCAAAGCTGAAAAAACAACAATATAAGATTAACCCTAACTCATGAAATTTTCATTGTATCTGGGTAACCCACCAAATTGTCAATGTGTATGGGTAACTCACAACATTGTCAATGTATCACGGTAACTCACGACATTGTCGAATGTGTATAGTAACTCACGACATCGTCAATGTATCATGGTAACTCATGACATTGTCATGTATCTGGGTAACTCACGACATTGTCAATGTGTCTGGGTAACTCACGACATTGTCAATGTGTCACGGTAACTCACAACATTGTCAATGTGTCACGGTAACTATCAACATTGTCAATGTTCACGGTAACTCACGACAGTGTTAATGTGTGGCGGTAACTCACGACATTGTTAATGTGTGTTGGAAGAAATGAAACTGACTATAAAAAAAAAGTCACAGCCGCCCTCTGTGATCAAGACTTAATCTTCATTGTTAGTATGCCACCATCTGGGACAGATAACGTCGGAAAAAAGGATGCAGTGATAACTAAGAACACTCAGTATTTAAACTTGTCGGAGCAACAAAAGTAAACCTAATAACAATACATTTATCGACCATTTACACACACACGCACGCACGCACACGCACACACACACACACACTCAAACACACACGCACACACTCACACACACGCGCAACAACACAGATACAAATAAATATATATATATATATATATATATATATAATATATATATATATATATATATATATATATATATATATATATATATATATGCTACAAAACAGATACAGCATGGAAACATTAGAACGTTGTATACTAGTGCAAAATGATGATGAAAAAAAGTGTACATATTTGCTGGGAACTTGAAACACGATTGGAAGCGTTGTGGTACTCAGTTACGCAGAAAACATCTACAATAGATAAGACGATTACCAGTGCTGTTCATCATCATCAACATCATCATCATCAACATCAACATCAACATCAACATCATCATCATCATCATCATCATCATCAACTTTTTCTTCTTGTTCTTCTTCTTAATTCTTCTCATTCCTCTTCTTGTTCT
>CM060325.1:27541236-27556236 GCA_030674155.1 Stramonita haemastoma | reverse complement strand
CAGAGACAGAGACAGAGACAGAGTCAGTGCTGTTGTCATAATCATGATTGCTACAGAAATGCATATTAATTTTACAAAATTTATTTATTTTTTTGTCCACACTACATGACTGTGTACGTGTGTAGATGATCAGACTGACGGGTAACCAAATGAGTTACAATGTCTTACTGCTCACCGTTTAGTATTAAATTAGTGTGCCTTAATGCTTTCTGTGTATCGTAGAAACGTGTCTCTTAATGTCACTTTTCTTCCTTTTGAAACTATTGCAGACCATTCTATGCTATGATTTTTACCCTAAAACAATATCAGTATTATGTAGGGAAGACAATAATAAGGTCCACCTCCCCTGCTATTTGAGGGAGTGAAAAGTGATACCAGCCATTCCACTCCATGTCAAAAAAAAGGTAAAGAACAAGACGTTCCCATAACCTATACGGTCAATGGCGAGCGAGATGTCACAGACCTCGGCTTCTCTAGGGGCTAGTAACTTGAGTCTCTCTCTCTCTCTCTCTCTCTCTCTCTCTCTCTCTCTCTCTCTCTCTCTCTCTCTTATTGGCGAGCGAAGTGTCAGAGACCTCAGCTTCTCTTGGGGGCTAGTAACTTAAGAGCGGCGACCATCTTCTCTCTCTCTCTCTCTCTCTCTCTCTCTCTCTCTCTCTCTCTCTCTCTCTCTCTCTCTCTTCTTTGTGCAAAAACGTTATTGAAGATGAATACCATCTAATATATATTTGTCCATTATATACAGATTTACGAACCAGTTACCTGAAAGATCTTCTTCATGTGCCTATGCCTTTTCTTCTTCAGGCACGTAGTAGATGTCGTTCAGTGCAGCTAGCAACATTTTTATTCCGTGCTATTCGAAGAAGACAGACAGTGGCAGAACTTATGTAAAGTAAGTAGATCTAGATCTAATAGTGAAAAAGATGCGTTGTATCAAGTGTGTACCGTTGCTTTATGATGAGACTTTGAACAAATTCGTTATATGCACATACATCCACTCCCCCATCTCCCACTTCGTTTTGAATTGTGGCCCAAGGCTGATGTTCAATAAAAACATTTTCATTTCATTTCATTTCTCTCTCTCTCTCTCTCTCTCTCTCTCTGTGTCTACCTGCCTACCTACCTGCCTGCCTGCCTACCTGCCTGCATGTCTGTCTGTCTGTCTGCCTGCCTGTCTGTCTGTCTGCCTGTCTGTCTGTCTGTCTCTCTCCTTTACCTTTCCGGTCCCTAAAGAAAGCAGGTACCCATTGACTGCTGGGTGAACTGGGTGACTATGTACTGAAGGCAAATCTCGAAGTACTCGCTGTCTAAAAGAAAAAGTTCCTGACACCGCCAGCCATCTCGTTGAGAAAGACTAGAGAGCAAATTTGCCTGTTACAAAAATCAAGGGTATGGTACTTTGAAAAGACACAGTGTGTTATTCATCTGACTATAACACGCACAGTATAAATAAAGGTGATACAAGAGAAGCTTGCACCGTGTCGAAGATTTTATTTTACAATTTTCACTTTTTAATTGGTATTTCCTAATCTAGGTACACCATAAGACAACTACAACTGACATCTTCCGGAGACAAGGTTGGGTTAAATCTAACCAAACCTTTTGTCAAAAATAAAAACAAAAAGCAGTTTCTGCCGGAAATGTTTTGGTATGGAGATCACATCACCAACGAGCTCCTGACTTCAGTGGGGAAAAAAAAACCGCAAACTAAACTGGTTCGGAATGTCACACAAACATCTGGTCTGGCCAAGACTGTCCAACAGGGAACAGTAAAAGGGGGGAGACGAAGAGGCAGACAGAGAAAACGCTGGGAAGACAGCATCAGAGAGTGGACTGGCCTTGAGTGGAACGATTGCTACGGAAAGCTTAGAATCAAGACTAGTGGAGGAGGACGGTGCTTGCAAAGTCTCCTGTGGTTGCCCCAACAGCCGACCAGACTACGGGATAGGTGAAGGTAGGATAGTTGTGTGGATATTCAATAGGTATCTACCTGTCTCTCCTTAATCCATTTCATTCGACGAGTAAAGATAGGCAATTAGAGATGTTTTACAGCTGAACAAAGTCTAATTCCCCTCCAGAAAGACCCCCAAATTTCTCCCGCAGCTGTTGTCGTGGCTCAATTCGTGTACTGCACAGTTTCCACTACAATGAAAACTCGATACAAGTTAATTTTCGTCTGGCTCTGATAATTTCAGTAACTGCTTTCCTCCCTTTGCCATAATCATGTTCCTGTAGCAAGGCCGCTTTGTGCATGTATATAGACCAATTGTGGGTTTTGTGGTAAAAGCACCAAAATTTGCACAAATGATGTTAAGGACATACTAAAAAAAATTAGATATAGTGCCAAGCTAGATTTTTACCTTTAGGCCTGTAAACTGCAAAAATCCAAGATGGCCGCCATCCGCTATGAAATATCTGTAAATTGTTATATCTTTGTAGACAGTTGAGACAAGAACATGGATGAGGAGTCTTTTGGTATGTTTTTAAACATGAGAAATCTAATGGAAATGTTATTCATTTGATATAATGCATATAAAGCCACATATTGGCCAGTTTTATGTCCGTTTTTAAGATGGACAAGATCCGATTTGTGAATATCCATGAGCAGTCACTGTATCTAGAATGTAGATATGGACTATCATAAAATTTCATAGTCACTGTCATTGCGGTCACAGTTCTCATTGCAATGACAAAATGATGTACATTTATGGCATCTTTGCATAGTCCCCTACACCCTTTCTTGCACTCACATCGCAGCAATTCAGAACATGACGCCATCGCTTGTGGCAGCATGAGCAGTCACTATGTCCAGAATGTAGAATGCAGATGTGGGTTTTCATCATCCCTCGTCACAATCATTGTGTCACAGTTCCCACTGCACTGACAGAGTGATGTACATTTAACAGCAGCCCTGACACACTTGCATAGCCCCCTACACCCTTTCTTGCACCCACATCTCAGCAATGCAGAAAATGACGCCATCGCTTGTGGCAACATTGTCGCTGCCAGCCTTGTGTTGCACTCTTTTACCAACCATACATCTCTGGAGATGGAAGAACTGGAGAACAGACCAGTGCCTGTCCCCACACATGTCCTCTTTGGCATATTGCCCATTTTGTGTGGTGTAGCAGGGCAGCTCCTGTTGGTGGTATGTTGTCAATGGATCTGCCTTTGGTAGTGAAGATGTATTTCCTGAATGAGTTCACGGTAGTTTCTGTGCAAGTGTGGTCATACAGAAGTACAACATATTTCTCCAACACAGACATACAGTCATCATTGAATGCCAATGGATCCACGAACAAGGCAGAAAATACAGATGTGACCTCGTCAAAAGACTTCCATGTGTCAAATGCAGTCTTTTCCCCCTTGCCAGCAAACGACAACACAGTGTCCACAACCCATAAAGGAATGGAACATGGGAAGTGCACATGCTTTTTCACTACCAAGTTCCTTGGCGATGTCATGTGCAGGTGTATACCTGAGGTGTTTGCCAGTGCTAAAGGCAACCCAAATTTCAGTGTCTTCAAGGCATGCAACAGTCCAAACTTCCAGAACGAGAACATCTGTGTCCACTGTAGGCAGCTTAATTTTTCAATACCCTTTGTTTGCTGAATCAACTGCGTGAAGAAGCATTCTGGTGTCTGCCTCTTCATGTGTGCACGGTGCAAGAGATGAAATGTCCTGGTGAATGTGAGAACATAACTTATTCTGACCACATGTTGCTGGTATACTCTCTTCACAGCTGTATGCATCGTAAGCTTTGTGCAACAGCATTGCTAATGCACTAGCTGTAACTTGGGTGTGCATGTTTTGCCCATGTGACATGGGCTGCTGTCAGGAATGAATCAGCTGTTCCAGGTGTAGCAATATTTCCTTGGGCCAAAGCATGCGTCCATCCACTGCCATGGAGCAAATCTCCAAGAGTGGCAAAGGACGCCATTTCCATATGTAAGCCACCTAGTACAATGACAAAATTCTCTTCCCCATACTCATTTGGCCAGCACCATTGAATCTGTTTAGCAATTGCAAACAATGGTTGATCTACTGTCAACACAGGCACCTGTCCAGGATTCAGAAGGTGTACAGCTTGTTGTATGACATCCATCGCATGGCGAATCATTGCCACAAACTTTGAGTCATTTGGGAATTGTGGCAGAAGAGATCCGATAGTGACCTCAAAGTCACGTGATTGCTGCTTATTAGAATGGAATGCCGCCCAACAGATTGGATCATCAACACTCTGGACCCCTTCACTGATCAGTCTATGTGTATTGTTTTGCCATTTTTTTTCATCGTCCATGGCAGTGTTAACAAGTTCACAGTCACTGGTCAGTGTACCCTGAATGGAAGGATAATCGGATCTTTCTTTGCTGTCATCAGGTTCAGCGTTGCATAGGATCCAGGAAGTGGTGGTATCTGTTTACTAGGAAGATGTAGATCTGGTTGCATTTCTGACTTGTGATGCATGATTCAATCGGATTCTGTTTCCCTGCTTTGGAAGAGTGAAATGCCTGTGCCATGAAAGGCACCGTGAGCAGTTGTTGAGCTCGGGTTGTGGTCTAGATTATCAATAGTAGCTGTGGGGAACAGATTTGTTCACAGGTTAAGGGGGCAGACAGCCCCTTTGGATTCTTACTGCTGGGCTGCTGAAATGGCTATGTCAATAGATATGTCAAGAACTCTGTCATAAGAAATTGATGAGCCCATGTGGAACAAGGTGTCTACACAAATTCGCTTATGTGTATGTCCATGTATCATCATACCCAGCAGATATATTGGTAAAGGAGTCTCCCTGCTTTTGCTTTGGTGTATACCAGTGGACCCTCTCTGTCTTCTCACAGAGCTATTGTACTGCAGTAATTGAGCAAAACTCAATGCTGCTTGTCTGGATTCATCACTCTCTTTTCGTAAAATTTGGTCCGTCCAAGATCATGCTAACCAGTGAAACAAGTGACTTGGGCACAGATTCTTTTCGGCAACCCTGTGGGAATGAAGTACCATCAAATTGTGAACAATCTCTGATCATACCTGGTAGAATTAGAGTTGGTGGAATGAATACGTCCAGTTATCTCGACTTCCAACTCTACCAGTCAGTCCCTGTAAAGCTTCACAAGATCTTCCACCTTGAAGACAGGAGCAGTGTCTTTTGCATTCATCTTTCTGTCCCCTATGTGTCCCATGAGCTCCACCAAAGCTAAGTGGATGGAGTGAACAATAAAGTTACAGGTGGGGATCTGGGGCTGCCGTCGGAGTCCACAAACAACATGAGTTTTGTAACATAAATTTGGCCAGTATGCTGCTTTACATGCATTTTATCAACTAAACAATGGTTCCATTAAAATCTGCATGTCTCAAAACATATAAAAAGACTCCTTATTTATGTTCTTGTGTCAACTGTTTATAAAGTTATGACAATTTATAGATATTTCATTTCAGATGGCGGCCATCTTGGATTTTTAAGATTTATGGGCTTCTGGGAAAAAATTCAGCTTGGCACTATATCTGAATTTATTTAGTATGACCTTAACCTTATTTGTGCTAATTTTGGTGCTTTTACCACAAAACCCACAATTGTTTCACATATCTGCAGGGCTACTGTGCAAGCAGCATACTTTAAACTTTCAAGTAAGAATTCAATCTGAGGTAGTAACCTTAACTTCCACATCTCCATAAAACCCCTTTTCATGTATACAAAGGTGCCCTCGCTTGCCAAAAACCCATCAAGCCTATATAATAGTGTTCTCCATATTTGCATTCGAGAAGAGCTTCTGATTCTTAGCACTTCAAAAACATTCACCTTGCACTGTAAACCGACAATGTCATCCGAGAGAACTGTTATGGCGTCTGCAAAAAGTAATACACACATTTCAGCAGCTTCAGAAATCACTGGCACGCCACGTTTTCCTCTTTTATGACAATTCCACGGCCAGTTCTTAAATAATAATAATATAAAAAAGAAAAGATTTTTTAAAACCCTAAAACGCGGGCTAGAGAACTGGAGCGTTTGACGTCAAATTAAACGTGTCGTGTTACAGATTGCGTCAAATGTTGCTTACCTTTTGTTTGGGTTTTGGGGTTTTTTCCCCTTTCACGGGAATTTCTTATTCATTCTTCGGTTAGAACTCCAAAGTTCACGTATGATGAGTTATTTTTGCTTATGCAACCGGTCCCCCCCCCCCCCCCCCCCCCCCCCTCGTTAGGTAGCTTCATCCAGATTTCGTGGATTGTGTCTAAACACAACACCTGTGTGCATGTGTTTGGGTTTTTTTTATCATCCTTTCTAACCGGCACACAATGGCCTACTCTTCTGATAGACGTTTTTAATGTGTGCGCAAGTTTCACGCAGAGAAATCTGCTGTGACATAAAGTGTTACAAAATACAAAGAATGTTCTGTGTGCGTTCACACACGGGACTTTGGTTTATAGTCTCATCCGGAGGTTTTTGACCGTTCGATTTTTTTGGTCTAAATAGAGAGAGAGAGGGCAAGGCTGAGAATCGAATCCAGAACCTCACCATTTACTTGTTGGCCTTAACCATCCTGCCACACTCCTTGGATTTTCTTCTGAATGTTCTTCTACATTGTAAACCGCTCCTAAGTCTGTTCGAAACAGGGATATGCTCAAGAGGCTGTTGAGAATTTTATAGCTTCTGCATACGTTATGGATCTTTTTCTTTATATTTTTTCTCAGTGTGATTGTGTTCAATGTTTCTGTGTCTGTGTCAATACAGTGTTTGGATTGTATTGTGTTGTATTGTATTGTACTGTACTGTATTGTATTGAATTGTTTTGCATTGTATTGCACTACACTGTATTGTATTCTACTGTATTGTATTGTATACCACGTTAAGGACGGTGGCAGGATGGTTAAGACGTTCGCCTGCCAATATGTAAATCGTGAGTTTCTGGGTTCGTACCCAGCCTCGCCCTTTCTTCCCAGTTTGACGAAAAAATCGAACTGAATGTCAAAGTCATTCGGATGAGACTCGAAACCGAGGCCCCGTGTGCGAATGCACGATGAACATCTTGCGCACACGTTAAAACCCCGTTCCACCTTTCGGAAGAGTAGGCCATCGTGTGCCGGTAGGAGCGGATGACAAAATTATAACAAACCAGCATGCACACAGGTGTCGTGTTTAGACACCATCCCTGAGGAAAAATCGGGGAGTTGGAGTCCCAGAGCGGCTCGGGGCTGTAGGTATATGGCAACGTTCTGGTGGCTCCTGCGACGGTACTGGAACCATTCGTATCGGTCAATGCCCTTCCAATGGATCATTCCAGTGCCGTGGAGAGTGGAGGGGGGGGGGGGGGGGTCTGCTGCATGGGTAACAGCTTGCCCTCCATGCATACTTGCCCAGGCTTTGCGCTTTAAAGACTAGAGTGCAACTCCATAGTCTTCCGAGACTGATGAGTGCCTACTACTACCACGTTAAGTCACGGAAAATTTCTCTGTGCGAAATTCGGGCTGCTCTCCCCAAGCGACGGAGAGCGCGTCGCCACAAGAGCAGCTCCTTCACTATCTTTTTTTTTCTTGTCTTTATGCGCATTTGTTTCTCTATCAGACTGAGGTTTTTTTCAACGAATTTTGCCAGGGATAACTATCTTCTTGCCGTGATATCTTTTACGTGCGATAAATGCAAACTGCACAAGTCACGGGACCTCAGTATATCGTCTCTTCTGATAGACTAAGCAGCCAAACTATCACTCACGGTCTAGTGGATGGGGGGGGGGGGGGGGAGATTTCGGACACAAACGGGGATCAGACCCAGACCTGGACCGCACCGGGAAGTTTTGCTGTCTAGGCAGGTGCGTTACTCCCGGCCCAGACCCCCGATCCCCCTATACCTGTTTGCTAAACTCTACGACTTCTGAATACAAAGAACAGTATTCTTTTCGACGGCGAATTTCCTCGTAGTCTATTGATATAAAAAAAAATGCTGGTAGTCGATTGATTTTCTTAGGTTCAGGCCCAAAGCTGTGTCAGTTATTGATGTCAGCTAATTGCCAAGGGCTACACTGAAATGTTGTTATGTTGTAAAATGTTGTGTTGAGATAGCCTTCAGCCATGAAAAGCTCTTAACATAACAACCTGTACTCTCCTTTAAAGGAGAAAAATCCTCTGAAGTCGGAGTATGGCTGCCTATGTGGCCTATATGGGGAGGTACATGACAACAGCCATCATACACGCAAACTTCTCATTCAGTGAGCATTAATTGAATCTATTTCAACCTTACAGTGATTCCCAGGTGGGATTAGTGAGTCAGTGTGCACATTCTGGGTAATTCACAGACTGTTAAGCTGGGGAACGCACGACAGCAACATAAACATGGATGTTTTCATAGATGTTATCATCTTATTCGTGAACGGTCGCATGCACGTGAATAAGTTGCATTCAAGAGCTATGATTTGTTTGCTTTACAAGATTGAGCAAAATACAAATTCTACTTTTATGATGATGATAATGATCATGTTCATCATCATCACCATCATCATCATCATCATCTTTCTTCTTTTCATCATCATCATGAATAACAATAATAATAATAATAATAATAATAATAATAATAATAATAATAATAATAATAATGATAATAATAATAATGATAATAATAATAATAATAATAAAAAAAATCATAATCATCATCATTGTCTTTATTATCATCATTATTATTAGATTATATGACAAACCAAAGGAAGAACACAGTCTGTTGCTCGTTAACTCGGGTCAGACACTGTTCTTGACGCTTATGTTTTCTGTTCTGCTGCAGCTGTAGTCGCCTAGAAGGTTTTTTGTCACCGTTTAGAACATAAAATTATTTGAATCAAAGTCGAATTCTGCTGCTTTCTTTAACGCCACACTGTCTCCTATATAAGAGAGTGAGAGAGAGAGAGAGAGAGAGAGAGAGAGAGAGAGAGAGAGAGAGAGAGAGAGAGAGAGAGAGAGAGAGAGAGAGGAGAGAGAGAGAGAGAGAGAGAATACGAATACGAAAATTTATTCAGGAAGGCCATTGGCCCATTCTGAAGGGGCCTGTACAATATCAATATATCAAAAAAGAAATGACAAACATTTTACAAAAGACAAAACATTTTACAAAAGACAAAAAAAAAAAAAAAAATCATGCAAACAGTATACTACAATCTAGGCGGATAGCCTAGTAGTCAGAACATTGCGCTGGCAATTTGAAGACCCGGGTTCGAGTCCGGTCGAGGAGATTTTTCTCCTGGAGTTAACATCAGTGCTGACTCCACTCTCCCCAAAAGTCCTTCGGATGAGACTTTAAACCGAGGCCCCGTGTGCGAACGCACGCAGAACATCTTGCGCACACGTTAAATCCTGTTCCGCTTTTCGTAAGAGTAGGCCATCGTGTGCCGGTGGGAACAGATGACAATATTTACAAAACTGCATACACACGGGGACCGGATGAAAAAAAGCACATGATTGCTTATTCTGTTATCCTCGATATAAAAGAATAAATAAATAAATAAATAAATAAATAAATAAATAAAATAACTTATGGCTATGTTCCGTCTTGTCAGTGCTTTGTGTATATATAATGATAGATTCCTTACTGTAGTCTCGTTGGAGCATGACAACAAAAGTCGTAACCTAAATGCACAAGGATTACGATAATATTTTCCTGCAATGTATTCTTCCCGAAGGTCGTCATAAGCTGGACATAAAAATATGAAGTGAATTTCATCCTCACTATCAGCCTTACACAATGGACATAACAACTGATTAGTGTTAGTTGTTTTACTGAATCTTGCTGAATGTTTCAATATGGGTGAAACTCCAAATCTAAATTTTGTTAGAGCATTTCTTACCAATGTATTCATATTCATTTTCAAGTATGATTCCATTAAGTGATTGTGTTTTAGCAGAGCATATGACTGAAATCTTTCACTCGTTTGAATGTGGTTATTCCATTCTTGCCATCTGCAGTCTACAAGTGTTTGTCTGAAAACTTTAATGAATGCCGAAATTGATTCTACTCCTTGGTTATCCCAAACAAATGAAAACCCATGTCTGTCTAGCATTGTCCTTACTTGTGTAGCCCACGTTACTTTTCCCCTTTGATCCAAAAACATCAACATTTTATATGCTTTACGTGGTATTCTGTGTTCCTCCATACGTGTTAGTCTTAGCCAAAATCTAATACATCGTACATAAGAGTTCAAATATATGGGTTATCTGTTTAACTCACCATACAATAGCTCATTTGGTGTCCTTATATCTACCCCCAGAAATTTTTTCAAACCATAAGTGTGTACTTTTTCTAACTCATATGTTGCTCCATGAAATGCCCATATTTCAGCCCCATACTGTAACATTGGTTGTATCTGTCCATCAAACAGCTTTAAAAATACGATGGGTGAACTGTTTTCTAATCTGCGTAATGTAAAAAGTATTTTCATTAGTGCTTTCTTAGCTCTCCCTGCCAAGTCATCACATGCTGTGAGGAAGCTAAGTTTTGTTGAAAAGTATATGCCCAGATACTTATAACTGTTTACAATCTTCATTTCTTTTTCACCATATACCCATTTCTCTCTTGAAGCTAAGTATCCTCCATTTCGAAAAACTACTACATTACTTTTGGTCATGTTAACCTTCAGTTTAAGATTACTAGCTGCCCTGTAAAGGTTATTCAACTGATTCTGTAGCCCTACTGCTGTTTCTGACAACAAAATATATCATCTGCAAATAATAAAATAAAAAGTTCACAAACATCGTGCGAAAATGTAACACCATGTTTTCCATTTTGAATTATTTCTAGTGCTAGCTCATTAATGAATAAGGAAAACAAAACAGGACTGCATACGTCCCCTTGTTTGACCCCTTTGGTACAGTCAATGATATCTGTGAAATCAGATCCATTTCGTATTCTGGCTTTAACTTCATTATACATACTTCTTATACATTTGTATAGCTTACCGTTTATTTTGTTTTTAGCAAGTATTGGCCATAAGAGTTTTCGTGAAATAGAGTCGAATGCTTTTTCAAAATCTATAAATGCTACATATAACTTACGATTATTAACTAGCTGTTTCTGAACAAATGCCATAAGAGTAAAGATATGATCAATTGTAGAATAATTCTTTTTGAACCCTGCTTGGTATTCCCCAGTACAGTTATTGTCTTTGGTCCACTCTTGTAGTCTTGAATTAATTATAGAACTATATAACTTACTACATACGGTACTTAAAGTTATGCCTCTATAGTTATTTGGATTGTGTATGTCTCCTTTTTTATGGATGGTACAGATAATGGATTCAGTCCACTGCTCAGGATACTCACCGCTATCAAACAAAACATTGAATAGCTTTACAAGAAACATAACAGCACTATCACATGAATACTTGAGAAATTCGCCTATAATGCCATCTGGCCCCGCAGATTTTGAATTTTTAATTTTTCTTAATGCATGTGTGACCTCTTCTTTTGTTATAGGCTGGTTAAACCAGCACTCATTTGTTTCATCACAATCAACTAACTGGGCATCTTGATCAAAATCAGACTCTGTGATATCTAGATCTGTTTCATTTTCTAAAATATTTTTAAAGTGAATAAACCAATCTTCCGTTGTAATATTACAGCTCAGCTTACCTTTACGCCTTGGAACTGTTTTACGAACAGCTTCCCAAAATCTACACTGATCACCTACTGAGGAGACAAGACTGTTCAATAATATGTTTTTGTGTTCTTTTTCTTTTCTTCTTAACATGTTTTTATATTCTCTTTTAGCTTTACAATAATCCACTCTGTCCGTATTACATAATGTTCTACAAAATTTTGAAAGCAGTTTTCTGACTTGTTTTCTTGTAAATTTACATTCACTGTCGAACCAGTCTTTGGTTTTTCTATTATTAGTTCTTTTGTTGTCATAGATTCTTTCCTTCATACATGTAGCTTGCTGTAGTATGCACATATTGAATAAAGACACAGCACTATTTATATCTACATCAATCACATCTGTTGCACGATTAAATGCTTCCTGACATTCTTGACTATTCATTGAATCCATAAACTCAAGCGCATGTTCTGATTTCCATATGTATCTTTCGATAACTGATTTTTCCTTATTATTCTCAAAGTCATGAACATTAACACTTGATGTCTCGATGTATAACTCAACCGGTAAATGATCTGACTCTGATCTTTCAACTACATGCATAATGCTAGTTCCATGAAACATTGAAAAAGATTCTTCACAAACCAAAAAATAATCATTCACGCTACAACCACTCTCTACAATGTACGTAAAATGACCATTTTTATCACCCTCACACACCACCATTCAACATACATAAATCGAGTGATGTACACAAATTCAACAGTTTTTTACCATAGTTATTAAGTATTTTGTCTTGTGATTGTCGTTGTACTTCACTGTATGTTTTGTAGTTTGCTCTCAAATTGTTAAGACAATCATCCATCACTGGCATATGGTCACTTGTTCAGAAGAGAGAGAGAGAGAGAGAGAGAGAGAGAGAGAGAGAGAGAGAGAGAGAGAGAGAGAGAGAGAGTTTATCACTATTATTTTATTTATTTATTCATTTTTTATTCTTATATATCGAAGATAATGGAATAAGCGCTCATGTGCTTTTTTACATGCTGTCCCCGTTTGTATGAAGTTTTGTAAATCTTTTCATCCGTTCCCACCGGCACACAATGACCTACTGTAAGAGTAAGGAAAAGCCTAAGGAAAAGCGTAACAGGATTTACCGTGTGGCAAGATGTTTTTCGTGCGTTCGAACACGGGGTCTCGGTTTATACTGTCATCCGAAGGAGGGAGGGAGGGAGGGAGAGAGAGAGAGAGAGAGAGAGAGAGAGAGAGAGAAGAGAGAGAGAGAGAGAGAGAGAGAGAGAGGAGAGAGAGAGAGAATTCAGAGAGAGAGAATTCAGACTTAACGCACATTGGCCTTGGGCCACAACACACAGGTTGGAGATGTGGGATGATGCTTGAAATGATCATTAATATCGACATGAACATCAAAAGCAAGCGCGCGCGCGCGCGCACGTGTGTGTGTATGTGTGTGTGTGTGTGTGTGTGTGTGTGTGTGTGTGTGTGTGTGTGTGTGTGTGTGTGTGTGTGGTGCATTTGTGTGTGTGTGTGGTGCATTTGTGTGTGTGTGTGTGTGTGTGTGTGTGTGTGTGTGTGTGTGTGTGTGTGTGTGTGTGTGTCTGAGAGAGAGAGAACTCTGAACTCTGAACTCTGAAATTTAATGAATACAGGCCAACAGCCCCTTTCATGGGGAGAAACACAAACATCAACACACTATTCTGTCATAATAATAATGAAGCATGGTAAGAAAGCACAGTAGTTGTTCCACATGAAAAGATTCATTGAAACAATTGTAGAACACATAGGAATAGTTTTAATTCTGGGAAATATTAGCTTTTACGCTTACATATCGTCAATGAAATTCTGTCTAAGTCTGAAAGCAGCTAAAAGGTATTTCGCAAGATTTACCAACGATGCTTGTGAATTACAGGCAAGCACACTGACAAGTGCATTTTCCAGGTTAACATCAACATCAACGTTGAAGTTGAATTTCTGTCTAATGTCCCCATATAAGGGACATTTAAACACAAAGTGTGCTTCATCTTCTTTCACACCTATACACACAGGGCATGCAGTATTATCGTCTGTAGGTGAAAAACGATATTTATGTACATTCAACTGCGACACACCCATCCTGAATTGGGCCAAAATATTTCTGTAACCTTCAACATACAAAATTTCAACATAGTTTTCTAAAGCAAATCTATATTTAACTTTACCATAAATTGAGAACCGTGGGTTTGAATCCAAGTTAATACGCCAGTTGTGACAAAAGTTACTATGTAGTCTCTCTTTCAGCTCTTTCATGAAAATGTTATCGGAGCCACATCCAAACAACCACACTTGTTCAAAACCATTATCACACAGAATATTCTTAATGTAGGATACCCATGTCACATGGCCCTTCTCATGCATAGCAAATAACATTTTATATGCTTTTTTAGAATACCTTTCTTCAGATTGCTTTAACAGTCGTAACCAGTATTTAATACATCTCATAATAGCTGTAATCCAAAGTGGAAAACGACCTAATTCGCCATATACAACATCATTAGCTGTTTTATTTCGAACATGCAAGAATCTTTTACATGCATAAAGATGTACTTGTTCAACTTGGCGATAGACTTTATATCCCCATACTTCAGAAGCATACATAACAAGTGGGATGACTTGAGTGTCAAAAAGTTTAAAGAAAACATCAGGAGAATTACATCCAATTTTTCCCAAAGTGCACATAATATCGTTTACACATCGTTTACCTTTAAGTTTCATTTCTTCCATGGCAGCAGAGAAACTGTTTCTAGTAGAAAAGGTAAGGCCTAAATACTTATACGAGTTCACAACTTCTAATGGACTACCATTCAAAAACCATTTTTCTCTAGCACCAAGAAAGCCACCTTTCCTAAAAACAATGATTTTGGATTTGTCTATGTTTACTGTTAGTTTTAGTCTCTCTGTTTCCTTCTGTAGGTTGTTGAGTTGACACTGTAGGCCTACAGCAGTCGAGGCCAACAGGGTCAAATCGTCAGCAAATAACATCAAATATAGTTCAATCTCACTTGATTCAAGAGTCACACCATGTTTACCTTTTAAGATTAGTTCATAAGCTAGCTCGTTAATCAATAACGAAAATAAGACTGGGCTTACAATGCAACCCTGCTTCAACCCCTGTAAACATTGAAAGAAACTTGAATAGCCTGTCTTACTCTGGCACATTACACATGCTTTAACATTAGAATACATACCCTGAAGCATCTTGAACATTTTACCTTTAATACCTGCCCGAAAAAGCACGGACCACAAAACATTACGATTAACAGTATCATACGCTTTCTTAAAATCAATGAATGCAACATATAGTTTTCTGTGTTTGAGCAAGTAGTTTTCTATCAGTGCGTTTAAAGTAAATATATGGTCTATTGTTGAACGGCCTTTTC
>CM060325.1:27521236-27528736 GCA_030674155.1 Stramonita haemastoma | reverse complement strand
TCTCTCTCCTTCTCTCTCTCTCTATCTCTGTGTCTGTCTGTCTGTCTGTCTGTCTGTCTGTCTCTCTCCTATCTCGATCACACACACACACACACACACACACACACACACCACTCACTCACTCACACACACGCACGCACGCATGCACGCATGCACGCACACACCAGAGAGTTGGTTCGATTATTAATTATATTATATATATATATATTATATATATATTATTTTTATATATATTATATATAAATATATATATATATTTTTATTCATATATTTACACAACAACACACACACACATATCTATCTATCTATCTATCTATCTATCTATCTATCTATCTATCTATCTATCTATCTATCTATCTATCTATCTATATACCGTAAAATCCCTAGCATAAGCCCACCATCTAGCAAACGCCCATCCCCCACTTTGGGCCAAAAGTTGTGCAAAGGGGTAGCTACCTAGCAAACGCCCACCCTGCTTTTTTCATAGAGACTATGCTCACTTTCACTAGAATTTGTGCAGACTGTTCTAAAAGTCATCTTTCCCCCTTCTGTACCTTTTCGGGTTTCTTTCCTTTTTTCTTATTCCATGTCCCCTCTCCTCACTCCCACCCATCCCCAACAAAGTGACTTAAAATTACGTCATGCTTTTTCCACTGACGTCTTTTATCTGTCACTGACGTACGGGCACTTTGACGACGCTTCCTGATGGCCGGAAGTTGGTTCTTGAATTTCTGTGTGCCATTTTTGCCTAAATGCCGAAGCGACAGTCTTACATGTATCTTTCAAATTGAAAGCCCTCCAGTATCTGGATAACGAAGCAGGTGGGAACGTTTCGAAGTGTGCCCGTGAATTTTCTGTGGATAGGAAGAGGATCAGGGAATGAGTGAAAACAGAGATAGACTTGAACAGCAGTACGGAAAAGACAAACAAAAACGAAAACTGTCAAAAGGACCAGCAGTTAGATCTGAACATGTCGACCAAGGTGTGCTGCATTATCTGGAAGATGAAAAATCTGAAGGCAGGGTATTGCGAAACAAGACCTACAACGACCTACAACGGAAAGGATGGAACTCGTTGGCCTTCTTTGCCTCAAAGTCCCTTTTTTTCTATGTTCCTTCACTTCTACTCACATGACCTAACTTACTGCTTTCGGGATTTGTATTCGCTCAATTACACGGTTGAGCACAAAAAATACTTTGTGCAAAGGGGTCTATCCCTAGCAAACGCCCACCCCCAATTTTGCCCTAAATTAGTGCAGGGGGGGGGGGGGGGTATGCTAGGTGTATTTTTACGGTATATATATATGTATATATATATAACAAAAACCGACCCCAGAGAGGTTTTCTTAAGAGTTGCAAGGTAGTGTTAGATGGTTGATTCAGTCCTTAAACCGGCTCAACTCCGCTGGGACTCTATTGCAATCAAAGAAAGAAAAAAGGTTTTGCCAGGATCCACGTTCATACCAAATCATTGACAATACGAGTAATACAGGCTACACACCACCATTATATTTTGTCACGTTTCCTTCTGTTTTTCTATAATTATTATTACTCTTGCATTCATATTTCAGGTACTAAGGCATCCACAGAATATAAAATATAATTTTTTGTAAAGACTATCCCCTGACTAAAAACTCATGTGATTTTGCACAAATTTGGTAAGTTTGAATTTTTTTCGGAAAATACTGTAGCCCCTCAGTCATGTGCTAGCTTCCTAACTGCAATATGCATGCGCAGTGTCAACACAGTAGGAACACAAGCAATCCTCATCTGATGATCATTTCCAAATGTTGCTCTATGTCCTCAGTCTCCAAAACAAATACACAGTGCATCATGTCTTACTTTAAAAAAAATCTGTGAAAATCACCCCAAAAATTCATACTTTAAAAAAAATCGAGAAATTCACCCCCCAAAATTCATACTTTAAAAAATCTGTGAAAATCAGCAAAACATTTTCCGACTAGTACTCTATAGAAGATACTACACGACCTACAAACTAATAAAAGAATGTAACCAAACTTGTGTCCTTAAGTGGATGTTGTAAACTGTACAGGCTCAACAGATAAAACTCCTTCGGTCTGAAATTTTCTTACGGAAACTCCCGGTGGAGTGCTGCGTACATACTGCACTTGGTAAGATGGTACTCGTTTTAAGTTCGCAGTCTCGACTGAATTTTCATTCATTTGATATCTTTATGCTGCCATTATTTAGGGTCGTGATTTTATCTGCATTGATATAAAACGAAGTGCTAATCAGTTTCGAAATAGTCTCCATTTAACTTTGAATGAGTTTGCTCAGGTGAACGTCTTAATCGAGTTAAGGACGGGGAAAACACTTAAGGACACCACACCTGCGTACATCTCCACTGCTGTGCCGAGACACCATGCTATTTAATCAATTGATCTTCTTAAGTTTTACCAAGGATCGCGAAGCTTACAAACTGTCCATACACCACATTTTCTAAGACATCCATTAGCAAGAGCACAAATCCATATATTTACTTTAGAATATTTTCTTCACCCAAATGGGGATCTGGATTAGGGAATTTCCGATATGCCTACTAGATCTTCTTCATGAAGGCACTTATCACGAAGGATAAGCCAACCATAATTTTGGCATAAAAAGTAAGAAAACTCACCAGCTTCAATCGACCAGGTGCCGCCCAGAACCCAGCCTGCGAAGACCCTTCCTATCCAATATCTGTTCGGTCATTAGGGCTTGTCAGCACAAGGACAAACTGGACCGCTTCTTTCCTGCTGGTAGATAGGTGGTCTAGAGGCAACGCACCTGCCCAAAGAGCAAAATGTCCGGGTCAACAGTATGTGGTGGCTCAAACCTAGTTTGGGCCCGAAACTTTTCCCTCATCCATTTAGACCATGAGTGGTGGTCTGGTTGCTAATCTTTCGGATGAGACGATAAACCAGGGTTTCGTGTGTTACACATTATTATTTAGCGCACGTAAAAGAACTCACGGCAACACAAGAGTTGTCCCTGGCAAAATTCTGTCGGAAAAAAGCCACTAGAGAAACAAAGAGTTGCAACGTAAAAAAAAAAAAAAAAGATAAAAAAAGAAAAGAAAAAACTGGGTAACGCTTCTCTAGTAGCGACGCGCTCTACCCGGAGAGAGTAGATCCCAAAATTCACATAGAGAAATCTGCCATCACTTAAAGTGGTATAGCCTACAATACAATGCAATACAATACAATACAAAACAGCTCTTAAAATGAAAGAGTTGTTAAACCAAGTCCCAGTTACACATACTTGTTTGTTTCTTTGTTCCCTTCCTTTCAAAACTGAGGTATGACATAAGCTTAACTGTTTCTATTTTTACCCATGCAGTTAAGATCTATACTAACTCAACTCCCCGAGAAAGCCCTTCGGATGAGACTATAAACCCAGGCCATGAGTGTAAACTGCACGCAGAACATCTTGCACACACTGTTAAAACCCATTTTACATATCGGAAGAGTATGCCATTTGTACCAATAAGAACAGATGAGAAAAAGATTCATTAAAAAAAAAACCCACACGCACAGTAGTTGTGTGTATACACATCAACCTTGAAGTCGAAATGCGGCGACCTTAATGACAGGCAATAACGGTCGTACACCTTAGGTGAACCGTTACGCACACGCAAAAATCGCACCATGCATTGGTGAACCTCGTAGCTTTAGCCGATGGACGAAAAAGAAAAACCCAAAACTCCATGGGGACAATATGGATACAGTAGCATAAACTCAACCCAAGGGGGGACGGATAGCCTAGTGGTCAGAATATTGCCCTCGCAATTTGACGACCCGGGTTCGATTCCGGTCGAGGAGATTTTTCTCCTGGAGTTATCATCAGTACTGACTCCACTTTCCCCAAAAGTCCTTCGGATGAGACTGTAAACTGAGGCCCCGTATGCGAACACACGCAGAACATCTTGCTCTTACGTTAAATCCTGTTCCACTTTTCGTAAGAGTAGGCCAGCGTGTGCCGGTGGGAACAGATGACATTTACAAAACTGCATACACAAGGGGATTGGATTAAAAAAAACACACACAAGAGTGCTTATCCCATTATCCTCGATATAAAAAATAAAATAAATAAAAAACCCACGCTTTCAACTGCTGACAGATCACGAGCCACGACGTCCTACCCACTAGGCTAGCTAGGCTACCCATCTCTCAAAGACAAATCGCTGAGCTTGATAAACAGGATCCATTAACGCTATGTCAGCAGCAGCCAACGATCAGTACCGGTGCCCAAAATCCCTGTGAGATTATCACGCTAATGTCGAGTTCGTTTCACCCTTGATTGGATCAAGGTGTGATCCCAAACATCAATAATGTATCGTTGTGAAGTACGTGTTTAGGCAAGGAGGGTTTTTTTTGGTCTACTTTTTTAAATTAAGAAAAAGGATCGATAGCTAGCATGACTGTTTCCTTAGGATTTACTGTCTACTTTTCGAAATTTGATACTAGTAACAGGTAAAAATTAGGAGAGAGAGAGGGGGGGGGGGTATGAGAGAAAGAAGGGGTGCAGAGACAGAGAGAGGGAGGGGGGAGAGACAGAAATGAAAAATGACAGACGCACAGAGAGACAGACAGAGTGAGAGACAAAGACAGAGAGACAAAGAGACAGACAGTAAAAGAGTGATATATATATATACATATATATTATATATATTATTTTGTGTGTGTTATAATCATATATATATATTATATATATATAATACATAGAGAGAGACAGAGACAGACAGAGACAGGCAGAACAGACAGACAGACAGACAGACAGACAGACAGACACACACACACACACACACACACACACACACACACACACACACACACACACACACACACACACCACACAGATAGACAAGGACGAACTGACAGACAGATGATATAGAATAACGCATGCAGCAACAACAACAATGGCAAAATAATGGATAAATGAGACACAAGGAGGCAAAATGATACAGTATACACATACAGTAGTGTTCTGTGTATCCACAAAGACAGTATTCAAAGCAGAGCAGCGGAGGGCTACATACACCCTATAAAAACGGAATTAAGGGTTTTTTTTAGCTGCTTCCTCTTCTTCGATAAGAAGGAGGGTGGCAGCATGGCCAAGACACTCTCCTGCCAACAAATAAACCGTGAAGTTCTGGGTTCGATTCCCAGCACCGCCCCTTCTTTTCAGTTTGATGAAAATATCGAAGTATATGTCAACGTCTTTCGTATGAGACTATAAACGGAGGCCCCGTGTGCAAACACGCGCAGAACATCTTGCTCACATATTCAAAACTCGTTCTACCTTTCGAAAGAGTAGGCCTTTGTGTGCCGGTGGGAATGTATGACAGCCCCCCCTCCCTCAATCAGCATGCACACAGGTGTCGTGCTTAAGACATCATCCCTAAAGTCGAAAAATGGCTACGTAAATGATATGTGTGTGTGTGTGTGTGGGGGGGGGGGGGGGGGGGGGATGGGAGGGATGGGGGTAATGGGGGGGGGGCGGTTGCATACGTATAAATATCACCTTTGGTGAACCTCGGAGCTCAAGCCGAGGAACGAAAACAAAATTCACCGTGACGTTCCTGTCCTGCTGTTCTCACACCAAACATTCTGACTGTTTCATCCCCCCTCCTCCCCTATATATATATATATATATATATATATATTATATATATATATATATATATATATATATATATATATTATATATATGTCTGTGTGTATGTGTGTGTGTGTCTGTGTGTGTGCGTGCGTGCGTGTATGTGTGTATGTGTGTATGTGTGCGTGCGTGCGTGCGTGTATGTGTGTATGTGTGCGTGCGTGCGTGCGTGTGTGTGCGTGCGTGCGTGCGTGCGTGTGTGTGTGTGCGTGTGTGTGTGTGTTCGATCGTCACTTCGCATTCTCAAGGCCAGATATCAGCATTATCATACATATGCTGTACTTCATACCGGGGCCATGGTGTTCTTATCATTGTATTTATGATTAAATATTTTTAAAACATAACAGGAATAGAGTAACAGATATCAATTTCCTGCTATGATAATACCACCAGTTTTGTTCGTTTGTTTGGTCTTTTTTTCTCTCTCACAAATCTCTAAGTAAGGGGGAATAGAATGCTGACTGTCGGAGATGGGGGCAGGGGTGGAAGGAGGGGGTGGGGAGGGGGTGGGAGAGGGTGGCGGTAAGTCTAGAGTTTAGAGCATCGAGCTCGTGATCTGGCAGCCCAGCTTTGAGCTACCACCGAGACACTCGTTAAAGTGGATTCCCCTCCCCACACCCCCACCCCCGGAGTAAACACCAGTACCGACTCCACTTCCCTGAAAGTCCTTTGGGTAAGACTATAAATCGAAGACCTGTGTGCGAGCGCACGCATAGCATCCTGCACACACGTTAAAATCCCGGTCCACTTATTGGAAGAGTAGGCCATTTTGGGCCAGTAGGAACGGATGAAAAGAAAATTCAGCAGAAAGCAGGTGCACACAGAGTGTCCCTTTTTTCATCTTCCTCGAAGCCGCAATACAACTACCTGAAAGGTGGGTAAACTGTCGCATACGCACATTCTCCCCCCTCCCCCCCTCCCCCCAGTGAAACCTCGGAGCTCTTGATGATGAACAAGCAAAGACGATGAATGCTGAGAATGACTAGAAACAATATCTTCAGCAATGTTTACAAGATCTCTTATGATATAATCAACATGAAATGGTTTCAACAGAGAATCATGCCCAGCTCTATGGTTACAAAAGTTTTATTTATAAGGTGGTCATAACAAATAATACACAGAAGAACAACCAACAACAGAAACGACACAAACTGTGCGTTAATCAGTTTTAGTGCGTAACATATCTTTCAATCTTTAAAAGGTCACTTAAACTGGAAAACATACTTGTGTCAAATAAAGGCTTCTATCACCGTTGCAGACATTTTTTTGCGTGTAACACACATAGTTTGTGGTGTGTTGTGTGTGTGTGTGTGTGTGTGTGTGTGTGGTGTGTGTGTGTGTGTGTGTGTGTGGTGCGCGCGCGCGAGCGTGTGCGTGCGTGCGTGCGTGTGCGTGCGTGTATGTGTATGTGTGTGTGTGCTACATGTGTGTGCTACGTATGTATGTATGTATGTATGTATGTATGTATGTATGTATGTATGTATGTATGTATGTATGTATGTATGTATGTATGTATGTATGTATGTATGTATGCGCGCGCGCGTGTGTGTGTATGCGTGTGTGTGTGTGCGTGTATGTTATGCAATTTTCCACAGCACAAGTGAGGTGAGAAACGACAACGAATATCGATCTCGGTTAGACGAGCTAGGTGTACGAAGTACAAAGCCATTCTATTAAGCCTGAGAAACACCCTGTCAATAACACGCGAGAAGCTTTTCTCTTCACCACAGAGCCTGTGTGATGGGGACACTGTGAACCGGTACACTCACTGCTGCCTCATGTGTAGGGAGGGAGGTGCAAGTTCTTCATCGAACGCTCAAGCAGTCACTATTGTTGTCTGTCG
>CM060325.1:27501236-27508736 GCA_030674155.1 Stramonita haemastoma | reverse complement strand
TGCCTCTGGGTGTGCTTTTTCTTTTTTTACATCCATTCCACGGCTGTGAGTGACAGTGTGAATGTAGCCTTAAGGATGTTGGAGAAATTTGATTTCATACACACATTTCCTATCATTATTGTTGAGGGTGTAGTTTAGTCACTCCTTGCATTTCCTGAAGAAGAAACTGCAATAGTTTTCGAAATTGGTCCAACAGACAGTCTAGATTTTAAAAAAAGATGTCACAACCGACAGCCCCCACCCCCCTTCCCATTCCCATGAATAGAATGATCTGAATCCATTTGGTCCAAATGCCTGTCCAGTCTTATTTTTGTTTTGTACCGGTGTGTTTTGTTAGGAATTTTCATTCTAAATGAAAGTGGTGCAACTTTTCCCAGTTTTATTTTATGTTATGTGTGGTGTTGACATATTGTTTTTGTTTGTCTTTTTGTTTGTTTTTCTCTCCTGTTCTAACAGGCTGATGAACAATGGCCAACCAAATAGATTAAAACATTTATGATAATAATAATAATAATAATAATAATAATAATAATAATAATAAATGGAATTTCTATAGCGCTATATCTTGCAGAAACAAATCAAAGCCCTTGCATTCAACCAATGCTTACTATGCAGCCAAGAACAATTTAGACTTTTAACAAAGTCAAATGTACACACACACACACACACACACACACACACACACACACACACACACACACACACACACACACACACACACACGCACACTGCTGTCATGCTCCCTCCCAAACCTTTCAACCACCACACAGGCGGTATCCACACAGCACACGTGGCAGCATTCTATGGACAAAATTTAGTGCAGTTTGCCAATGTAGGAGAGAAAACAAAAGTAGATTTAGACAGCCAATGAAATTTATTTGTTTCCCTTTCAGGCTGCTGAAGAGAAAAAGAATCAAACAACCTAAGTAAACCTAATCAGTTTTTGAAAAAAAAGTTAGTGACACACTGTGTGTTTATGCATTTATTTATTTAATTTCTTCCTTTTTTCGAGGGTAACAAGGGCTTTTTGATTTACATCAAGTCCCTGTGTGCATGTGGTTTTATAAATTTTGTCATGTGTGTGTGTTTATTTATTTATTTATTTATTTATTTATTTATTCTTTTATTTCAAGGATAATGGAGTAAGCAATCCTGCCTGCCTGCCTGCCTGCCTGCGCGCGCGCGCGTGTGTGTATGTGTGTGTACGTGCATGTGTGTGTGTGTATGTGTGCGTGTTTTCTTTAAATCATATATCTTACAAACTAATTTTGAACTCATCAATAGAAAACTTATAAACTCATCAATGGGAAAGGGTTAGCTAAACTCATCAATGGAAAACCTTCACTCTGAACTATTCAACAGAAAGCGTTGGCTAATCACATAAAACAAAAAAAAAACCACCAAATACATGACAACTCTGATAAGATTTGAAACAATGCCCGATAAATCTCTTTCCAAAGACCCAATATGATGCAGCGTGTAAAACCAGCCTTGACAAGCTGACAGTGTTACAGAAAAAGACAGAAAACCTTAGCCAGCCAGCCCGAATAATATGACCACTCTCGCCAAGCTAGCTGCAGCCTTCATTTCCAAGGCTCCCTTCATCTCGTCGCCGCAGTGGGTTTATTTTTTGCCGGACAAATTACTTCAGACATTCCGTGTTCCCAGTGAGCATCTCGGTTTACTTTTCCCCGTGTTTAATTTCACGCTGCCGTTGCTGGATGAATCGGTGTCACGTGTCATTCAAACTCCGGCTCCAGGGTTCAGACATTAGAGAGCTGTGGGGATGCTGGCGCCCCCACTGTCTCCTGCGCTGAAGAGTGCAAAGGGAGAGTAGCCTATTCTACGACAACCAGTGTGGAGAGTGTCATTGACTTTTTTGTTTTGTAAAATCGTTAACTTTATTACCAGTTATTTTTTTCTCTCTTTTTCCTCCCTTCTCTAGCAGCATAAAAGAAAACTGATGACAGAACGCTTTGGGCTTTGTCTCGGACAAATTAGATTTCACGTTTGCACCAGCCACCATTTTGCACTGACTAGCACGTTAGCTTACAGCTGGACAGCCGTGGGTTCAAATCCTTATAAGAATCATGATACTTTTTTTCGGAATCTGGCCCGGCTTTTACCTAACGTGAGTTTGATATGGGCTCTCTGGTTAGATAGAACTACACAGAGGACAGTGCAGGGTCCTTATAGCTGGTGGCCCCATGACGGCTTAATATTGATACTCTTCTATGTGAATTCTGACTCTGATGCTGTGACGTGACGAGCTTGGGGTGGAGAGAAAGAAATAAGTGGAGTGGATACAGGAGGAAAAGGTTGTCACAGCAGATGAGGCAGCAAAAAACATGATTCTCAACATGTTCAGTGACATACAAAAAAAGGACATAAAACTGGTTGTGCTGAACTTGGTGACACAAAGCCTCGGTTTATAATATCATCCGAGAACTTTCGGGTGGGTGGAATCAGTACTAATGTTAACTCGGAGGGGAAGGGGGGGAGGAAGAGGGGAATCTCCGCAAACTGGCGTCAGGGTTTTGGCTTGAACCTGGGCTAGTTCCCTAGCCGCCAAATTGCGAGTGCAACGCTCTAACCAATAGGTTGTCCCATCCCAGCCTCCTGCCACTCCGAGGCCTCGCCGGTTTGCTTTTGCTTTTTGTTTGTATAGATGCACAATATGACAATGGAACTATACATGTAATAAGTCATCAAATAAGTTTCATCACCCACTTCCAAAGAGATGAAGCTACTAAATTACACATTAGTGCATTTGTGTTTGTTTTGTTTTTTTCGCTTTCATTACTACACCATTTTTATTTCGATCTCTAAAACTGCATAGATGTTGTTGTTGATTTAAATGTCCTATATCCCAAGTGTTTATCCACTTCTTTGTTTAAGAGTTTCCTAACTGGATCGGTGGTCTAGAGGTAACGCACCTGCCTAGAAAACGAAAAGTCCGGTTCCAAGTATGCTGTGGTTTGAGCCCCGTTTCAGCCAGAAACGTTCCCCACTTTCCCATCCACTTAACCGTGAGTGGTGGTCTGGGTGCTAGTCTTTCGCATGAGATGATAAACTGAGGTCCAGTTTATGTCAAAAACACCAAAACAACAAGGAAGTTGCCCTTGGAAAAATTATGTAGGTAAAAAGCTACACTGTATAGGGATTATATACAAGCAGACGGAACAAAGTTTTAAAAAAATAATAATGGATGGCGTTGCTTTTGTGGTGAGGTGCTCTCTCCGGGAAGAGCAGCCCCAATGCCACACAAGAGACCTACAGACACTTTAATAATAATAAAAAATACGGTTAAAAGAATCCAGCACAAACTTGCTGCCCGCGTGCATCATACTTTTCGATGCATTCTATTCTTTCATGGCTGTTTACTTCATGCTACATGCGCTACCTCCCCATCTTCCTAATATGGCCAACACTAACTTGTTTTGAAAAGACCTTTGAGCGCAAAATCTTATGGCGGGCGATTTTGTTTTCTTTCCTCTTCTTTCGGGCTTCTTCATTCTAGTAATCACTTCTCTACCTTTGATGCCATGCTCAAACTGAAATAGCGCAGGGCATTTGAGCATGGGGGGATAAAAGAAAGCTGTAGAAAGGGAGAAAGAGAGAGGGGGGAAGGAGGGAGGGAGAAAGAGAGAGAGAGAAGAAGAGAAGGAGGGAAGGAGAGAGAGAGAGAGAGAGAGAGAGAGAGAGAGAGAGAGAGAGAGAGAGAGGGGAGGAGGAGAGGGGAGAGAGGGGAAGGAGAGAGGGGTGCACAGAGAGAGATAGACACGGAGGGAGAGAGACAGAGACACAGAGACAGACAGACAGACAGGGACAGAGAGAGACACATAGAGAGAGAGAGACGGAGAGAGAGAGAGAGAGAGAGAGAGAGACAGAGACAGAGACAGAGACAGAGGGAGAGAGAGAAAACAGAGAGAGACAGACAGAGAGACAGAGAGAGAGAGACAGAGAGACTCTTTGGCCCTCCAGTGAAAACCTCTTTGATGATCCATGTGCCATCATAATGATTAAAGCCTCCGGATCTTTGCGACAGTTTCGTGTTTCCCAGGTTATCGCTCTTTTGCAACATCTCGCTGTAGATCGGTGCTGTGACACTGACGGGACTCGGGGCCATTTTCTAGATTAAACAATTGGATGGACGGAGTTTTTTTCCTTCCCTGTTCCTCGGCTAGAGCCCTGAGGTTCACCAGTGGCGAGATCGAGATTTTTTCCGTACGTACGCGACCGTTTTTTTTGTCCACAACAACAGGTAGCTGTATTCAGACTTCGGGGATGTATGCAGGGTATATGGGTGTGTCCGTTAACCCCACTGAATGCTGACATGATTGAAGGGATCTTTAACGTGCGTGTTTTATCTTCTGAATGAGTGTATTTAAACGCGAAGGGAATGAAGGCAGATCTGCACTTAAAGTTGACCTGGTTAAAACTCCCCCCCCCCCTTTCAATTCTTCAGACACCGATGCCGGGATTCGAACCCACGACTTATTCAGCCATAGGATGGAAGTTGAATGGTTTTAACCACTCCGCTATGGGGTGGGTCAAAGATTTTGAAATAATCTTGTCTAATCTGATTCGTGATGGATCCAAAAATTCCTAGAAAAAAACAAACCTTTCCAACTTGAAATCATTACACTTTCATTTCGTTCTCAATCTAGTTTTCTCTTAACAAAAAAAAAAACTGGATTGCTTCAATATCTTAATTTTTTTTAATGAAAAGCAATGGAAAAAGCCATTTTGTACTATCCCCATTCCATCAAGATTTCACGTTTCTTTTCAGACAGTTATTAATGACATCATTCCGGGAGTTAATGATAGCCTGTGACCCATGAGTCATATCAGCAGGTATCCATCAGGTATGGCTGATGTTTATCAGGTATGGCTGGTATTCATCAGGTATGGCTGGTATTCATCAGGTATGGCTGGTGTTTATCAGGTATGGCTGGTATTCACCAGGTAAGGCCGGTGTTCATCAGGTATGGCTGGTGTTCATCAGGTATGGCTGGTGTTCATCAGGTATGGCTGGTGTTCATCAGGTATGGCTGGTATTCATCAGGTGTGGCTGGTATTCACCAGGTATGGCTGGTGTTCATCAGGTATGGCTGATGTTCATCAGGTATGGCTGGTGTTCATCAGGTATGGCTGGTATTCACCAGGTATGGCTGGTGTTCATCAGGTATGGTTAGTATTCACCAGGTGTGGCTGGTGTTCATCAGGTGTGGCTCGTAATCATCAGGTATAGCTGATGCCTATGTAGCATCCATCAGCAGTAATGTGTGGTAGCCATAAATAATAATGTGTTATTCATAAGGAATTATGTGGTATTCATCAGTAATGATAGGGTATTCATCAGTAATGCTGTGGTATCCATCAGTAATGATGTGGTATCCATCAGTAATGAAGTGGTATCCATCAGTAATGATGTGGTATCCATCAGTAATGATGTGGTATCCATCAGTAATGATGAGGTATCCATCAGTAATGATGTGGTATTCATCAGCAATGATGTGGTATTCATTAGCAATGATGAGGTATTCATCAACAATGATGTGGTAATCAGTCAGGGAAGGTAAAGCAGTGAGGGAGAGGAGATGGGTGCCACCCTCAATAATATCCTGGCCCCTAGGGAAGCTGAGGTCTCTGCGCCTCGTTCCCCTCCGACCACACAGGTTATGGGACACCTTTATGTTTACACCTGTAATATGTGGTATTCATTAGCCATGGTTGTTATCCATCAGTATCGGTAATACACACATGTCACTGACCACACTGCCACCTTTTTAGTGGCTCTGAGAGAAGTGCCGGGTAAATTTTGCACTGGGAAACAGATCTGGTTTTGTAAATGATACGAACAATACGATGATATTTTTTTCATCTTTAACGAGAAGGAACTGTCCAGCAGTAGCAGTTTTGTCATCGATAATGGCGCTGTGCTCTCCTAACAGAGAGAAAGGACTGCGTAGTCCTTTTTTTCTCATCAAAGACAAAAATGTATTGTTTTTCACCTTTTCTGTCTGTCTGTCTGTCTGTCTGTCTGTCTGTCTGTCTCTCACTCACTCACTCACTCTCTCTCTCACTCTCTCTCTCTCTCTCTCTCTCTCTCTCTCTCTCTCTCTCTCTCTCTCTCTCTCTCTCTTTTGCCACACTTTATTGATTAATCTTGATGATGAATGGATATGAAGGACAAATTTACCGATGCGCTCTTCGTAGATTTTTCAAAAACCCTTTGATGTTATTGATCATTCTGTGTTACTCCGTAAACTGGCTATGTAAAAAAAATGTTATCACACCTTGTCGCTCTTACACTCGTTTGCCTCGAACCACATCATTAAGTCTTTTTTTGGCTTTAAATGATAAACACTCGGGATTTCCGATGCAACATTTTGGTGTTCCACAAGGGTTAGTGTTGGGCCTCTTCTTTTTCTCTCTTTACAAACGACCTTCCATTATGCATTAAGGACAGCGTAATTGAACTCCTTGCTTTTGATAATTCTGTTTATTCATCCAATGTTAAGTAGACTGCCTGTTAATTTGTTGCGTGGATGAAAATTGATCATATGTCTGAGATTAACAAAAAGTTGTATATATCATATTTACTTCCAGAAGAAAATGACAAAATATGCTGTCGATGATACCGTAAGCAGTGAAATAGACTCTTAAAATCTTTTAGCAGTTGATATTGATAATAGTCTCTGATGATCTTCTCGCATTATCAATTCAAAGATTTTTATCAAAATGTGGTTCAATATTCCGAAAATTAAGCATAGACTGTGTCTGAACAGAATACGATATAGGCAGTGAAAATAGTTTGAAACCACTGTGACATATATATATATAATATATAAATAAAATTATGTCTGTGTCTGTGTGTCTATGTGTATATCTGTGTACTTGCAACATTCCTTGTAATGTAATGTTTACTCTTATTGGTTTAAGCTTCAATTTCCGTCCCTCTTTGTAGTTACTTTTGCGAACGGGTTGAAAAGACCGTGAATACAATAAAGTATTTGGCTTTGTGACACTCTCTCTCTCCTCTCTCTCTCTCTCTCTCTCTCTCTCTCTCTCTCTCTCCTCTCTCTTCTCTCTCTCTCTCTCTCTCTCTCTCTCTCTGTAAGTAATGTGTGTGTGTGTGTGTGTGTGTGTGTGTGTGTGTGTGTGTGTGTGTGTGTGTGTGTGTGTGTGTGTGTGTGTGTGTGTGTGTGTTGTGTGTGTGTATGTGTGTGTGTTTAAGATTAAAGAGAAAGATCAAAGACCCAAGTTGCCGTCTAGACCTACAGCCTTTCTCTCTCAGACTGCTGTATTGATTGTACACAGAGACAATCATCATAGCCAAGGTACCACGGCCAAAAAAAAAAGTTCTTTGAACTATAATCTTGTTTTCGCTGGTACCATTTCACTAGATGAGGGAAAAGGTCCTTTTCTGTGGATATTTTGTTTTTGTTAAACAGGCCTTGTTGATTTTATCGAAAACAATCTTGCTTTAGTTAG
>CM060325.1:27493736-27496236 GCA_030674155.1 Stramonita haemastoma | reverse complement strand
TGTCGGTAGTAGTAGTAGTAGATAGTAGTAGTAGTAGTAGTAGTAGTAGTAGTAGTAGTAGTAGTAGTAGTAGTAGAAGTAATAGCAGCAGCAGGAGTACCAGCAGCAGCAGCAGCAGCAGTAGCAATAACAGCGGAAGTAGTAGTAAAATGTGGTATGTCTAGTGTAGGTATGTTAGTAGTAGTGATAGTAGTATCAAGGATAGATAGTCTATGTAAAACTAGCAAAAGTAGTATCACGAAGTAGTAGCATAGCAGAATAGTAGTGATTAGCAACAGAGCATGACATAACAGCGGAATGTATGTTAAAGTGTTGGTATTAAGTAATAGTAGCATAGCAGCAGCAGAGCACTAGTAGTATAGTATTAGTAGTAGAGTATAGCTAATGCGGGTAGAGCAGCTAGCAGACAGCAGTATAGTAGTAGTAGTAGTAGTAGTAGTAAGTAGTAGTAGTAGTAGTAGTAGTAGTAACAGAAATAGTAAAAGTCATCAGTAGAAGCAAAAGCAGTAGTAGCCAGATAGCAGCAGCGAGCAGCAGAGCAGCAGCAGCAGCAGAGAAGTAGTAGAGTAGTAGTAGTAGTAGTAGTAGTAGTAGTAGTAGTAGTAGTAGTAGTAGTAGTAGTAGTAATCTCATCAAACAAGGCTCTACAAATCAGTCGGCCTACAGAGAAGTCTTCACCGTTGTATCTGTCTGTCTCTGGATACTAGACATGTGAGTGATGTGCATATCGGTACGAGAGTAACTGGACATGAATGGTAAAATCTGGTAAAATGATGTATAGTACATTTGCTCTGAACAGATTCTTTAAAATTTTGAGGAAGAAGAAGAATTTGAAAAGATTGAAGGAAGGAGATGGAGGAGGAGTAGGACGATGAAGGGAAAGAAGAAGAAGGTACACTCACTTCTCTTTGCTGGAAGCTTTTTTTCATTTTGCAATTTTTTGTTGTTGTTTGGTTAGTTGGACTTTTTCCGAATTACTTGCTTTATTCTAAACATTGACCTCTGCTTATTGAAGTTTGGACTGGCCAATATTGACCTAGAAAGAATAATTCAAGGAGGGAGACGAAGAGGCAGACCGAATAAACAATGAGAAGACAACATCAGAGAGCGAACTGGCCTGGAATGGATGGACATTTCGAAAGCTGAGAACAGCGAAAAGTGGAGGAAGCTGGTTGGTAAATCTTCAGTGGTGCCCTATCAGTCGACCAGAATAAAGAATAAGTGAACGTTAGGAAACGAAATCGGTAATACTGGAAAACACCTGTCACGTTCAGTGAAAATACGTCACGACACGACTTGTATTACTTCACTTGATCTGTCAACATTACATCTGTACTAATTATTTGTGACACTTCTGAACAAAATACTAGCACAGATACTGTATTTATATGACATCCGTTGAAGATGAGTACAGTACGCGTGGGTGTTCACATAAATGTGCAATGTTTTGACATGATATGTATTTATTATATGTGTGCGTGTGAAATGAATAGTGTGTACGTGAATGTTTGTGCACAGGTCGGGATGTTTACACACCTGCTCTCTGTCTCTGTCGGCCTGTCTGTCTGCCTGTCTGTCTATCTGTCTGTCTGTCTGTCTGTTTCTCTCTCCTCTCTCTCATCTTCTCTCTCCTCTCTCTCTCATCTCCTCTCTCCTCTCTCTCTCTCTCTCTCTCTCTCTCTCTCTCTCTCTCTCTCTCTTCTCGATACACACACACACACATCACAACACACACTCACACATCACACACGTGATGTGTTGTGTGTGTGTCGTGTTGAAGTTGGTGTAGTGGTGTGTGTCATTGTGTGTTGTTGTGTGTGATGTTATTATTATTGTATGTTTACCCCTTCAGAATGGACTTTGACCTAACTGAATAAATCATCTGAAGTCTGTATAACAATCACCTCTATTTATCTATCTTCTATCTATCTATCTATCTACTCTATCTATTATTATCACCTTTCTATCTTATCTATCTAAACTATCTATCTGTCTGTCAGTCATCTATCTATCTATCTATCTATCTATCTATCTATCTATCTATCTATCTATCTACTACCTATCTATCTATCATACACATTTATCACAGCCACATCACATCCCATCACATTACATATCATCACATCACGCATTCATTTTTCGTTGTCATCAATCCGCAAGTACCATCACAACTCAGTCACTCACACTCCTCAACCACAACAACAAAACAGGCAGACGAGAGAAATAGGGGGTGGCATCAGTTCCTGCTACTACTACACCCGTGCGCGACACATTCCTTCCTACCAGCGCTCCAGAGAGAGAGAGAGAGAGAGAGAGAGAGAGAGAGAGAGAGAGAGAGAGAGAGAGAGAGAGAGAGAGAGAGAGAGAGAGAGAATCAGAGAGAGAGAGAGAGGAGGGAGGCAGGCCGGCAGGCGCAGTGACACTTTTGTCTCTTGCCCGTTTACGCGTCAGTTCAGTTGATGGAACACTTTGTGCAGCAGTGGTTGTCGCCCCTGACGCA
>CM060325.1:27466236-27486236 GCA_030674155.1 Stramonita haemastoma | reverse complement strand
TCACAAACAGAAAAAAAAGAAAGGAAGGCAGGAAGAAGGAAAGAAAGAACGAACGAAAGAAAAAGAAAGAAAGAAAGAACGAAAAAGAAAGAAAGACAGAAAAAAGAAAAGGAATCAAGCAAGAAAGAAAGACAGACCGAAAAGACAAAAATGAAGAGAGAGAAGCCTAGGAATGCTTTAGACAAGCTGGCTCTGGTCACGGTGAATACAAGAAAGACAGAAAGACAGACAGAGAAGACAGAAAGAACAGAAAGATGAAGAGAAAGGCTAGGGATGTTAGACAAGCTGGCACTAGGTGCGGTGAATATTTGCAATAAAAGAGAAAGAGTTCGATCGGGTCTCCCGATCACAGAGCGACCTCATTAGTTTCCCATTTTACTCCGCGTCTTGTGTCGCCCCTCACAGGGTGCCAGGGTACCAGAATATGAGATTGGCAGAAATGGGGGGAAGAAAAGTGAATCAGAATGGGTGTGATCAAGAGTCGAGAGAGAGAGAGGAAGGAAGGAAGAGAGTTGTGTGTGTGGGGGTGGGGGGTGGGTGGGGGGGTTGTGTGTGTGTGTGTGTGTGGGGGGGGGGGGTTGTGTGTGTGATAGAGTAGGTAGGTAGGTAGGTAGGTAGGTAGGTAGGTAGGTAGGTAGGTAGGTAGGTAGGTAGGTAGATAGATAGATAGATAGATAGACAGACAGACAGACAGACAGACAGACAGACAGACAGAAAAAGAGAAAGAGAGAGAGAGGGAGAGAGAGATTTTTTATTTGATTTATTCTTTTATATCGAGAGAGAGAGAGAAAGAGACAAGGCAAGGCAAGGCAAGGCAAATTCTTTTATTCGAGGATAAAAGATAAGCACACATGTGCTTTTTTACATCCAGTCCCCGCCCTTTTCAGGGATAACATCAAAATAAAAGATATTAAAAAATAAAACTATACGCAGTACCAAACAACATACAGAAATAAGTACACTGCATATAATAAGGTAAGAGAAATGCGACAGTACACTACATATAATAAGGTGAGAAAGGTGCACTCATTCAGAAGAGAAAATCAGAAGTCACAATAAAATAATTTGGATTATTGAAGAAGAAAAAAAGAAACGAAAAAAAACAAAAACAAAAAAACCCCAGAACAAAACAAACAAACAAACAAATTAACAAACAAAAAACAGACAAAAAACAAAACAAAACAAAAACAAAAACCCAAACAAACAAACACAAAACAAAACAAACAACAACAAAAAACACCCCCCCCAAAAAAAACAACAACAACAACAACAACAACAAAAACCGCTAATAAACAAAGAGCCAGCAGGAGCCAGCAGGAGAACATTATAATAAACAACTGAAACATCAGTCTACGTCCATATGTCTAAAGTTATACTAGTCATTTAAATCATACATTTGGATAAAAGGGGGAAAAAATAAATGATATTCTTATTTGAAGGGGGCGGGGAGAATACTATAAAAAATAAAATAAAAATTAAAAAAAAAAACCCATCCCAGATGTTTATAGAATTAGCAAGACATTTTTAGAAATTGGATAATGATTTCCACATACTCACATACTCTCACACACAGACATACAGACACACAGATAAGAAATACCTGTGTGAGAGAGAGAGACCTGTGTTTCATTTTTTATGTAATCACTTAGTAAAGAGAAGTCATCCAAAATCGCGTTGTCATTTACTTATTGTTAACATGCGGCCAAAGAGTTCCCTCGGTGAGAACGGTTAAGGCCAAAATGGCCCAAACCAGAGGCCATTTCCGAGACTGATCGTTCCATATGCTAACGTCACTTCCACTGGCTACTGGTCTGCTTTTGTTGTTCTGTTCTGTTCCCTACAGCTCTTTTTCTCTTTTTTTTCTTCCTCTCTCTCTCTCTCTCTCTCTCTCCTCTCTCTCTCTCTCTCTCTCTCTCTCTCCTCTCTCCTCTCTCTCTCTCTCTCTCTCTCTCTCTCTCTCTCTCTTTTTTTTTTTTTTTTTTTTTACAGTTTATTGCATTCCGTTTCATTTGACAGCAAAGGGGAATGCTCTAGTCTATGGTTCTCGTTTATTTCACGGGCTGAATGCAGCAATAACATGAGCAAAAAGAAAAGAAAAGAGGCAAAGAAAACACTCTTGTTTTTTTATCACATTATGGTTTGCCTGTATCGTATTTCTATCTTATTTCTGTCTGCCTATTCCTACCAGCTGACCTGTTTACCTCTCTCTCTCTCACTCTCTTTCTGTGTGTGTGTGTGTGTGTGTGTGTGTGTGTGTGTGTTGTGTATGTGTGTGTGTGTGTGTGTGTGTGTGTGTGTGTGTGTGTGTGTGTGTGTGTGTGTGTGTGTGTGTGTGTGAGAGAGAGAGTGTGTGTGTGTGTTTGTGTCTGTTTCCTTTTCTCCCCTCCCCCCCCCCTCCCTCCCTCCCTCTCTCTCTATATACGTATATTTATATCTTTCTCTCTCTATATATATATATTTCTGTCTCTGTCTCTCTCTCACACACAAACACACACACTCTGTTTTTCCATATGTGTCATTCTCTCTCTGTTTTTATCTGTATGTATTCATCTGTCTGTGTGTGTGTGCCTCTCTCTCTCAGTATCTGTCTCTTCCTCCATCCCCAACCTGCTGTTTGTCTCTGTCTTTGTCTGTCTATCTCTCCCTCACTCTTCCTCCCTCAATTCATCCCACTTCTCTGTCTCTCTTTGTCTTTCTATCCCTGTCCGTCTGCCTGTCTCTGTCTGTCTGTCCGTCTGTCTGTCTCTGTCTGTCTGTCTGTCTCTCTTTCTCTCTCTCTCTCTCTCTCTCTCTCTCTCTCTCTCTCTCTCTCTCTCTCCTCTCTCTCTCTCTCTCTCTCTCTCTCTCTCTCTCTCTCTCTCTCCCTCTCCCTTCCTCATTTGCACCCAACCCTTTCACTCTATTTGATTTCCCCCTACCCAGCTGTCTGTGAGGGAGTGGAGTTTAATGAGTTAATGTCAGAGTGTTGGAGAACATGCAGCTAACAAGGATGGAGCCAAGGTAAATGGAGCCAGGGCTCAGGGCTCATTTGCAATTCTTCATCTGTGACCAAAAACACCGCCCCAGAGGACACCAGCTTTCCCTTACTTTCCTTTAGATCTCTCTGCCCTGAAATGTTGCCGCTTTCCTGCTAAAGACACCCATTAGAGCTACTTCTTTTTTTATCTGGCCAAAAAGAAAACAAATTAACTCCCACAGGATATGGGATCAATGTGAAAATCTGTATGTGTTGGAAACCAGGCTGGTGTGGGAAATTTGATCTTGTGATTTTGTCTGGTTTGTTGACTTGGTGTAGCTGTTTGACTTTGTGTTTGCTTTTGTTTTGAGTGTTGGTGTAATTTGGATTTGTTTGCGTTTGAGTGTTTGTTTAGTTTCAGTGTTTTGTTGGGTATGGGCTTTGCTGATGATGGCTCATACCTTAGCAATGCTCTGTGTAATCATGGCTTGTTTACTGCATCGTGTGTTCCTGCTAAAAGTGACAGTAAATACAGTGAAGGCAGACAGCACCAGCTGTCATTGGCTTTCATGACCTTATGATTTTTCCCAGTGTGATCAGATCATATGGCTTTAATGTGTTCCACCCAGGGCATATTCAGATTTGCTCTACATAGGACACAGGCATGCATGTGGGCATGCTTGCATGATCACAAGTACACATGCAAGGGCACACACACATACACACACACACACACTCTCTCTCTCTCTCTCTCCCTCTTTTTCTCTCTGTCTGTCTGTCTGTCTGTCTGTCGGTCAGTCTTTCTCTCTCTCTCTCTCTTTCTCTCTCTCTCCCCCTCTTTCTCCCCCTCTTTCTCTCTCTCCCTCCCTCCCTCTCCCTCCCTCCTTTGCACCCAACCCTTTCACTCTATTTGATTTTCCCCTACCCAGCTGTCTGTGAGGGAGTGGAGTTTAATGAGTTAATGTCAGAGTGTTGGAGAACAGGCAGCTAACAAGGATGGAGCCAAGGTAAATGGAGCCAGGGCTCAGGGCTCATTTGCAATTCTTCATCTGTGACCAAAAACACCGCCCCAGGGGACACCAGCTTTCCCTTACTTTCCTTTAGATCTCTCTGCCCTGAAATGTTGCTGCTTTCCTGCTAAAGACACCCATTAGAGCTACTTCTTTTTTATCTGGCCAAAAAGAAAACAAATTAACTCCCACAGGACATGAGATCAATGTGAAAATCTGTATGTGTTGGAAACCGGGCTTGTGTGGGAAATTTGATCTGGTGATTTTGTCTGGTTTGTTGACTTGGTGTAACTGTTTGACTTTGTGTTCGTTTTTGTTTTGAGTGTTGATGTGATTTGCATTTGTTCATGTTTGAGTGTTTGTTTAGTTTCAGTGTTTTGTTGGGTATGGGCTTCGCTGATGATGGATCATACCTTAGCAATGCTCTGTGTAATCATGGCTTGATTACTGCATTGCATGTTCCCGCTAAACGTGACAGTAAATACAGTGAAGGCAGACAGTACCAGCTGTCATTGGCTTTCATGGGCATATGTTTTTTTTCCTGTGTATTCAGATGATTTGGTTTTGATATGTTCTTACTTAGTGTATATTCCAATTTGCTCTACATAGTACATGAACACAAGCACACATGTGCAGGCACACATACATCACTCAGATTACACAGACACACACAGACACACAGACACACATACACACACACACACACACACACACACACACACACACACACACACACACACACACACACACACACACACGTACACCCACAAACACCCACACTCTCTCTCACTTTCTCTCTCTCACTCTCTCTGTGTCTCTGTCTGCCTGTCTCTCTCTTTCTTTTCCTCTCTCTGTCTCTCTGTCTCTGTCTGTCTGTCTGTCTGTCTGTCTCTCTCTCTGTCTTTGTCTCTCTCTCTCTCTACCCCCTTCCCTCCCTCCCTCTCCCTCCTTTGCACCCAACCCTTTCACTCTATTTGATTTCCCCCTACCCAGCTGTCTGTGAGGGAGTGGAGTTTAATGAGTTAATGTCAGAGTGTTGGAGAACATGCAGCTAACAAGAATGGAGCCAAGGTAAATGGAGCCAGGGCTCAGGGCTCATTTGCAATTCTTCATCTGTGACCAAAAACACCGCCCCAGAGGACACCAGCTTTCCCTTGCTTTCCTTTAGATCTCTCTGCCCTGAAATGTTGCCGCTTTCCTGCTAAAGACACCCATTAGAGCTACTTCTTTTTTATCTGGCCAAAAAGAAAACAAATTAACTCCCACAGGATATGGGATCAATGTGAAAATCTGTATGTGTTGGAAACCAGGCTTGTGTTGGAAATTTGATCTGGTGATTTTGTCTGGTTTGTTGACTTGGTGTAGCTGTTTGACTTTGTGTTCATTTTTGTTTTGAGTGTTGATGTAATTTGGATTTGTTTGCGTTTGAGTGTTTGTTTAGTGTAAGTGTTTTGTTGGGTATGGGCTTCGCTGATGATGGATCATACCTTAGCAATGCTCTGTGTAATCATGGCTTGTTTACTGCATTACGTGTTCCCACTAAAAGTGACAGTAAATACAGTGAAGGCAGACAGCACCAGCTGTTATTGGCTTTCATGACCTTATGATTTTTCCTAGTGTGATCAGATGATTTGGCTTTAATGTGTTCCACCCAGGGCATATTCAGATTTGCTCCACATAGGATACAGGCATGCACGTAGGCATGCTTGCATGAACACAAGTACACATGCAAGGGCACACACACATACACACACACACTGTCTCTCTCTCCCTCTTTTTCTCTCTGTCTGTCTGTCTGTCTATCTGTCTGTCTGTCTGTCTGTCTGTCTGTCTGTCTGTCTCTTTCTCTCTCTCTCTCTCTCTCTCTCTCTCTCTCTCTCTCTCTCTCTCTCTCTCCTCTCTCTCCCTCTTTCTCCCCCTCTTTCTCTCTCTCCCTCCCTATCTCTCCCTCTCTCCTTTGCACCCAACCCTTTCACTCTATTTGATTTCCCCCTACCCAGCTGTCTGTGAGGGAGTGGAGTTTAATGAGTTAATGTCAGAGTGTTGGAGAACATGCAGCTAACAAGGATGGAGCCAAGGTAAATGGAGCCAGGGCTCAGGGCTCATTTGCAATTCTTCATCTGTGACCAAAAACACCGCCCCAGGGGACACCAGCTTTCCCTTGCTTTCCTTTAGATCTCTCTGCCCTGAAATGTTGCCGCTTTCCTGCTAAAGACACCCATTAGAGCTACATTTTTTATCTGGCCGAAAAGAAAACAAATTAACTACCATAGGACATGGGATCAATGTGAAAATCTGTTTGTGTTGGAAACCAGGCTTGTGTGGGAAATTTGATCTGGTGATTTTGTCTGGTTTGTTGACTTGGTGTAGCTGTTTGACTTGTGTTCGTTTTTGTTTTGAGTGTTGGTGTAATTTGGATTTGTTTGTGTTTGAGTGTTTGTTTAGTTTTAGTGTTTTGTTGGGTATGGGCTTTGCTGATGATGGCTCATACCTTAGCAATGCTCTGTGTAATCATGGCTTGTTTACTGCATCGTGTGTTCCTGCTAAAAGTGACAGTAAATACAGTGAAGGCAGACAGCACCAGCTGTCATTGGCTTTCATGACCTTATGATTTTTCCTAGTGTAATCAGATCATTTGGCTTTAATGTGTTCTGACTTAGTGTATATTTCAATTTGCTCCTCATAGTACACAGGCATGCATGAACACAAGCACACATGTATTGGCATGTGCACACACACATACACATTCACACATGCACGCACACACGCACGCACACACACGCGTACACATACACACTCACTCTCACACACATGTGCATGCACAAACACCCACACTTTATCTCACTTCATCCTCTCTCTGTCTCTGTATGCCTGTTTCTCTCTTTCTCCCCCTCTCTCTCTCTCTGTCTCTGTTTCTCTTTCTCTCTCTGTCTTTGTGTCTCTCTCTCTGTCTCTGTTTCTGTCTCTCCCTCCGTCTCTCTCTCTCCCTCTCTGTCCACCCAACCCTTTCACTCAAATTGAATTCCCCCTACCCAGCTGTCTGTTAGGGAGTGGAGTTTAATGAGTTAATGTCAGAGTGTTGGAGAACATGCAGCTAACAAGAATGGAGCCAAGGTAAATGGAGCCAGGGCTCAGGGCTCATTTGCAATTCTTCATCTGTGACCAAAAACACCGCCCCAGAGGACACCAGCTTTCCCTTGCTTTCCTTTAGATCTCTCTGCCCTGAAATGTTGCCGCTTTCCTGCTAAAGACACCCATTAGAGCTACTTCTTTTTTATCTGGCCAAAAAGAAAACAAATTAACTCCCACAGGACATGGGATCAATGTGAAAATCTGTTTGTGTTGGATACCAGGCTTGTGTGGGAAATTTGATCTGGTGATTTTGTCTGGTTTGTTTACGTGGTGTAGCTGTTTGACTTTGCGTTCGTTTTTGTTTTGAGAGTTGATGTAGTTTGCATTTGTTTGCGTTTGAGTGTTTGTTTAGTTTTAGTGTTTTATTGCGTATAGGCTTCATCAATGATGGGTCATATCTTTGCAATGCTCTGTGTAATCATGGCTTGATTACTACATTGCATGTTCCTGCTAAAAGTGACAGTAAATATAGTACAGGAAGACAGCACCAGCTGTCATCGGCTTTCATGAGCTTATGATTTTTCCTGTGTAATCAGATGATTTGATTTTAATGTGTTCTGACTTGGCACATATTCTAATTAATTCTACATAGTATGCATGCATGCATGTACACATGATTGCATGAACACAAACACTCATGTATGGGCATGCACACACACACATGCACACACACACTCACACACACATGTGCACACACAAACACCTACACTCTCTCTCACTCACTCTCTCTCTCTGTGTCTCTGTCTGCCTGTCTCTCTATTTCTGTCTGTCTCTCTGTCTCTCTCTCTCTCTCTCTCTCTGTCCACCCAACCCTTTCACTCTATTTGATTTCCCCCTTCCCATCTGTGTCTAAGGGAGTTGAGTTTAATGAGTTAATGTCAGAGTGTTGGAGAACATGCAGCTAACAAGGATGGAGCCAAGGTAAATGGAGCCAGGGCTCAGGGCTCATTTGCAATTCTTCATCTGTGACCAAAAACACCGCCCCAGGGGACACCAGCTTTCCCTTGCTTTCCTTTAGATCTCTCTGCCCTGTAATGTTGCCGCTTTCCTGCTAAAGACACCCATTAGAGCTACTTCTTTTTTATCTGGCCAAAAAGAAAACAAAATAACTCCCACAGGACATTGGGATCAATGTGAAAATCTGTATGTGTTGGAAACCAGGCTTGTGTGGGAAATTTGATCTGGTGATTTTGTCTGGTTTGTTGACTTGGTGTAGCTGTTTGACTTTGTGTTCGTTTTTGTTTTGAGTGTTGATGTAATTTGGATTTGTTTGTGTTTGAGTGTTTGTTTAGTTGGTGTGTTTTGTTGGGTATGGGCTTCGCTGATGAGGGCTCATACCTTAGCAATGCTGTGTGTAATCAAGGCTTGTTTACTGCATCGGGTGTTCCTGCTAAAAGTGACAGTAAATACAGTGAAGGTAGACAGCACCAGCTGTTATTGGCTTTCATGATCTTATGATTTTTCCTGGTTTAATAATAATACATGGAATTTATATAGCGGATGATTTAATCGGATGATTTGGTTTTAATGTGTTCTGACTTAGCACATATTCCAATTTGCTCTACATAGTGTGCTTGCCAAATCCCTCGTGATATCTATCCTCCTATATGGCTGTGAATCATGGACTCTGACAGCATAGTTAGAGAGGGGAATCCAAGCATTCGAGAACAAGTGCCACAGAAGACTCCTCAAAATATCATACAAAGAACACAAGACCAATAACTATGTGAAAGAAGAAATCAAAAAGCATGTGGGCCCCCAAGAGCCTTTACTCTCCACCATAAAGAGGAGAAAGCTGATGTGGTTTGGTCACACCACAAGACACAACACCCTAGCAAAAACCATCTTGCAAGGAACAGTTGAGGGTAAGAGAAGAAGAGGCCGCCAAAAGAAATCATGGGTTGACAACATCAAAGACTGGACCACCCAACTCCTGCAACACCTCCTACTAGCCACACAGGATCGTGAAGCATGGAAAAAGATCTCCGTTGCATCTTCTCTCATGTCCCCCCTACGTCCTTTGGGACATGGGACTGAGTGAGTGAGTGAGTGAGTGTGCTTGCATGCAAGTGCACATGATTGCATGAACACAAGCACACATGTATGGGCATGCGCGCACACACACCCACACCCACACACATGCACACACTCACATATACACACTCACACACACATGTGCATGCACAAACACTCACACTCTCTATCTCTCTCACTTTCTCTCTTTCGCTCTCTCTCTGTGTCTACCTCTCTCTTTCTTACTCTCTCTGTGTCTCTCTTCCTCTCTGTCTCTCTTTCTCTTTCTCTCTCTGTCTCTTTGTCTCTGTCTCTGTCTCTCTCTCTCTTTCTCTCTCTCTCTCTCTGTCCTCTCTCTCTCTCTCTCTCTCTCTCTCTCTCTCTCTCTCTCTCTCCCTCCCTCCCTCCCTCCCTTCCTCTCCCTTCCTCATTTGCACCCAACCCTTTCACTCTATTTGATTTCCCCCTACCCAGATGTCTGTGAGGGAGTGGAGTTTAATGAGTTAATGTCAGAGTGTTGGAGAACATGCAGCTAACAAGGATGGAGCCAAGGTAAATGGAGCCAGGGCTCAGGGCTCATTTGCAATTCTTCATCTGTGACCAAAAACACCGCCCCAGAGGACACCAGCTTTCCCTTGCTTTCCTTTAGATCTCTCTGCCCTGAAATGTTGCCGCTTTCCTGCTAAAGACACCCATTAGAGCTACTTCTTTTTTTATCTGGCCAGAAAGAAAACAAATTAACTCCCACAGGACATTGGGATCAATGTGAAAATCTGTATGTGCTGGAAACCAGGCTTGCGTGGGAAATTTGATCTTGTGATTTTGTCTGGTTTGTTGACTTGGTGTAGCTGTTTGACTTTGTGTTCGTTTTTGTTTTGAGTGTTGATGTAATTTGGATTTGTTTGTGTTTGAGTGTTTGTTTAGTTGGTGTGTTTTGTTGGGTATGGGCTTCGCTGATGATGGATCATACCTTAGCAATGCTCTGTGTAATCATGGCTTGTTTACTGCATCGGGTGTTCCCACTAAAAGTGACAGTAAATACAGTGAAGGTAGACAGCACCAGCTGTTATTGGCTTTCATGATCTTATGATTTTTCCTGGTTTAATCGGATGATTTGGTTTTAATGTGTTCTGACTTAGCACATATTCCAATTTGCTCTACATAGTGTGCTTGCCAAATCCCTCGTGATATCTATCCTCCTATATGGCTGTAAATCATGGACTCTGACAGCATAGTTAGAGAGGGGAATCCAAGCATTCGAGAACAAGTGCCACAGAAGACTCCTCAAAATATCACACAAAGAACACAAGACCAATAACTATGTGAAAGAAGAAATCAAAAAGCGTGTGGGCCCCCAAGAGCCTTTGCTCTCCACCATAAAGAGGAGAAAGCTGATGTGGTTTGGTCACACCACAAGACACAACACCCTAGCAAAAGCCATCTTGCAAGGAACAGTTGAGGGTAAGAGAAGAAGAGGCCGCCAAAAGAAATCATGGGTTGACAACATCAAAGACTGGACCGCCCAACCCTGCAACACCTCCTACTAGCCACACAGGATCGTGAAGCATGGAAAAAGATCTCTGTTGCATCTTCTCTCATGTCCCCCCTACGTCCTTTGGGACATGGGACTGAGTGAGTGAGTGAGTGAGTGTGTGCTGCATGCAATGATACTGATGCATGAACACAAGCACACATGTATGGGCATGCACACACGCACACACCCACACCCACACACATGCACACACTCACATATACACACTCACACACACATGTGCATGCACAAACACTCACACTCTCTCTTCTCTCTCACTTTCTCTCTTTCGCTCTCTCTCTGTGTCTACCTCTCTCTTTCTTACTCTCTCTGTGTCTCTCTTCCTCTTCTGTCTCTCTTTCTCTTTCTCTCTCTGTCTCTCTGTCTCTGACTGTCTGTCTGTCTGTCTGTCTCTCTCTCTCTCTCTCTCTTTCTCTCTCTCTCCCTCCCTCCCTCCCTCCCTCCCTCCCTCCCTCTCTCCTTTGCACCCAACCCTTTCACTCTATTTGATTTTCCCCAGTGCTGTCTGTGAGGGAGTGGAGTTTAATGAGTTAATGTCAGAGTGTTGGAGAACATGCAGCTAACAAGGATGGAGCCAAGGTAAATGGAGCCAGGGCTCAGGGCTCATTTGCAATTCTTCATCTGTGACCAAAAACACCTCCCCAGGGACACCAGCTTTCCCTTGCTTTCCTTTAGATCTCTCTGCCCTGAAATGTTGCCGCTTTCTTGCTGAAGACACCCATTAGAGCTACTTCTTTTTTATCTGGCCAGAAAGAAAACAAATTAACTCCCACAGGACATGGGATCAATGTGAAAATCTGTATGTGTTGGAAACCAGGCTGGTGTGGGAAATTTGATCTGGTGATTTTGTCTGGTTTGTTGACTTGGTGTAGCTGTTTGACTTTGTGTTCGTTTTTGTTTTGAGTGTTGATGTAATTTCGATTTGTTTGGTTTGAGTGTTTGTTTAGTTTCAGTGTTTTATTGCGTATAGATGACGGGTCATATCTTTGCAATGCTCTGTGTAATCATGGCTTGATTACTGCATTGCATGTTCCTGCTAAAAGTGACAGTAAATACAGTACAGGAAGACAGCACCAGCTGTCATTGGCTTTTATGAGCTTATGATTTTTTCCTGTGTAATCAGATGATTTGATTTTAATGTGTTCTGACTTGGCACATGTTCTAATTAATTCTACATAGTATGCATGCATGCATGTACACATGATTGCATGAACACAACGCACATGTATGGGCATGCACACACACATGCACACACCACACACTCACACACATGTGCACACACACAAACACCTACACTCTCTCTCACTCACTCTTTCTCTCTCTGTCTCTTCTGCCTGTCTCTCTTTCTGTCTGTCTCTCTGTCTCTCTCTCTCTCTCTCTCTCTCTCTCTCTCTCTCTCTCTCTCTCTCTCTCTCTCTCTCTCTCTTCCACCCAACCCTTTCACTCTATTTGATTTCCCCCCTTCCCATCTGTGTCTAAGGGAGTTGAGTTTAATGAGTTAATGTCAGAGTGTTGGAGAACATGCAGCTAACAAGGATGGAGCCAAGGTAAATGGAGCCAGGGCTCAGGGCTCATTTGCAATTCTTCATCTGTGACCAAAAACACCGCCCCAGGGGACACCTGCTTTCCCTTGCTTTCCTTTAGATCTCTCTGCCATGTAATGTTGCCGCTTTCCTGCTAAAGACACCCATTAGAGCTACTTCTTTTTTATCTGGCCTAAAAGAAAACAAATTAACTCCCACAGGACATGGGGATCAATGTGAAAATCTGTATGTGTTGGAAACCGGGCTTGTGTGGGAAATTTGATCTGGTGATTTGGCTTGGTTTGTTTACATGCGAGAAGCTGTTTGACATTGTGTTCGTTTTTGTGTTGGGTGCAGGTTTACTTTTAGTTTGTTTGTGTTTGAGTGTTTGTTCAGTTTTAGTGTTTAAATAAGTATGATGGCTTCATTGATGATCAGTCACATAATTCTTTCCAAAGCTCTGTGTAATTATCACTATGTTTACTGCATTGCTTGTGAAAGTTGAAAGTGACAGTAAATAAGTGCAGGCAGCTAGCATCAGCTGTCATTGGCTTTCATGAGCTTATGATTTTCTGGTATGATCAGATGAGAGGGATAGAAAAGAGGGAATTCATATCACAGAACTTCCAGAAGGCAGAGATGCTATTTATATTGTCAGATCCATGGCATTTCTAAGTTGAAGATATTGTTTCTGAAATGATGCGTTGCACTGTTTTGATTTCTACTTCTCCTGACATGGAATGTGACATGCTAGGAATAAGCACAATGTTATTACTATGATTATTGTTGCATATAGCACTTATATCTGCCCTGTAGTAACTTAAGGCTGGCAGAATTATATTCCGATGCAACAGTTATCTAGTATGGTAACTGTTAAGAAAACATGATAGCTAGCACAATTGATTTCAGCTATCACGATGTTTGTGTTGCTCATTGTTGTTAGTATTTTGTATATGACAAAGCGTTAACATTGCCAAGTATAACTTCATTGTTAACTCTGTTTCCAGGCCTAATTGATTAATTAACTCAATGGAGTCACAGTCTATTTCACATCTGGATAAAACTATGATGTGTCCTTTGGGCTCTATTTTCAAAATATTATATATCACCCTCAGATTCATAAAATCTAATATATCAAATATGTAAGTAAAGTTTTTGGAAATACTTGTAGGATTTACAATGGTAATTGTCCACAATCTCCCATTTGTTTGGGGGGGGGGGGGGGAGGAGGGTTGCCTTGATGTAGGTCAGTGAATGCTAAAAAAACCAAGAACTTTTGACACATACACATAGATTCAGCTCAAAAGGTGTAAGTATCTATCAGCTCATCCACAAGGCAGAATCGCATTAATTTCACACACAATGGTGTTTCCTGAGGCTTGGGAATTTCTTTCAATCATAATTTACCACTACTGCCTCTTTCAGCTTGTAGCTCTTCTTTTTCATCATTTTCTTCATAGAAAAAGCCAACTTATGGTGATGTAAGAAAAAGTGCAAAAATGCATACACACAAAGCAACTGACAGTTAAAGGGAATCGGCTTGATTAAAAAGAAAAAATTCAAGCAGCCTGAGTAGCCTCCCTTGGTTTCACACACACACACACACACACACACACACACACACACACACACACACACACACACACACACACACACACACTAACACTAACACTAACACTAACACACACACACACAGTCTCTTTAGTCCCAGCATGGCAAAATTATAGGAGTAGCCTGCCAATCCCCTGCTCCCCCATCTGACTTATCTTGTAGTCTAGCAGTCTGCTAGGTACCACTGAAGATTTTGCAACCAGCTTTCTCCCCTCCTTGTCGTCCTCAGCTTTCCATAGCAAGTCATTCAACTCAAGACTAATCAGCTCCCTGATGTTGTCTCCCCATCATTTTCTCTGTCTGTCTCTTCATCTCCCTCCTCGTACTGTTCCCTGTAGGACAGTCTTGGCCAGCCCAGATGTTCATGTGACGTGCCCATACCACTTCAGCTTGCTTTTTTTCACGGAAGTCATGAATTTTTCATAATGGCCCAATTGCATTTTTAGTTCTAGTTTCTACTTCATTGTTAGTTACGTGATCTCTGATCTCTGTATAGATACCAAGAAGTTTGTGAAAACATCTAATCTCCATTGGATGTATCCTTCTTTTAATGTCTGCTGTTATGGTACACCTTTCACATGCATACAAAAATTATTGAGATGACCAGATAATGCATCAGTCTAATCTTGAAGCTCATGGCACACTGTTCTTGTTGCTCCAGAGAACATTCAGTTTGGTCTTTGCAGCTGTGGTCTAGGCTATCCTGGAGAGAATTTCAGATTTTGACCCTTCATTCAAAACTATAGCATCCAGACATTTAAAGCTACAGACGGTTTCAGTTTTCTAGCTAATTATGTCAGTGCTGATGCCACTGACACTGTCATAAGCTGGGTTTTCTCTGCTTGCCGAATGCTGAAGAGGTTTCACCAAGGTGATCTACCAAGTTGACTAGCTCTTGCTCTTTACCAGCTAGGTGGTCGATGTTGTCGGCAAAGGGCAAGTTAGTAATTGTCCTGCCTTCGATGTTGTCTGCTTCCTCACGGTTTTCAAGTGCATCAGCCATTATTCTCTTTAGCCTCTTTAGGAAGATGTTAAAGAGGGTGGGAGAGAGAGAGAGAGAGAGAGAGAGAGAGAGAGAGAGAGAGAGAGAGAGAGAGAGAGAGAGAGAGAGAGAGAGAGAGAGAGAGAGCAGACATCTATGGCGCACTCCAATTGTGGTTCGAAAGCTTTCTCCTTGTCTGCCCAGGACTGCAGCACGTTAAGTTGTCTATGTTGTCTTCGAACATGGCAGTGACGTTAATCGTCGTCTGTGTAGCTGCCGTTCTAAATGTCAGGCTCTTTCTTTTTTGCCACACGCCAGCAGGGTCTGTGCGATCAGATGTATGACGCCAGGCCTTCCACACTGTGTACATACTCAGTTTCAGGATGTTCACTGTGTCTTTATTGATTCAGTGCAGATAGAAAACACTGAATGCTGTAAAGATCTCAGAACTAAAAGAAGAAACTGTACAAAAGCACGCGTACACGTACCCCCCCCTGCCCCCCCCCCCCCCCCTACACACACACACTTACAGAGAGAGAGAAAGAGAGAGACAGACAGACAGACAGACGGATAGAAAGAGAGAGAGACAGAGACAGACAGACAGACAGACAGACAGATAGAAAGAGAGACAGAGACGAGAGAGACAGAGAGAAAGAAAAGAGAGACAGAGAGAGGATGCAGGATTTCAATTTTAAGTCCCTAAGCCTGTGCACAAGTGGAAATATAATTATGGAAGAAAACCGCCAATAAAACAAAACGGCAGGCACAGAAACATAAATTAATAACTTGGCTAGAACTCCCACGTTTACCAGTGGTGAGATTTTGCGTATGTGACCGTTTTTTCAACCCTGACCTTAAGGATGCAGTATTCAGAATCCGGGAATTTTTTTAGTAGATAAAAGATGTGTCATTCCCCTACTACATGAATCCCTTAAACCATGAAATGAAGTATCAAAATATCAGTCAGCACCTTTCACCTTTCAGACTGGAGAGGTGCTGGGGAAAAAAATGATACTAACACGACTAACTCAGTATTGTGGAAAGAAAGTTATACCTGTGTATACTTGTTTTCCAAATGCTGTTCAGCTTTCGAGGTATAGTTCAAATGAAGAACATAAGCCAAGGAACACCTTGAAAAAAAAAAAAGCAAATGTGTTTTTGGCCACATTTTTTGGCACGGGATTCTTCTTTTCGATTTAAAAAAAACAACTGAGTCTGAGTGGGAAAATGTGTAATCATAATACATCTTTTCTCCTTTTTTTTAATTTTTTTTAAAAATGAATTTCCATTGCGAATGAGAAGCTTTGCACGGAAATAAGAAAGAACCTCCAAGTCCATAAAATTCATTCATTGAAAACGCGCGCAGAACATCGTGCGCACATTTTAAAACCCGTTCCGCTTTTCAGAAGAGTAGGCCATTTTGTGCTAGTGGGAACTGATGACCAAAATTTACAAAACTCAATACACACGGGGACTAGATGTGAAAAGCACATGAACGCTTATTCCATTATCCTAGAAATAAAAGAATAAAGAATGAAATACTGCCTAGGAAACGCGCGTAATACGGCCCTCTCAAACCCCACGAAAGCTGCTGAATATAAGCTCCTTTTATTGTCAGCATGGGCCCCCTTCTGCTGTAGTTGCATACCAATATATCGTTCGTCTTTTATTGCCAGCATTCTCATCGCAACCTCACCCCCCCAACTCCTCCGCCAACAAACAGACAAGAAAAAATAAATAACTAGACAAGAACATAAAGAACTGGACAAAAACATAGAGGAAAACAAAACGGAACGTACCATCTTCATCAGACATGATGCGCAGGTTTCTCTGGGGTATCTTTTCCGCTCCTTGGCAAGACCTCCGAGGTTCACCTATGGTGAAACTGCGCTTATGAAACCATTTTTTTCCCACTATTAAAGTAGTTGCAATCCGACTTTGGGGAATATATATGATTATGTTTTGTTGTGTGTGTTGTTTTTTCTCTATAGTTATCTCTGAAAATTAATTTTCACGGTAGCGAGGTTGAAAGTGGTTTCACATCTTTTCTCCATTGCTGTTTATTGTACACAATTTTTACTTTGGCCGAGGGGACGGGGTGAGTGAGAGGGGGGTGGAGAGTGACCGACGGTTGCAGGCGAAAACTCAGTGATTGCATGTTTAAGTGAGAACCATGCCTTTGACCTAAGCTGACTTGAGCATCGTTCCTTGATGAGCCTTAGTCAGAGGCTACGGTAGTGGTTCACGTTAGCCGCCTTCCTTACAGAGAGACATTTTTCACAACTTACAAGTATCAGTTGCATTCACAAGAATATTTGACCTTCTTATGGCCCATTATAACTGCTATCGAGAGACAATGGGGAATGACAGAAAGAAAATATGCTCCAAATATAATGTTCTACCAAAAACATAAAAGAAAAAAAGGACTCAGTAAAATCTTTATGCCTTAATGTTTGGGGACCCATTTACAAGATGCAAAGGAGGTCATATGTAGATATAATAACCTAAAGTACGAACATCATTGCTTCAAACTATGTTCTAATGTCCAGCTTTTCGCGCAAACAAAACAGTAAATCTTACTCGACAACAGACAACAAGAGCAGTGTGCACACGCTTCACGATTTTGGACAAGTCTCCGTGTGTAGCGTGCTGTTACATGACACTTTCCCACCCTACCCTTTCAAACAATCTTAGTGTACAGTGACTGTGACCTATAATTTGTGGAGTATTTTCTACTTGTTCCAGAAAGCAACAACCAAAGTTAAGGTAAGACTTCCAAATTTTAGCATGTGCTAGCCCAGCATGTTGATTAACAGTAATGAAAGTTTCAATTTCTTACATTGAATTTTAGTATTTGGGGTGATTTTTTCCCCCCACCCAACCCTTACAAATAGGGTCAGGTCGTCTGTAGGTAAATGCAGAATGGGGGAAAAACTGGGCAGTAGTCTCCAGTGAGGCTTTTTTTTTTTAAGAGACAGCAAGCTTCCAAAATAGATTTGTCAGAGAGCTGTGACCAGATCAGTGTAAACTTGTGAAAAGGTCATGCCAGACAAGAGACAGCAAAGCATCCCTAAGGGTCTTAATGGTTCTGACTGGGGCTGATCCCGAGGCTTACACCTCAACTGTGCCACCGAGACAGATAAGAGGATTGATTTTCATCGACTTAAGTTTTAGTCACAGACAAAAGGAATAATATGTATATCCCTCGCTAGGCCAGAGCTTTGTTTATCTGTCTGTGTACGTGTGTCTGTGTCTTTACCTGCCTGCCTGCTGTCTGTCTGTCTGTTTCTCTCTGTCTGTCTCTGTCTGTCTGTCTGTCTGTCTGTCTCTCTCTCTCTCTCTCTCTCTCTCTCTCTCTCGTCGCTCGCTCTCTCTCGCTCTCTCTCGCTCTCTCTTTCTCTCTCTCTCTATTATTCTAATTCTGTCTTTAATTCGTGTCTGTTGTTCGCTGCTTGATATGGTTTCTTGTTCTTGATATTTTGATCATTATTATTGTTGTTGTTTAGTTACAGGAGGTTCTTACATCTGCTCGTATCCATGATAATGGCGGAGACTGGATGTAAAAAAAAACCCACACGAGTGCTTATTCATTATCCTCGAAATAAAATAATTTGCCTTGCCTTGCCACTCTCTCGTAGTTTACAATGTCAACTCTTTATTTGCATCAACAAACAATACAGCAAAGGCATTTAGCATTGTATTTACAGAAAGCATTAAGTAGTACAGTATTAACGTGAGCAGCATTTATTTTACTGCATTCTATGTTATAATGTTATAATTATTTTTACCCCCCCCCCCCCGCCCTTCGAAGGTGCTTTGACCTTTATGAATAAAAGTCTGCCTCTCTCTCTCTCTCTCCTCTCTCTCTCCTCTGTCTCTGTCTCCTCTCTTCTGTCCTCTCTCTTCTCTTCTCTCTCTCCTCTCCTCTCTCTCTCTCTCTCTCTCCCCCCCCCCCCCCCCTCTGTCTCTCCCTCTCCCTCTTCTCTCTCTCTCTCTTGGTTTAGATTTTACAATGTGTGATTTTTTATTTGATAAAAAAGGTTTGTTGTTTGGTTGAGAGGTTTTTTGTTGGTTATTTGTACTCTTTTATGCCTAGAGGGCTGGTTGTAAAAAAGAATGTTTGCGTATGCCATAACCTTCTATAAATTCCATGTATTATCATTATTAAATAAAATTTTATTCAATTCCCAATTCCTCTCTCTCTCTTCTCTCTCTCTCTCTCTCTCTCTCTCTCTCTCTTCTCTTTCTCTCTTTCAAAATCAATCATATCATTCATTCATTCTATCTCCCCCCCCCCCCTCTCTCTATCTGTCCATCTGTCTGTCTGTCTGTCTGACTGTCTGTCTGTCTTGTCTGTCTTGTCTGTCTATCGATCTATCTATCCATCTATCCATCTATCTATCTATCTATCCATCTCTCTATCTATCTGCCTCTCTGTCTGCCTGTCAGACCATGGTGATTATTTGAGCTGCAATTTATTGATTATTTTACAAGGCTTTTTTATCATTACTCTTCTGCCGAAGAATCTGAGGAAGATGAATAAATCTGATGGGTTTAGAATTATGAGCCAGGCTTCAATTTCTTTTTATTAGAATTCATATGAGTGAGGGTGGTGGGTGCCAGCAGAGAAAGAGTATTATTGGAAGAGTTTGATCCCTTTGACGTCTCTGGCTTCTCAATCTTTTCCTTGTCACGAACCGAACATGTGATGACAAGCATTGATTGTAGCCTTAGCAATGGGCTGGGCTTCAAAATAAATTCACATTATCTCTGTGTCTGTCTCTGTCTGTCTGTGTCTGTCTGTCTGTCTGTCTGTCTATCTGCCTGTCTGTCTGTCTGTCTGTGTCCCTGTCTCTGTCTGTCTGTCTGTCTGTCTGTCTGTCTCGTCTCTCTCTCTCTCTCTCCTCTCTCCTTCTCTCTCTCTCTCTCTCTCTCTCTCTCTCTCTCTTCTCTCTTCTTCTTCTTCTTCTTCTTCTTCTTCTTCTTTTCTTCTCTCTTCTTTCCATTTTTATCTCATAAAATGCATTGTGGCCAAAGGCCAATGTACATTAAACCATGAACATTTTTTTCAGACTTTAGAGCTCTTTCTGTATCTATCTCTGTCTCTGTCTGTCTGTCTGTGTCTGTTTGTCTGTCTGTCTGTCTGTCTGTCTGTCTCTCTCCCCCTCTCTCTCTCTCCCTCTCTCTCTCTCCTCCCTCTCTATCTCTCTCTCCCTCCTCC
>CM060325.1:27448736-27461236 GCA_030674155.1 Stramonita haemastoma | reverse complement strand
AAATATGGTGTGTGTGTGTGTTTGTGTGTGTGAAAGAGAGAGAGGGGGGGGTGTGGAGAGACAAACAGACAGACAGAGAGTGAGAGAGACAGACAGAGAGAGAGAGGGAGAGAGATTTATAAAAAACAAAAAAAAACAACTTATTCTTTTATATTGAGGATAATGGAATAAGCACTCTTGTGCTTTTTTGCATCCAGTGCCCATGTGTATGCAGTTTTGGAAATGTCATCTGTTCCCATCGGCACACGATGGCCTACTCTTACGAAAAGCGGAACAGGATTTCACGTGTGCGCAAGATGTTCAGCGTGCGTTCGCACACGGGCCTCGTTTAAGTCTCATCCGAAGGACTTTTGGGAGAGTGGAGTCGGCACTGATGTTAACTCCAGGAGAAAAATCTCCTCGACCGACTCGAACCCGGGTCGTCAAATTGCCAGCGCAATGTTCTGACCATTCTGACCATTAGGCTATCCGTCCCCCCGAGGACAGAGGAGAGATAGGGAGAGAGACAGACATACAGATATAGAGACAGACAGACAGAGAGACATACAGACAAAGACAGGGAAACACACACACACACACACACACACACACACACACACACATACACACACGCATGCACGCAGAGAGAGAGAGAGACAAAGAGACAGAGAGACAGAGAGACAGAGAGAGAGAGATGAGAGAGAGAGAGAGAGATGAGAGAGAGAGAGAGAGAGAGAGAGAGAAGAGAGAGAGATGTCTGACACTTTTAAGCTCACCTAGTTATAAATGGGCAATACTCCCCAGTGCAAATCTATAAGCAGAACCCGTTGTGTCCGTCTGTTATGTTGTTGTTGTTTTTCCTCTTCAGCAGTTTTTTTTTTAGGTATGGCATTACTCTAAAGGGAAAAAGCAACCAAACTTTTTTAAAATGTAGTTTTGATCCTAGTTTGGTATTTTGCTTGTTTGTTTTTTGGAGGGGAGGGAGGGGGGCTGTTGTTTCTTTGGTTTCTTTCTTTTAGATAAATAGCATCAGACAATTTTTCACCTCTCATGGGTTTATAGATGATTAGGTAATGGCTTTAGGAGAAAGGCTTGTGTTAAAAGCATTCAAATATATTAGTACGTCTACTACAGGTAATACACCCGACAGTATTTTTGCCATCGCCAAAGTTGGCTTCAGAAGACTAGTTATACAATGTTTGTTTTCCTCGTTCCTCGGCTGTCGCTAGAGCTCCGAGGTTCTCCAATGGTGAAATTTTGCGTATGGTGCATTGAGGGTCGGTGTTTACGATCTTCCAGGTCAACTTCAGGTGCAGACCTGCCAGTTTCCTCATACTTTTCGTGTATATACACATACAGAAGATAAAAATTATGCACGTTAAAGATTCCGTAATTCATGTCAGCGTTCAGTGGGTTACAGAAACACGAATATACCTAGAATGCATTCCCGAGGTCAAAATGCGGCCATCTTCATGGTGGGCAAAAACGGTCACATAAGGAAAAGTTCACCTTTGATGAACCTCGGGGCTCTAGCCGAGGAACGGAAAACAAAGAAATGGAAATAATTGTTCATTTTTTTAAAAGTTACACATTGCCTAACCCTCCATATATACAAATCATGGATTTTTTTCAATCTTGATAGAATTCACTCCATAACACCAGGTCAGCTGCTTGCTTCTTACATTTATCTTACCTTTTTTCAAGCACAATACCAATCTACCACCAACATTTCCCATTTTTCTTCTCATTTTGAAAGTCGTTTCGGATCAAGTATGACTATTTGTTTTAACAGTTTATCGTACTACAATCTTGTTTTTTCAGATTGAATATCCCTATCTCTTCTCAAAGTTTATTGTAATACAATCTTGTTCCATCAGATCGAATATCCCTATTACTTTTACAGTTTATTTTTACACATTCTTGTTCTTTCAGATCGAGTATTACTACCTGTTGTAATATTTCATTGTAATTCAGTCTTGCCCCCTCGCAGATTTCATAAAATGGTCTGTAATGGTTTCGCTATCGCATTACATTCTTGGCTATCTGCTACTTTTTTAATATTTTATAGCATTATACAAAATTTTGGTAGAGATATAATATTATAAAGCATAACGCACGGTTTTTATTTCATCATCATTTCCTATATATCTACCAGGAAGAGAAGTTGTTCGATCATTTTTAATCAGTTTTATTATAACAGTTCTAACGGTCCATTTAATTTGTTCTGGTCTTAAAAGCAACAATCAGCAAGGAAATGGGTTTCCAGTTACCAAGGCACTCTCTCGGTTTCTTTGTTCTTTTGGCAATCATTACGGTTAAGCCCCCCCCCCCCCCCCCTCTCTCTCTCTGTGCCATTGACCACCTCTCCCTTGACGTTCAATAATTAAATGAAAGCTTTGTCATTATCGAACTACTACAAAATCTCCTAGCTTTTGCCCCCTGACAGAATTTCAAGAAATGTTCAGTATTTTTCCCTCTGTTCGCGGGGCTTTTGTCATTTAGCATTTACTTCTTCACCTTCAGGTACGCGTCTTGTAATGTTAGTAACCCTTCTTAAGTCTCGGGTTCTGATTCCTGTAGTCTGGGTAAATCCTGAACAAAGTCATCGATATCTATGTGTTCTACCTGCCTCCCAGGTACGCAGCTCGGCATAACAGCATCTTGCTTCAGCTTACATCTCTGGAATTTTCTACAAGGTCTGGACTTTATTTGTCACAAGCCTCAGAAGTCGTTTACTTACAAAGGGTCTCTTTTTAATTTTTTTTTTTTACAGAGAACAAACCGATCGCGTTACCTTTTGCCCTTATTCGATGCCCATCTTGCTTTTGATCTCTGAACAATCCCCATTCATTTTTACATTTTCTTAACTGTGCCGGCTCGTGTGTTTTTTTTTCCGCTTTGTAGTTGCTCTCTGTTACTTTTGTTATTTCGTAAGGGGTTGATCTTCTGGATTTCTTACTCTAATTTTTGTACAAGAAAGATAATTTTGTATTTTTTTGTGTTCTTGTTCCAGATTCGTTCATTCTTTAGTTTTGTTGTTGTTGCTGAATGAAAAGCATGTTGGGTTTTGTGTACTTTTATTTCCATCACCAGTACATAAAGAAAAAACTGTATATAGAGAGTTAGCTGTGTAGCACGGTTAGTAGTTTCATCTAAATCTTCTGGGTCTAAAGCTGGAGGCTATAATTATACTGTTCTGTAACCTCCTTTATTGGTTTGTTTTCACTGATTTCACATAATCAATGTCCCTGAGAAGAGATTAGTTGTATTTTCCCCAAATCTTTTATTCCTCTGGGCTTTTAAAAAACATTTCTTTTGAAAGCAAAAACGGTTTAAATGAGAGAATAGCCATTTTTGTAGGCATGAATAATGCCTGCTTCTGTATCATTACTCAGAAACACCCCCAAAAAGTCAAGCTGACTTTTCTGAATGGTGTAGGCCTTCTTCAAGTACACGTTAGTAATTTTGAATTCATTCACCCCCCCCCCCCCCCGCCCCCCCACCTAACCCCCTGGGAAAGCTGAAGGCCCTTTCAATATAAACAGCATCTCTATCCACTGGAAATTATTTGCTCGAAATTTCCTCTTTTCTATCACTACCGTTGTTTATGTCTTTATGCTCGCCTCTCTATCCTTCTCCCTTATGCTTATTTTCTGCCTCTGTGCGTTTGTGTGTGTGTGTGTGTGTGTGTGTGTGTGTGTGTGTGTGTGTGTGTGTGTGTGTGTGTGTGTGTGTGTGTGTGTGTGTGTTTGTGTGTGTGTGTGCGCGCGCGCGCGTGAGTGTGTGTGTATGTGTGAGCGTGTGCGTGTGTTCAATTTCCTTTAACGTCTTTTCACAAATTGTGACATTAGACGGGAATGAGAGACAGAGACAGAGAAAGAGAAAGACAGAGGGAGAAGGGTGTGTGAATGTCAGGGGAGGAGGGTGTAGTTGGTAATGTATGGAAGATGGAATTTCAGGGGATCAATAGGGCCTACATGTGGATCAGTGAAAACCCTTAACGTTACTTACAATACTAAACTACAATGAACAAAAAGGAGAATGCAGTTCTAACAATTCCTAACAAAAACAGTGATTCCAACAAAAAGATGTAAGGTAATTTCACATGAGAAAAAAAATTGCAAGTAACCCCCCCCCCCCCCCATCCCCCCGAACAACAAAACCCCCAAATAATTTTTTTAAATTAAAAAAGCTAACCCCCACACTCAACTACAACAACAACAAGAAAAGAAAAAAAAGATAAAGAAAAAATCAAACATAAACACCCCCCCCCCCCCAACCCCCTAAAACAAGAACGAGAATTCCCAACAACAGCAACGAGAAGCCAATTATGAATATAATCACTCCCCCTCCCCTCCCTTCCCCAAGAAACAACCAAAATAAACAATTGGTATAAAAAAATTTATGTGAACAGGAGACGTATTAAAACCCCCAAAGTACAAACAAGAAAGGGAAACAATACTGGTTTAGAGCGTCTTTAAAGACCAAAGTAATCACAATAACAAACCAACTGGACTGTGCATCGGCGATTTTAAAAAGGTCATACATAAGTGGCAGACTGTTAAATTATAGCTAATGGAGAAGATGCCATCAAAACGGGAATGTGCCCTTTTAAACTGCAGCATGTTAATTATGATCTACCGTTTTATTATTACCGCATATGCAAAATGCATTTCCAGCATATTTTGTCTTGAAGCAATTCAATTTCCATCTACAAGCTAAGGAAACAATCTGCTTCGTACAATATATATCACGTTCTCGTGTTTTAACAAAAGATTCAAATTTCAGTAGTTCTTTGCGTGCATCTAGGCAGCCAAGCCTTCTTTCCTTATTATGATATGGTAACACTCTTGAAGTGGAAAGGGAGTACTAATTGTGGTGTGTGTGTGTGTGTGTGTGTTTGCGCGCGCACACGCGCGTGTGTGTGCGTGTGCTTTCATGCAAAATTTATAAATTAGGCATACATGCATGTTTGAGTTTCGCTTGTGGATGTAAATTATACATACATACAGGTGTGTGTATGTGTGTGTGTGTGTTTGCTGGCTACTCACAGGTAAGTGTAATATGTGTTGTGATGCGTATGTGTTATACGTTGTTCAACACAAAACAACTTACCCGGACAGTGATGAGAGGGAGAGAGAGACAGACAGACAGACAGACAGACAGACAGACAGACAGACAGACAGGGGGAGATAAATTGAACTCGAACGTGAATATTTTATTGAGGGTAATTGGAAAAGCCAGCGGTTTCTTTACACCAAGCTCTCATGAAAAAGTCACAGACAGACATACAGACAGACTGAAATTGAAACAGAGGCAAATGCAGAAACAGACACACACACACACACCACACACACACACACACACACACACACACACACCCACACACACACACACACACACACACTCAACACTAACACACACACTCGTACATACGCGTGCGTGCGTGCGTGTGTGCGTGCGTGTGTGTATATGTGTGCGTGTGTGTATGTGTATGTATGTTGCAGTGTATTTTTGTTCTTATAGGTTTATTTCTTTTTTAAAGGTAGCCGTAATGATGTAGCTAAATATTATCGATGAAGATATTCTTGTTCCTAGATATATGGCTTGATGAAAGAAAGCAAACCATTGCGTGTGTAATGTACTATCTGGAAATAAATTTTTGACTTACACACACACTACATACACACACTAACACACACAATACAAACACACTCACACACACACACACACACACACACACACACACACACACACACACACACACACACACAACACAACACACACAACACCACACACACAACACACACCACACACACACACACACACACACACACACACACACACACACACACACCACACAACACAACACACACAACACACACCACACACACAACACAACACAACACACAACCCCACCCCACCACAACACAACACAACACCCCCCACACACACACACACACACACACAACAACACAACAAAAACAATAAAGTCAAGGTGATTTACCAGAACAAAAGTGCCCTATCTAAGTCTACATCTTGGTCGGAGCGGTAGCAGTGTAGAATAATAGTAATAATTGTTCCGTAGCAGCAGTAAAACTGCGGCGGTTCCTGGCTTTTGGAAGGTCTGGTCGCTCGGGTCGATGGAACTCACTCTGGCACGGATCCTGATAAGCATCGACTGCCGCTGAAAACGCCCATAGGGGATCATGTCATAAGCTCCTTTTGCGGGGATTTGAATCCCCAGGTCTTTTTTTTTTTTTTTTTTTGGTTTGGTTTGGTTTTTGGTTTTTCGTTGTCTCTGTCTCTGACTTTGTGTGTGTGTGTGTGTGTGTGTGTGTGTGTGTGTGTGTGTGTGTGTGTGTGTGTGTGTGTGTGTGTGTGTGTGTGTGCGCGCGTGCGTGCGTGCGTGCGCGTGCGTGCGTGCGTGTGGTGTGTGTGTGTGCGCGTGTGTCTGTCTGTGCGTGTGTCTGTCTGTCTGTCATCTCTCTCTCTCTCTCTCTCTCTCTCTCTCTCTCTCTCTCTCTCTCTCTCTCTTCTCTCTCTCTCGGGGGCGGTCACGAGAAGTGAAGCGGACAGGGCGTACATTTTCTGTGAGCAGCAGTAAAACTAGAAATTCATTCAAAAATGCCAGTTACTGGACTTCCAGCGGCTGTGGAGAGGACCTTAGGCGCCCTGCTGACCGACAATGCAGTTTCCAGCTGGAAAGTGGCAGGAGAAGGGGACAGCGTGGTTTTTGTCTTGCGACTGAAACCAGTGGACACAACAGTGTCAACCAACATGGCGGATCCAACAGTGAATCGCAGCACACAAGCACAGTATTACAGGAAAAAATCGTTTTCTCAAAGACGACGAGATGTTGAGCGTTCTCGAAAGCATAAAGAGAAGCAGGCAAGTGTTGTGTGTGAAAGTGACTGTGTCTTCAGTGCCTCGAGTCTGCCTGACAGTGGAGTAGAACAGGGAATACAGCATGTGTAGATACACATGGAATAGACCTACCAACAACACACACACAGGACATCAACACAAAAACATCAGTTAAGTTGCCATCATCGGTTGATTTAGAACCTCCCTGTATGTCTGATTGTAGTGACTGTGCTGATATGTGTGTTTTGCAGCCTGAGGTGAACGATGATAATATTGTTGGTGCATTCGACACAAGAAATGTCAAACAGTACGTGGCTACTCTAACTGATAGATCGGTACAGAGAAGGCTAAGAGACAGACAAAGAAATACACACTTTAGAAAATCCGTGCTACATCATTCAGATGGTGAAGATATTGTGACATGTGAGTCAGACGACATTGTGATCCAGTGTGCATGCCAACCAGACACTGAGCCAGTATGTGTGTACTGGTTTGTCAAACAGCAAGAGAAAAACATGCTAAAAGAGGAACGTGTCAAACTCGCCAGTTTGCGGAATGGGAAGCGTATCCAGAACACACTACACACGGAGACCCTATCGTGTGCTTCAAGGGACTTAGCGACACTTAGAGAACTATTACAGCAGTCACTTGGCTAGGCCTAGCCTAGACCTAAGGGTGTGTGTGTGTACAAAGACTGGAGGAAAGAAAGGCTCGGAATGCCGTAACATATCTGGACAGTAAAGAGTTTGTGTCTCGATGTACATTACTAATCAATGCTGTGGTTTCCATGGCTTGGAGTAGCGTCGTGTGTCAGCTTATAGCAATTATCGTTATCGTTATTTGGCAACCCCCTTCATGTATGGGCCAATGGCCTTTTTTCATGAATAAACCTTTCGAGTTCGAGTTCGAGTTCGAGTTCTCTCTCTCTCTCTCGTTGAAATTTTGTTTTTTATTTTCATGATATATCCCGGATAACGGCGTGGACTACATAAAGAAAAAGCACATGAGTGATTATTCATTATCGTCTAAATAAAAGTTTAATTTGATTTGATTTGATTTGCTCTAACCCTCTCTGTCTCTGTCTGTCTGTCTGTGTGTCTTTCTCTCTCACTGTCTGTCTGTCTCTCTCTCTGTCTCTCTCTGTCTCTGTCTCTCTCTGTGTCTATGTCTCTCTCTCTCTATCTCTCGTTATCTCTCTCTCCCTATCTCTCTCCCTCTCTTTCATCCTCCCCCTCTCTCTCCCCCACCTCTCTCTCCCCCACCTCTCTCTCCCCCACCTCTCTCTCCCCCACCTCTCTCTCCCCCTCCCCTCTCTCTATGTTTCCCTCCCTCCCCTCCTCTCTCTCTGTCCCTCTCTCTCTCTCTCCCTCTTCACCCTCCTCTCTCTCTCTCTCTCTCTCTCTCTCTCTCTCTCTCTCTCCCTCTCCCTCCTCTCTCTCTCTCCCTCCCTCTCTCCCCCTCCTCTCTCTCACCCCCCCTCTGTCTCTGTGTCTGTCCAGGGCTCATTATCAGGGCTGTGCTATATCAGCTCATCATTCACGTTTGCTTGGGAAACGGCTCGACAGTCTGCCCAAGCTTTTCATCTCTCCATCAACACATCCAGTTTGCATTGTATCGTCTTACCTTCAACAACCCGGGTTTCCCCTTCCCCTTGCTCGCGCGCGCTCGCGTGCGTGCACACGCACACACACACACACACACACACACACACACACACACACACACGTGCGCGCGTGCACGCAAGCATGAGCATGCACACACACACGTTTGTACATGCGCGTGTATACATATACATACGAGTGCGTGCTTATGGGTACACACGCACATACACACTTGCATACGGACGCTTGCATGCATGCATGCGCCCATACATTATATACACACACATACACACACACGTGCGCGAGCGGGCGCGTGCTTGCGAACCCACGCAATCAAACAAACACAGACACATACAAATACATAACACATACGTACAGAATCGCATACACAGGCCCACGCGCGCGCACACACACACACACACGCACACGCACACACGCACGCACGCACGCACGCACACGTATACGCACACACGTAGGTACATACATACACACGTACGTGCGCGTGCACACACATACACACACATACTCGCATGCATAGTTGTCGTGTTCAGACAGCATCTCCGAAGTTGGAATGCGGCTACCTTCATGGTGGGGGAAAAACTGGTCGTGCACATACATCCCCTCAAAAAAAATTCACCATTGGTGAACCTCAGAACTCTAATCTAGGAACGAAAAAAAAAAACCCAACCAAACAAAAAACAAACATCGAACAACAAAAAACGCAGCTTTTGAGTAAACGCATTTTTGTCCTCTTCTTCTTGTTGGACTTGACAGACTTTGAAATCCCTCCAGGAAAAAGTAAATGACTTTGGGGGATTTTGTTTGTGTGTGTGTTTTTTTTTTTTTTTTTTTTTTTTTTTTTTTTTTTTTTTTTTTTACTATACTTAACTGCCATTATATTTTCCTCTTTCTTTTTCCTTTTTACAGGAAGGAGTATTGATGGAGCCAATCATTATTCCCGCCATGGTTATCCCATGATGATGTTTGTTTTGGTTGTTGATTTTTTTTTTAAAGTTGTATTGATTGCAAATGTGTGTTTTTGGTCTTAGCAGTGATACGCAACAAGAGATTGAGTTGGAAAGTAGATGTGTGTGTGTGTGTGTGTGTGTGTGTGTGTGTGTGTGTGTGTGTGTGTGTGTGTGTGTGTGTATGTGTGTGTGTATGTGTGTGTGTGTGTTTATGTGTGTGTTTATGTTTGTGTCTGTGTGTCTGTGTGTGTGAGTGTGTGTGTTTGTGTGTGTGTGTGTGTGTGTGTGAGTGTGTGTGTTTTTTGTGTGAGTGTGTGTTTTTACTATGTTTTAATTTTTTGAATTTATTCTTTTATATCGAGGATAATGGAATAAACACTCGTGCTTTTTTTTTTTTTTTTTTACATCTAGTCCCCTTGTGTATGCAGTTTTGTAAATCTTGTCATCTGTTCCCACCGGCACACGATTGCCTACTCTTACGAAAAGCGGAACAGGATTTAACATATGCGCACGATGTTCTGCGCGCGTTCACACTCGGGCCTCGGTTTATAGTCTCATCCGAAGGACGTGTGTGTGTGTGTGTGTGTGTGTGTGTGTGTGTGTGTGTGTGTGTGTGTGTGTGTATGTGTGTATGTGTGTGTGTGTGTGCCCGCGCGCGCGCGCGCATGCGCACCAGACTTGGTGACGTGGTCATAGAACCACAAGAGACATATTCCCGCTAGCTGTTTTACTGTTGTTGTTGTACTTGCAGCTAAACTTGCCATCTCTCCGAATGTTGGTGGGGCGGGGGGACAAAGGGGGGGGGAGGGGGGGCGTCTCCGCAGCTGTATGAAAAGACCAGCTCTCCATATACTGTATTTGCCGTTCTTCCTCCACCTGCCCGTTCAATCCTTCAGTTTGGTTTAAAGCAGTGTTTATTCAGAAAGAAAAACATGGTTATGATACATGTAAGCATCGATAGCAACAACAAGCCCACAGGCTTATAGCGTGCTCCAAAGACAGAGACCAAGCATTACAAATTTAGTTTGGCAGCTGGTGTGCATATCAGTTACTTTGAAAAGAACACCGTCTGCTGCATGTGTGTATAAATACAAAATGATGACGTGAACAAATGAGAAAAACTATGACAACTGTCTACAAAAAGAATGAAAAAAGCGCAGAAACAAAAGGAAGACACCTAAAAGAAAAAAAAACCAAACAAACAAAATAATAGCAAACAAATGAAATACACGGGCAGACAAAATCTGGGACACAAGAGAGGCCTTTCTTTTTTTTTTTTTTTTTTTACCTTAGATTCCTTAAAATAGAAAGCTTGCTAAGAAATATATGAGTACACCATGATTATTCTTTAAACGAGCACAAAGCATATTTTACGTAATGACTTAAGAGGCAGTTAGTTATACTTGTAATCTGCAATGAAAGGGACAACACTAATCAATCATGGTACATCTAGAAACGATGCGAAATGGAACCCCCCCTCCACCCAACCACCCACCACCCCACCCTCGTGCCTGTTCTTTCTCCATCTAATTGTTGCTGTTCCCCCTTCACCCCCCCCCCCCCCACACCCCCCCCCACACCGCCTCCCAGATGCCCATCTTCTCTTCAGAGCTTTGCCTGAGTGTGGGTACCTTGTTTTTGTTCCTCTTGTCCCCTCCGGCAACCTTTGGGGCTGTAGCTGTTCTTCCTCCAACTGTCGCTGTTTTTTTTCTGCCTGTGTACTTCAGTGTCTCTCCAGCTATACCGTAGTGTCTTTATCAGGCGCTTCATTAACGGCAGCGCAACGCGTTTTCGCTCATATGATAGACACTGAGAGTTCCATGAAGAGGCAAGGAGAGGAATCTATTTGCTGACGTACTGGACAAATTGGGTTACTTTATTTTCGTTTTTTTAATTTTATACCATTTTAATTAAAGTCATGGTAGATTTCTCTGCGTGAAATTCGGGCTGCTCTCCTCGAGAAGAGCGCGTCGCAACAAGAGCAGCACCACCCATTATTTTTTTTTTTCTTTTTCTATTTGCAGCTGTATTTTTTTCCCTATCACAGTGGATTTTTTGACAAAATTTTGCCAGGAACAACTCTTTTGGTGCCGTGGGTTCTTTTACGTGCGCTAAATAATTGTTGCAACACACGGGAGCTCGGTTTATCGTCTCATCCGAAAGACTTCCACCCAGACCACCACTCATGGTCTAATGGACAGGAGAAAAGTTTCTGGCCAAAAACGGGGATTGAACTACCGCATACTTCTGACCCGGACTTTTCGCTTTCTGGACAGGTGCGTTACCTCTAGACCATCGATCCACGAATCCAACTGTATCACCATGCTTTGTCTTCAGCAGGAAGCCAAATCCTTCTTAGTGGGATTTCCTTAGTGGGGATTTCTGCCAGGTTCAGTCAGTTCTTTGTCATCGCTATCTCAGTGTGTTGGGTTGAGGAAGTTTTCCCAGACTTGTATCATAGCTTCTGCGCTGTGTCAACCTTGGTATGGCGGCCACCCTAAAGGAGGGAACAATGAACAATGAACTCATTTTATTTAGAGAGAGGGTTATAGAATAAGTATAACAATAGCTGTTTTGTTTATATCCAGCCCTCTTGGGGGGAAAAGAGTACTCAAAAGGAAACAGAAGTAATCAGCTTACAATACATGGCATGAAGAACAATCTATCTATCTATCTATCTGTCTATCTATCTATCTATCTATCTATCTATCTATCTATCTATCTATCTATCTATCTATCTATCTATCTAATAGACATTCCATGCAACTTCACCCCAATATGCTTTCATATATGTAGGAAAAAACCTGACAAACATTGAAAGTATTACTAAACAGGGATCAATTAATATGCGGAGAGAGAGAGAGAGAGAGAGAGAGAGAGAGAGAGAGAGAGAGAGAGAGAGAGAGAGAGAGAGAGAGAGAGAGAGAGAGCAATCGGCAACAACAAAAAATCCCACAGAAGTAGAAAATAATCATAAAAACCCAAGAAGTAGATGCCCTTCCGCATTTACAATAACACCACCACCATCACCACCACCACCACCAAAACAACCACAACCACCACCACCACCACCACTACCAAGCGC
>CM060325.1:27438736-27446236 GCA_030674155.1 Stramonita haemastoma | reverse complement strand
TCTCTCTGTCTGTCTCTCCCTGTCTGTCTGTGTCCCTCTCTGGCTCTGTCTGTCTGTCCTCTCTGTCTGTCTGTCTGTCTGTCTGTCTGTCTGTCTGTCTGTCTGTCTCTCTCTCTCTCTCTCTCTCTCTCTCCTCTCTCTCTCTCTCTCTCTCTCTCTCTCTCTCTCTCTCTCTCTCTCTCTCTCTCTCTCTTTACCTGTCCATTTACTGATTGCCGTCTCTACTTTCGTTTATAAGTAACTTGTTTTGTTTTGTATAAAAAGAAAGGTGGAGTGGGGCAAGAAAAACTTTTCCGCTAGCAAGCCATTAAAAGCAGGTGGGGGTCAAGTTGTCAAAGAGTTTGATTGATTGTAAACCTTTAGCCATTATTCGACCTTGTACTGAAATATCAAGTCATAAATTTGTATCTTTTTGCTTTTAAACGTGTTTTGAAAATGCCAAAGTCCTCATTCTGGCCTCCTATTAGGAATTTTTACTTGTCCATTTCTCAGTTTTTCATTTCCCGCAGTATATCATTTCAAACTGTGATACATTTTCATAGAATTGTCTGATTTTCAATCTGTTTTTGTACCGTATAGCCATTTTATTGCAAATTAATAAAATGTCAGTACCTAAAAAAAATTGGCCTCTGGTGCAATGCGACTCCTTATGTGGTGGAGGGTCACATTTGTCATGGTGTTTCAAAACTCCTCTTCGTCGTCGTCGTCGTCGTCGTCGAATGCTCAGACAGCAACTGTTGTTGTCTGTACTGTCATAGAATTATGAGCGAAAACACGTTGCGCTGCCGTTACTCTCCTGGCAAGTGAGGCCAGGCCCAGCACATCCGACTTTGGCGTGGAAGAAACGTTTTTTTTTCTTTTCTTTTTGAAGTCTTTCTGGGTGAGAAAAAGACAGGAGAAAGGTGCAAGAAGGTAGAAAATAGACAAGAAAGAGGCGGCACGAAGAAAAGGAAGAAGGCAGAAAGAAAGAGAAGGATCGAAAAGAGGGAATTGCTAGCACAGAATTTTCAGAAAGTGGGGATGTTACTATAACGATGCCCCGGGCACCCTCAGGTGGGGAGGGGGGAGGGGCATAATAACTTAAATACTATGACAGTCTGTGAGAAATACTTTTAACATGAAAAACTATGTTTTTTTTCCAGATGTGTGATTGTGGAGTTGTAATGTTTCTGGTATGAAAAAAGAATCAGTTATGCATCAATATAAACGCGTGCTGCGAGGAAGTCCACGAAACAGGCTGATCTCTGTCCACTGCAGAGCCATGAAGCTCATTCCACCCTTACCTGTCTATTACTACACATGAAAATAGGAAAAATCATAAACTAATTGTACTGTCTCTAGAGAAACAACTTACATTTCATAAGGCAGTAATTTTCTTAAACTGTCAAACTCTTTCTACTAAAACAGGTGAAATGCACATGAATAAATAAATAAATATAGGTATATGTATACTTGTCTTGATAAAATCCCACAGTTTTATATAGATAATAGACTCATAGATTAAACACAGAGTCGCTAAAGTAAGGATAGTAAAATAATAAATCGTGCGTGTGTGTGTGTGTACATTCGATTTTGCTAAAACTGTTAATTGTCGTTAATTGCTCGTGTGTTGTATATATCGAATGCAAGCGCTTTGATTTGTTTTTGCAAGATGTAGCGCTATATAAGTTTTATGTATTATCATTGTTATTATTATTATTATTATTATTATTATTATTATTATTATTATTATTATTATTATTGTTGTTGTTGTTGTTGTTGTTGTTGTTGTTGTTATTATTATCATCATCATTATAAGACCAAAGGGTAACATAGGTCATCAGTTGAGGGAATGAACTTCAACAGGACTTAATTCTCTCTCTCTCTCTCTCTCTCTCTCTCTCTCTCTCTCTCTCCTCTCTCTCTCTCTCTCTCTCTCTCTCTCTCTCGCGCCTAAACCGGGGTGGAATGTGTAGTGTTTTTTGTCTTCTCTTATACCTGTAACGTAAACATGAATACAGCTTTATGACGGTCTATAAATCAGTATTCCTGTTCAAGTTAAGTTAAAATAGCGGCCCATAACGTAAGCCTACCTGGCTCCGTCAGTTCCGTGTTTTCAGCGAACACCCTAAAAACAACCTGTCAGACGTTCCATCTTCTTTCGCCACGTATTGATCTATATAAATCCAGCTTAGCTTTCAGAAGCCTTTTGTGGATGGGAGGTAATCCTTTAGCATAAGATGCAAAAATGTAAGCTTCTTACAATTTTGTTATTTTACAACAGACAAAGAACACGGCTTTCTGATATCTCTCCCCCCCCCCCTTCTCAAAACTATAACTTGTGTTGTGTTTGTTGTTCTATTGGTGTTGTTGCAACTGTTGTTTATTAATTTTGTCTAATCACTTTGCACTATGAAAAATATTGACTATGTGGGAAAAATGTGTTCTATCTGTCTTTCCATAAAACGTGTGAATTATGCATGGGAGTGTGTGTGTGTGTGTGTGTGTGTGTGTGTGTGTGTGTGTGTGTGTGTGTGTGTGTGTTGTGTGTGTGTGTGTGGCGTGTGTGTGTGTGTGTGTGCGTGCGTACCCACGCGCACGCGCGCATGTGCGTGAGAGAGAGAGAATTGAATTGAATTGAACAATCTTTATTTTTCAAGGGTTACAGAGTAAGCATTTACATACTTTTTTTCATCCGGCCCTTGCCCTGATTAGGGAATAACAGAGGGAAAAAAAGAGACCCTACCAAATCAGGAGAAAAGCCAAACAGCAAAGAAAGCAACAAGGAAAAACAACATCGCCATCACCAAGAATAGAAGTTCAACCTATGGTTGTAAAAAGGAGATACATTCAACAGTACATTCAACAAATGCATAATCCCCACTCGGTACGTGAATACTTATCTAACACAAAAGAGATAGAAATGTATTCAACAAACACGTAAGAGAGAGAGAGAGAGAGAGAGAGAGAGAGAGAGAGAGAGAGAGAGAGAGAGAGAGAGAGAGAGAGTGTGTGTGTGTGTGTGTCTGTGTTTGTGGCGCACGATTATAATAAGTACGTGTGTCCTTTTAAAAATACATGATGGTGTATCAGGTTGTTTTTTTCTCTCTCAAAAGTTTGTGTCTGTGTTGTTGTTTTTGCTGCTATTGTTTGAAAGAATAGATTGATGTAGTTGTTGAAATACATTTTTTGTGATATTCAATATCGCGTGCGTGTTTTTCCTTTCCCCCTCCCCGCTTTTATTGATTTTCATGTTGTATTGTTTTGTTGTTTTAATACACAAATGTTTCCAAAGACACTGTCGGATTAGGTTTGACCTAAAATATTTGCGCGCGTGCATCAAAAATTCATCATTCATTCTCCCCTCCTCCTTTCTTCCTCTTCTCTCTATCTCCCTCCCTCCCTCCTTTTTCACATACTCTTTCTTTCTTCATCTTCATCTTCTTCTTCGTCGTCGTCTTCGTCTTCTTCTTCTTCTTCTTCTTCTTCTTCTTCTTCTTCTTCTTCTTCGCATTCTTCGCAATTCTTCGCATTCTTCTTAGCATTCTTCGCAATTCTTCTTCTTTGCATTGTTCTTCTTCTTCTTCGCATTCTTCTTCGCATTCTTCGCAATTCTTCTTCCTTGCATTGTTCTTCTTCTTCGCATTCTTTTTCTTTTTTGTCTCTGCTTCTGCCCCTGTCTCTGTCTGTGTGTGTGTGTGTGTGTGTGTGTGTGTGTGTGTGTGTGTGTGTGTGTGTGTGTGTGTGTGTGTGTGTGTGTGTGTGTTTGTGTGTGTGTGTGTGTGTGTGTTCCTCTCTCTCTCTCTCTCTCTCTCTCTCTCTCTCTCTCTCTCTCTCTCTCTCTCTCTCTCTCTCTCTCTCTCTCTCTCTCTCTCTCTCTCTCTCTCTTTAGAACTCGTGTCCACAGTCGCAGCAAGACGTGTTTTCTGCACGCTCTCTGCTTTTAATGAAGTTTTTGTTAATTAAGCAGGATTGGTAATGACCAGAGACTGTTTGATGGTACCATCAAGATGCCAACAACAGCAGTAACCCACAGGCAAAAAATTGGGCAATTCTATAGCCTTGCTGTGGAAATATCTGCAAGAGAAAGTAAACAAGCTAGAAACAAGCCACTGGCCAAGTCATGTTCAGTGACAACAGAAGTGGCAGACTGGTGCGCTACTACGACTGTCTCTGCACTTTACTCTCTGTTCTTTCTCCTGCTCTTGGTGAGTGGAGATATTGAACTGAATCCTGGACCCAGAGATGACACGCACGACACTACCTACAATGACCGTAACTACTTCACCAACTTTACGCAACAAGTTCAAATGTTATTGGACGACAAATTCTCTGACTTTACAAATTTTCTTCACACCCACGCTGAAGAAGTTTGCCATAAAGTGGATGAAAAGCTGGCAAAGCTGGAAAGTTCTTTTGATCGTTTGGCTTCAGACCTGAGCTCTCTTCAAGAACGAATCCTAGAAGACAGGGACGACATCTACGAAATGATGCAAAACCAAGGCCACTTTTACGAACGGATGAAGCAAATGGAACGGGAACTGGAGGAACTGCAGAAGGATTCCCGACGGTGCACCTTGAAACTTTTTGGTGTCAGAGAACAAGATTATGAAAATGTGCAGAAGAGTTCCCAAATTGTTGTCCATCTGCTCAACAAGTTCTCGGCATCACGCACATGGCACGAATCTGACATCGAAAGATGCTACCGTGTGGGAGCTCGCCGAACACACGGAGATCATCCTCGACCATTGATTGTCCACATGCACAGATTGAGCGACAAAATGGAAATCCTCACCAACAAGGACCTGAGAGATCTCCTTCGGCAAGATAACATTCGGATCTCTGCAGATCTGACTGCTCGGCAACGTGACGAAGTGGAGCACTATCGCCAGCAGGGCAAAACTGCCTACTTCAGAGCAGGCCGACTGCAAGTGGAAGATCGACATCAACGGCCTGCCACGTACAATGGAAACCGCCAGAAGGATCATCGCACTTACCACCACGAGAACCAAGAGGAAACAAACTCAAGACGTCAGAGAGATGGATGTAGCTTTCCTGAAGAGTCAGCGCCACTTAGAGGCAAACACAGGGAGGAAGAACGCTGTCCATCCCTCCGAGGTGAAAGGAGAAACTGGAGGCAGACAGAAGCCCACAGAAGACGTGACACATCCTTTAGGTCTCACTCTTATCAGACTTCAGGATCCCTCTCTCTGCAAACTCCGGGACCACACCCTGCGGCGTTACCCATCACTCCCGGTTCGTGTCTGTACAGTGAGAAGTTGGCAAATGATCCTAGTGCCTCTGAAAGGACTGTGGAAGAGCCAGACCCATGTCTTTCCCCCACCTGGAAGAACATTGAGGAAACCACCAGTGATCAGAGGCCGAGTCTGTTGCCAAGAGAAGCAGATCTGGTCAGCCCTACGCTCCATGAAGCAGTGTGTGAGGAGTTCAGTACTCAGCCCTGCCCTGCTGTGCTAGATCCTGCTGGCCCTGGGCCTGCTCTCTCTTCAATACCAAAGAAAGGAGAAGAAAGTGAGAAAGATGTGACATCGGATGAGAAACATGCTTTGGAAGAACAGAAAGACAGTACACCATTGGCAGCGACAGCAATTTCCTCACTTCCCCCCTCCACACAGGGAATGCTGGCAAACCCCCATCCCTCCCCGGCGAGCGCAAGAAAAACTAACAAAGACAGAAACGTGCATGCGACAGAATCGGGTACAGTCACACTGCAAAATGCAGAGCAGCATTCCGGGGATTCCCCAGGTCAACAGCATCGGATTGAGAGCAGTCCACCTGTACCGAATACTGGAAGCAATGAAAGCAATGCTGCAGGGACTGTAAGCGAGGACATACCACAACAAGCCGCTTCAGACAGACGGACACGTAGAACGCAGGCAAGGCTGCCATCAAACTGGACAACGGCTCAGCGAAGAATCAAGAAGCAAACTTCAAAGCCCAGCGTCTCAAAGGAAAAGAAATGACGTCAAAATCATGAACCCAAGAAAAACTGGAACAGCGCAACTCACACTCACATCAGTGCACACACACACTAGTCTAGGAAGGGGAAATCTTATGATCCACACTTTAAGATAGTTCATTCCTGCCCATTGTGTCATAATTTTTGTTTGTTTGAAACCTTTATAAAAGATTTTTTTCAAGCACATTTTCTTTTAATAGATCTATGCATTTTCGTTCAACAGCAGAGACAATTTCAAAACACGGAAGAAATAGTAGAGGAACAATCATCCTTGAAAGAGAGGAATGTGTGCATCTCATGAGTTAACGCATTTTGTCAAAGACATCTCAACAGCCTATCAAAACATGGACATACTTTAATCTACAAACTTGTTCTTTTCAGAAATAGTTACAATTTGTATATATCTAATCAAAGTGACAGCCTATCTTATGATAACGGTGGTTTCACATAGGGTATCCGAATGTTTGAGTGTTGTGTGCTTAATTCAGTATTATTGAAGGTAATGATGATGCTGCCTAAATGCAAGAACAGCAAGCAAACAGCCATTGTGTTCTGACGGAGATTCTTTTTGCTTTGAGCTAGATGAAGCTCTTACTGTGTGACACAATTCATTGCAGATCCACCTATTGCTCTACTTCGAGGTTGCAATATTACAGTTTATACGGGTGTAGGAAATTTTGCGATGTTTGTGGTAGTTTTGACCTGTATATATACTTAATAGCTCTACTGAAGGTGACAAAAATGATTCCACTACATTTACCTCTCTTACTGAAAACTGTGATGTATGTTATTTTCCATTTTCACCTTCTCTCCGTTCAGCCTCACCTATATGTACTCTAAGAACCTATTGATTCAAAACACGTGCCCATTGTGTCATGATGTATTATGGAAATGTACTTTAACTTGGTACCTAACAAAAATATTGGCGACATTTTGTTTGAATTCTTATTTTTTCTTATTTGAGATAGCATGATCATCAGCGTTCATTTGTCACAATGCTGTAGAAACACAACTATATTTTCCTTGCAATGTTCTAAGTGACTTATGACAAAAATGTATTCTATAAACGTATAGTATTTATTAGTAGTATGTTGGACGTATGTATGGTGTCATATAGCATGTCTTTTCTGCTAACTTCATTTTAAACTTAAATGCAAGACAGCAAGTGGGTCCAAGATCTTGTTAGGTGTCATGCCGACAAACGCTGCTAATGTCATTTTGAAATTCAATATGTTTTCTTGGTGTCACTGATGATGTTTCATTCAAAATGTGTATACCACAATACCGCATCCATTCATTCTTGATTGCCCAAGGAATTGTAACGGGTTGTATGGCCTATACAATTAAAGTCTTGAGTCTCGAGTCTCTCTCTCTCTCTCTCTCTCTCTCTCTCTCTCTCTCTCTCTCTCTCTCTCTCTCTCTCTCCTCTCTCTCTCTCTCTCTCTCTCTCTCTCTCTCTCTCTCTCTCCCTCTCCCCTCTCTCTCTAGTTCCATCCTTCACCTCTCTCTCTCCCCCTCACACTTTTTATCTTTCTTTTTTC
>CM060325.1:27416236-27433736 GCA_030674155.1 Stramonita haemastoma | reverse complement strand
TCTTTTATATCGAGGATAACAGAATAAGCAATCATGTGCTTTTTTTCATCCGATCCCCGTGTGTATGCAGTTTTGTAAATATTGTCATCTGTTCCCACCGGCACCCGATGGCCTACTCTTACGAAAAGTGGAACAGGATTTAACGTGTGCGCAAGATGTTCTGTGTGCGTTCGCACACGGGGCCTCGGTTTAAAGTCTCATCCGGACTTTTGGGGAGAGTGGAGTCAGCACTGATGTTAACTCCAGGAGAAAAATTTCCTCGACCGGACTCGAACCCGGGTCGTCAAATTGCCAACGCAATGTTCTGACCACTAAGCTGTCCGCCCCCCCCCCCCCCCCGTGTGTGTGTGTGTGTGTGTGTGTGTGTGTGCAAGCGCACATGCTACGGGACTGACAATTTTCCGCGCACACAAACACACACAAACACACACACACACAAACACACACACACACACACACACACACACACACACATACACACACACACACACACACACACACACACACACACACACACACACACACACACACACACACACACACACACACACACACACACTCATGTACGTTACGCCGTTTGTGTGCCGCGCTGACCTGCCGACGTGACTCCCCTAAACATTCCAAACTTTTCAAGTTGAACATTCCACACACAAGAAGACTTACCAGATAGGCTTAGCTTGGAACATACACCACTGTTGGTGTGGTGACTGACTAGGGAAGCAAGGCTTCTGTGAGAGGGTGATTTACTGTGGGTTTTATGCGGGTCACTCACAGTACAGGGCAGTACCAATTCAAAATACTTTATTATCTCTAAAACAGAAAATTCTGGAGTGAAGACACTAGCAGATCTGTGCTTAAAGTTGGTCTTGGAGCTATGTTTTCCTATCTTGGAGATAATAAAAATATACCCTTGAGAAACACCCTGTCTTAGTTTCACTCCAGCGGATGCTATGCCTATACTCAAGTGGTTAAGACCGTTCAATTTAACTCACATGGGTCCATGAATTTATGGGTTTGAATCTTGGCAGCCCGTGGCGTCAGGTGAATTCAGGATGGGGGGGTCTATTATCTCCAACATCAACTTTAAGTGCATATCTGCTCCAAGATCAACTTCAAGTGCAGATCTGCTTGTGTCTTCATTCTTTTTATGTATATACACATGCAGAAGATCAAATAGGCACGTTAACAGATCCTTTCAGTCCTATCAGAGTTTGATGGGCTACAGAAACACGAACATACTTAGCATACATCTTCTAAAGTTGGATTGCGGCTGCCTTAGTGGTGGGAAAAGAAGCGCTTTGATTTGTTTTTGCAAGATATAGCGCTATATAAATTCCATTTATTATTATTATTATTATTATTATTATTATTATTATTATTATTATTATTATTATTATTATTAAAAGAACTGGTCGCACGTGCAAAACCTCACCAGTGGTAAACCTTGGAGCTCTATCCAAGGAACGAAAAAAATCATTCCCGTCTAGTAGACTGGACTCCAGCATTGATGTGTGTCTAAAATGTGTCAGGGTCAGGGGTGCCTGATTTTTTTATGGTAGCTCATCATCTGTAGAACTTTTCTATAGCTTCTGCAAGGGTAAAAGCCGTTACACAACTTTACAAGAAAAGGAGGGGGATGTGTGCCAATTTCGCATGTTTATGTTATAAAGATAATATACTGTAGATGGTTTTTGCTTCAATTCACAGTCTGATGGATAAACATTTATATTTTTGCTGTTGTTGAAGACACCTTTTGTGTATGAATGTTGCTAAGAATATTCTTCAGACAACAGGCTGTTGAACATTTTAACAAACAGATATGTTTGTGACAGTAAAGCAGTTTAATTATTTTGTTTGATTTCATTTTCTATTGTTTCTAAGATTTTTTGATCAGCAAGTTCGTAAAAACAGTCTGCTTCTGCCTCTTTGAATCTTTACAAACTTTCTGTTTAGTGTAAATTTGCATGCATCAATCTTCACGATTTTTTTTTCACTTTTAAACCTGTGACCATAAATTAAATTGCATGGAGCACAAAAAATTAACTCTTATCACGCAACCAGAAAGAAACGTGTTTTTCGTTGAGGAAAAAACAAAAAGCTGCAAAGTTACTGTTCTTTGCTGAGTCTTCTCAACCAAAGGAATTAAAAACAAAAACAAGCACAAACAAACAGCATTGTGGCTCTTCCTTTAAAACACAAGCAGCATGCATTAATGAAAGTAAACGGAGAGGGTGGAATGAGGAGTGAGGACATCAAAACAAAATAATTCACAACCAAAATAAAAGAAACCCGTAAAGATGGTCAGACAGCAGGACATCTAACAGCTACACAAAGTCAGCAGAAGAAGAGAACTGCCTAAAGCTGTAACACACACACACACACACACACACACACACACACACACACACACACACACACACACACACACACACACACACACACACACACAACACACACACACACAACTCAAACAAAAGCACACAAAAAAACTCAAACAAAAACAAACAAAAACTCAAACAAAAACACAAAAATCTGAAACAAAAGCAGACAAAAAACCATAACGAAAAAGTAATCAGAATCCCAAAGGTTGTTCTCTATTGTTTCATGCCTGTCCATTCTTTATCACATCCTTGTTCCTAGACTGTTCCCACTGAGCTTCCATTAGCCTCCACCGTAGATCTAAGGAAGATCATTTCCCTCTACCTCAAAGGGAAATTAGGTAGAGAGAAATGGAGATCACTGATGGCTGATGCACGACCCTTTAATTTACAATGAATATATGGGCGGCAGAAGATAATGCTTATCTCTGCTGTCTTGTACTACCAGAGGGTAAAACAGGAGCCTGGCTGATGAAATGTGAGAGCAGGATGAAAGAACAAGAGATTAGTACACTGCAAGTCTCTCTCCTCTCTCTCTCTCTCTCTCTCTCTCTCTCTCTCTCTCTCTCTCTCTCTCTCTCTCTCTCTCTCTCTCTCTCTCTCTCTCTCTCCCCTCTCTCTCTCTTGTAACTGTTGGCACACCCTTCCCATTCCACTGTCTTCCAATTTCAGTCTTGCAGGAAGTGAATGGCTATTGTAGGAGTATCCTGTTAATAATTAAAGAGATACTGATATAAAAAAAAGTGATTTGGTGACTTTCATATAAAAGCAGAGCATATTGAATGCTGTTTTGCTTTTGAGATTATAGGGATCATTTGAACTGCTGGAAGCAGGAATAATATCTATTCTTCTTGAGTTTGATAGTGCAAATGAGTGAATGTATTTAATCTGGTATCAAGCACAGGTTTATATCACTCATGTTTACATATTCTGGGAAGAAAGTACACAGGAAAAATATTTTATGCTGTTCATTGTCATTGTATGTATTTCCAATGAAGAATTCTTGGCCTGTGCCACCAAATTCTTCACCATTGACAGTTCTTTTTCTTGTAAACTATTTAACAACCTTCCCCACCTCCCAGTTCCTGAATTTCATCTTGACTACAATCTTTTCGAAGATCTTATGTTAAAATCATTTTACTTGAAGCTGTGGGGAAAAAACATCAACAAAAGATTGGACCAATGACACGCAGCAATTGTCAGAATGATGTGTTTTGTTTTATTTCCTCTTGAAACAAAAAAGCAGACAAGGTTAGACAGCTAACTGTTAGACAGAAGAATCACTAACAGCTACAGAGAGTCAGTAGGAGAAAAGAATGCCTAAAGCTCTGAATCTCCCATGCCCCCCCCAAAAAAAATCTAACGGAAAAGTAATTTGAATCCCAAGGCTGTTCTCTATTGTTTCATGCCTGTCCATTCTTTATCACATCCTTGTTCCTAGACTGTTCCCACTGAGCTTCCATTAGCCACCACACTAGATGTAAGGAAGATCATTTCCCTCTACGTCAAAAGAAAATTAATTAAGTGGAAAGAAATGGAGATCACTGATGGCTGATGCACGACCCTTTAATTTACGATGGAGATATGGCGGGCTAAAGATAATGCTTACCTCTGCTGTCTTGTACTACCAGACAGTGAAACAGGAGCCTGGCTGATGAAATGTGAGAGCCGATGGCTCTGTCTGTCTGTCTGTCTGTCTGTCTGTCTGTCTGTCTGTCTGTCTGTCTGTCTGTCTCTCTCTCTCTCTCTCTCTCTCTCTCTCTCTCTCTCTGTCTCTCTCTCTCTCTCTCTCTCTCTCTCTCTCTCTCTCTCTTTCTCTCTCTCTGTCTCTCTCTCTCTCTCTCTCTCTCTCTCTCTCTCTCTCTCTCTCTCTCTCTCTCTCTCTCTCTCTCTCTCTCTCTCTCTCCCCTCTCTCCCCCCTCTCCCCCCTCTCTCCCTCTCTATCTCTCTTATAAGACTCTAAACCAAGGCCCCATGTGCAAACGAATGCAGATCATCTTGCGCACACATTAAATCTTGTTCCGCTTTTTGAAACAGTAGGCCATCATGTTCCGTTGGGAACAGATAACAAGATTTACAAAACTGCATACACACGGGACTGGATGTAAAAAGCACATGAGTGCTTTTCCATTATCCTTGATATAAAAGATTCAATCAATCAATCAATCAATCAATCAATCAAAAACCATTACTTATTGGCTTTATCTACAGAATTCCCTCTGAAAGAATAAACTGGAATAGTGATTTAAATACAATGATAGATGCTGCCATACTTTATAACAATGAAATAACACTGATAGGTGAATTTAATATTGCTCTACTAAAACCTCAGATGTAATGGGTTCAGCTTTTCAAAACTTTTCATTTAAATCAGCTTATCTCAACTGTCCAACTCGTATTACAGAAACCACTAGCACTCTCATTGACCATGTTTACGTTTCGTCTAAACAGAATATACTGAAGTTTGTGCACCTTTTTTCATGCAGTGACCATTTCCCTATTTGTATAACTTGGTCAGGGAAAGGGATAAAATAATCCCTAGGACAGGACACGAAACAATGCAATACAGATGCTTTAAACAGTTCAAAGAAGATGTTTTTTCTCAATTATCTAGCAAATTCTACTTTGTCACATGTTTATCAGTATACTGATCCAGATGAAGCCATAGACTTCTGGATAAGCTTTTTTCTGAAATATATAATAAACTTGCTCCTGTAAGAACAAAATGCTGAAATCCAAGCCAAAACCTCCATGGATATCAGAAGAAGTAGAGAATAAGAAAGAAATAAAAGTAAGAAACTTTTTAAAGTCTAAACATGATAAAGAGTTTTAAAATGAAAGAAACAAGGTGACAAACATGAATCGTGAAGCCAAACAAAAGTACTTCCAAGATCTTGTATCTGACCGAAAAAACTACAGACACGTTTGGAAAGCCATTAATCTACTAACAAATAAAACTAACAAAAAGGCACAAAATACAGTAAAAGATATTTCTTCCTTGAGCCCGAATAAGCATTTTGCTGGGATAGCCAACAACTTAATAAAGTGTGAAGACTGCAAAAGTAATGATTTAGAACATTAAAGAGCATATTGTGACTCTAGAAATATACACTCTAAATTATACATTCCATCTAATTATTTACCTGAAGTGCTGACATCCCTCTTACAATTAAAGCTGTCAACCACAAAATGATTTTGGTGGACTAGATGGTAGAATGATTAAAATTTCTATGCCTGTAATAGCAGATACCCTTACCTATAGTTATAATCTTTGTATTGACAAAGCTTATTTTCCTTCTCATTTTAAAAAAAGCTAGAGTATTTCCTCTCTTTTAATATGGCACATCAGATGACCCTTGAACTACAGGCTGATATCAATTTTTATCTATATTATCAAAGCCTTTAGAAAAGCATGTACAAACATTTTTACTTCTACATTAAGAATAATATGATCTAATAAATCCAAGTCAATCATGTTTCAGAAAAAAAAATCATGTCACATGGCTCTGATAAATATGGTAGACAAATGGTTTCTGTATATAAGTAACGATAATTATGTTTACCAGAGTTATCTTCACCGATTTTGCAATGGCTTTTTGTGTGATAAACCACACACTTCTGTTAAAGAAACTACAGCTATATAAAGTATCGTTTTTTAAAAAAAACCTCTTCATTTTTTAAAATCATTTTTGTCAGATAGACAACAGTCAGTCTTTGTTGGCATGTCTCAGTCTGATTTCCTCACAGTGACCAATTTTGTTCCCCCAGGTTTAGTTCTGGGCCCTATACTTTTCTCCTTCTATGTTAATGACGTACCCTTATACATTAATGCTTGTTGTGACTTATTTGCTGATGGCAATTCAATTCATGCTGAAAATCATTCCTTAAACATTTTGTCATCTAGTCTCCATGACAATATACACCAGCTTACCAGATGGGCAGAACTAAATCACATGTTCCTTAATCCAAGCAAGACTAAGTATATGTGCATAAAAACCAGACATAAGGGACAGAATCAGCTCTCTTCTACGTCCCCTATAAATGATTCTGGTGAAAAAATTGAAAAATTGATTTTCCACAAGGTACTAGGAATCCTTATTGATCATAATCTTTCATGGCAAGACCATGTCACCAATCTAAGTAAAATTGTATCTCAAAAGGTGTTTCAGTTATCCAAAATAAAACATTTCCTTAATCTTAGCACTAGAAAACAATTTTTCCATGCACACATAAATTCTGTTATAGAATATGCATTGACCTTATGGAATTCTGCAAGTGTAGATACATTAAAACCTCTGACAAGATTGTATAAGCGTACTATTAAACTTATTCTATTGAAATCATGTTCATTAACTTACATGGACTAAGTAAAATTGTATCTCAAAAGGTGTTTCAGTTATCCAAAATAAAACATTTCCTTAATCTTAGCACTAGAAAACAATTTTTCCATGCACACATAAATTCTGTTATAGAATATGCATTGACCTTATGGAATTCTGCAAGTGTAGATACATTAAAACCTCTGACAAGATTGTATAAGCGTGCTATTAAACTTATTCTATTGAAATCATGTTCATTAACTTACATGGACTATAAATCAGTTGGTATTTTGCAATTAAATTTTAATTTGCTGTTGGAATACAACAAAGCTTTAATGGTGCATAGGATAGTATATGGTAATGCACTGCCCTCTCTGGCAAAACATTTTCAAATAAATACATATCGTCATTCCCATAAATTTACTCTGCCAAAACCAAGAATAGATTTGTTTAAAAGTAGTCTTGTATATAGTGGTGGGACTTACTAGAATAACCTGCCAGAATCCTTAAAAAAAGTATAACTTCTATGTCAAACTTTCAAAAAGTTATTGAAACATTTTCTTATAAATGAAAGGTTGACAGAGACTGGTTGTTCATCTTGTCGTATAAAAAAATGTTTTTTCTTTTTCTTATTAATGTGACCGAATGTCAGTCATGGTTTGCCATGACTTCATTTAATCGTGTTCTTTGTATGTCTTTCTATCTGCTGTCTGTCATTCTCTGTCTGTCTGTCTGTGTATCTGTCTGCCAGTGAATCTGTGTCTTTAGTCTGTCAGTCTGTCTATACTATATCTCTCCTCTGTCTGTCTATCCTTCTTTGTCTCTCTACTCTATTCTACTCTACTCTACTGTACTTTACTCTGCTCTACTCTACTCTTCCCTCTGATCAATCATTTTTTTCCTTCTCTAATTTCTAATCTGATTTTGTGATTTTGTACTCTTGTTTTGTAAAAGATAAAAGTATAAGCGTAGAAAATGTTTCTTGCATTTGGATGATGTCATGGATTTTTTTCTTCACTCATACAATTTATGTGTAGTTTCTTTGTTATTGCTTTGCCATTTTTTTTAGTTTGCGTGTTGTTGGTTTGTTTTTTTTCCTCTGTTTCGTTTTTTGCCCAGAAGGCTGATTGTAGAAAAATATGTTTGCTTATGCCATTACCCTCTTTAAATAAAATTCATTCAATTCAATTCAATTTCCCCTCTCCACCCCCCCCCCTATCTCTCTCTCTATGTGCCCTGCCTCTCTCTCTCTCCCCTCTCTCTCTCTCTCTCTCTCTCTCTCTCTCTCTCTCTCTCTCTCTCTCTCTCTCTCTTCTCTTCTCTTCTCTTCTCTTCTCTTCTTCTCTTCTCTTCTCTTCTCTTCTCTTCTCTTTTGTCTTCTCTTCTCTTCTCTTCTCTGTCTCTCTTCTCTTCTCTTCTCTTCTCTTCTCTGCTGAACGTTCTGATTCAGATCACCTTCCTGTGGAATTACATATTAATCCATTGTATAAAACGTATGTAACAGCTGAAGAGCCATCTGTTGTGGAAAAGTTTGTGTGGGATGAAAACAAACTCTCAGCTTATAAAGATAATCTTTGTGAGGAAGACATGTGTGTAACTTTTTCAAATGCCTTACAGATGATTGATGAGAACATTAATGAAGCTCTAGATTTGTTTAATAGTTGTATAAAGTCCAGTGCTGAATGTATGAAGAAACAGGTACATGTAAAAAAAGGTTTATCAAATGCAACATGGTTTGATAATGAATGTAAAAGTATGAAGTACAGGGTAAGAAAATTATTAAAGACTTACCGGAAAACGTTAAAGAATGAAGACAGAAACTTGTACTGTGTTTTAAGAAGGGAATATAAATACATGCTAGAAAGGAAAAGGAAACAGTATAATATGACATTACTTGCAGACATGGTGTCTTCAATCTCTTCTCAAGTCCAGTTCTGGAAATGTGTTAAGAAGGCGTCATTTAGAAATAGTCAGCCAAAGAATAGTATATCAGTTGACAGTTGGTTTCAACATTTCAAAACCCTGTTGGAGAAAGACTCATCAGACAACTCCATGAATACTAATGTTGACTATGATGAAAGTGAGGAAGATTTTGATCGTCCAATATCTAAAGGTGAAATATATTGGGCACTTAGAAAACTAAAGAATGATAAAGCAGCAGGTCCTGATCAAATCATTGGAGAATTGCTGAAAAATGGAGGTGAAGACGTTGTGCTTTTCCTTCTAAAATTATTCAACAAAATCTTTGAGGATGGCCTTTTCCCAGATAAATGGACTGAATCTATAATCCTAACATTACACAAAAAGGGCGATGTTGATAACCCTAATAACTACAGAGGAATTTCTCTTAGTGATATAAGTAGTAAGTTGTATAGTACTATCATTAATAACAGATTACAGGAATGGGTTATGAAAAATGATATTACAGGTGAACACCAAGCTGGTTTTAAGAGAGGATATTCCACTATAGATCATATGTTTACTCTGCTTGCGTTTGTACAGAAACAGTTTGCTCTTAACCGTAAGCTCTATGTGGCATTTATTGATTTTGAAAAGGCATTTGATTCTGTTAATAGAAACTTGTTGTGGCCTATTCTCCTGAAAAATGGTGTGAAGGGTAAATTATTACGATGTTTGAGAGCCATGTATCAGAATGTCAGAAGCAGAATAAGATGTGGTACTAAACTGACTGATGTAATATACTGTACCACTGGTGTTAAACAGGGTGATGTATGTAGCCCTTTACTGTTTTCGGTTTTTATTAACGAGTTAGCCAGAGAAGTCATCAATAATGGTAAACATGGTGCCACTTTCCCCCAAGATGCCACAGAATTATCTATTCTTCTACTTGCTGATGATGTTATCCTGCTATCTGAAACAGTTGTTGGCTTACAAAAGCAGTTAAATAGCTTGAGCAGTGCTGCAGTGGCACTTGATCTTAAGGTTAATCTGAATAAGAGCAATATCGTTGTGTTCAGAAAAGGTGGTCATTTAGCTGCTCATGAAAAATGGTTGTACAATGGTAAAGTCATGCCTGTGATTAATGTATATAAATACTTAGGAATCTGTTTTTCTACTAAGCTTAGTTTCACAACTGCATGTAAAGATCTGGCAAGTCGAGGTAAACGAAGTTTGTTATTGGTTTTGAGAAAATTACGAATATTGAATAATAACTCCTTTGATTTGTTCATTAAGATATTTGATGCCCAAATACAACCCACTGTGTTATATGGTGCAGAAATTTGGGGTTTGAATGCAGCTGCAACACAGTGTGAATCGGTGCACCTCTTTGCTTTAAAACAGTTTCTAGGCTTAGATAGACGTACGCCCAATGATCTTGTGTATAGTGAAACTAATAGATATCCTCTCTCCGTTAATGCTGCTGTAAGATGTATTAGATACTGGATTAAGATTCTATATATGGATGAGAACAGGCTACCTTTTAAGTCTTACAAGATGCTTTATGATCTAGACCTCAAAGGGAAAAACAACTGGGCTACACAAATACGCACCTGTTTATGTGAACTCGGTTTTGGATTTGTTTGGCTTAATCAAGGTGTTGGAAATTGTAGAGAATTTATAAACGCTTTCAGGCAAAGACTGATTGACTGCCGATGGCAGCAATGGAATGACCATATACAATCCAGTGAAAGATATCAAATGTATAGACAATTTATAAGTTCTCATGATATCAAACCCTATCTCAAGCTTGATATGGACATTTATTTGAAAAGAATTATGTCTAAATTTAGACTTGGTGTATCAGATATAAATGTTCATAAATTCAGATACAGAGGATATGATGTTGATGACCCTAGGTTACTATGCCCATTATGTAAGCAAGCACCTGAAGATGAAGTACATTTTGTGTTATGCTGTCCAGTGTTAGAGGCTGTTAGGCAGAGTTACATCCCTGTAAAATATAGTAGGCAGGCTAATTCTTTCAGACTCTGTTTACTCATGGCGTCAAGTCAACCTGAAGTTGTGCGCAGCCTCACTTTATATTTGTGTAAAGCTTTCAGAATAAGAGATATTTTATTATCGTAAGTCATATCTTTGTAACTGATGTTGCTGCTGTATAATAATTCCTTTTGTTGTTATTACTGTTGTCTTAATCCAACAACAAAATACCAAAGCAGTTTGGCAACCCCCTTCATGTATGGGCCAATGGCCTTTTTGTGAATAAAGTTTTCGAGTTCGAGTTCGAGTTCGAGTTCGAGTTCTTCTCTCTCTCTCTCTCTCTCTCTCTCTCTCTCTCTCTCTCTCTCTCTCTCTCTCTCTCTCTCTCTCTCTCTCTCTCTCCTCTCTCTCCTCGGTACGGATAGCCTAGTGGTCAGAACATTGCGCTGGCAATTTGACGACCCGGGTTCGAGTCCGGTCGAGATTTTCCCCCTGGAGTTAACATCAGTGCTGACTCCACTCTCCCCAAAAGTCCTTCGGATGAGACTTTAAACCGAGGCCCCGTGTGTGAACGCACGCAGAACATCTTGCGCACACGTTAAATCCTGTTCCACTTTTCGTAGTAGGCCATCGTGTGCCGGTGGGAACAGATGACATTTACAAAACTGCATACACACGGGGACTGGATGTGAAAAAGCACAAGAGTGCTTATTCCATTATCCTCGATATAAAAGAAAAAAGAAATCTCTCTGTTTCTCTCTCTCTCTCTCTCTCTCTCTCTCTCTCTCTCTCTCTCTCTCTCTCTCTCTCTCTCTCTCTCTCTCTCTCTCTCTCTCTCTCTCTCTCTCTCTCTCTCGTAACTTCTGGTAAGCCCCACTCACTCACTACAGAGGTTAGTTTGGCCACTCTTCATTCTCTTCCCATTCCATTGTCTTCCAACTTCAATCTTGCAGGAATTGAATAGCTAAAGCAGGAGTAACCGTGTTAGAGATTAAAGAGATACTGATAAAATCAAGGGATTTGGTGAATTTCATAGAAAACCAGAACATACTGAAGGTTATTTTCCTTTTGAGATGATAGTGATTATTTTAACTGCTGGAAACAGGAGTAACATCATTCTCTTCTGCTTGAGTTTGATCAGCATAAACTAGTGATTGTATTTCATCTGGTATCCGGTACAATTTTTGATCCTTCGTGTGTAGCTTTTTTAAGAAAGAAAATACAGAGAACAATAATGCTGTTCAGCGTTATTGTGTTTATTTGCAATGAAGGATTCGTTTCCTTCCCAAGCGAAGTCTCAACCATTGAAAGTTCCTTTGTTGGGAACTAATCGACTTCCGCCTCCACCCCCCAAGTTTCTGAAATTCAGTCTGGATACAGTCGTTTTGAAGAAATAGATGTAATGTGAACATCATTACTTAATGCTGAGGGGGGAAGGGGGGGGGGGAACAAATGGGAACAACACCTAGTAGGCATTGTCCGAATGGTGTGTTTTCTCTTTTCCTCTTGACCGTAGACTTGATCTAGTCGTCAATTAAGTTTACACCAGTATGTATGTATGTATGTATGTATGTATGTATGTATGTATGTATGTATGTATGTATGTATGTATGTATGTATGTATGTATGTATGTATGTATGTATGTATGTATGTGTGTGTGTGTGTATGTATGTATGTATGTATGTAAGTACTTTGGTGTTGTTGTTGTTGTTTTTTGTTTTTTTTACTAAACTAGTGGAAGATCACGCTTTAATAGAGGCCTTCTCTCCCATGTAAAAATGTAGGATCTTATCTATACAAATCAGCCGGGGATTCAGGACGGAAATCATTCATGCTATTCTGCTTTGACAAAACTGGTAGATCGATTTGTTTCGAACATTAATAGTGTGGAAAAGTGCACATTAAAGATCTTGTCATTCATGTCAGCGTTCGGCAGGTGAAGGAATCATGCACATACCCAGCATACATCCCTGAAGTCGGAATGCAGCTCTCTCTCCATGGTGAGCCAAAATGGTCCCATACACAAAAAAATCTCACCATGGATGAACATTGGTGCTGTAGCCGAGAAACGAGAAAAAAAATCGACAATACAGTCATGTTAGTGTTCCTTACAGTATTAAAAAGAGTATAATATTTGTGTGGGTTTTTGCAGAATAAGAACAAGACAACATCAAGGGCAGGCAATGACTGTTTCTTTCGCCACCCTCAAAGGCTCAGCGCGGGGTACCGACACGGTTAATACAGCCACCACCATCGTAGCAGCAACAACACCAAGTTAACCCAACACACACACACACACACACACACACACACACACACACACACACACACACACACACACTAACACTAACACTAACACTAACACTAACACTAACACACACAATAACACACATACACACACATTCTCTAACTCCCCTCTCCACCACACACACACACACACACACACACACACACACACACACACACACACACACACACACACACACACACACACTCTAGCCCCCCCCCCTCCACACCACACACACACACACACACACACACACACACACACACACACACACACACACACACACACACACACACACACACACACACACACACAACTACCAACCACTGCACAAACAAAAAAAACAAACCCCAAACAAACAACTCACCCCTACCACAAAAAAAACAAAAAAAATGGCCGGGCCAACAAAATGGCAGACAGCCTCATGGCGGCGGACAGGGAAACGGGTGGGGGGTGTGGTGAGGGTGGTGATGGCTCTGTGCTGCGCCATGCCCCAGTGGCTGCACGTGCAGGCTCAGAACAAGGAGCTCAGCTACGCCATCTTCGAGGAGAGTCCCGTGCCCACCACGGTGGGTAACATCGCCAAGGATTCCAACGTCTCCCAGCTCCTAGGGTCCAAGGTCTTCAGCACGCTGAGGTGAGGAGGATCTCAGTCATAGTCATAAAGTCAAATTTTTATTTCCAGATGGTATATTGAGTAAGTAATGAAGTTGGGGGTTTTTTTTGGTCATCAAGCTATCTAGATTATTAGGATCTAGATCTAGGAGGAATGTGTGTGGGGGGGTGGGGGTGGGGCTGAGGAAATGATATAGTTGTGATGATAAGTTATGGAAAGAAATTTGATGTAGGTGTGTGGGTTGGGATTTTTGTTTTTTGGGGGGTAGGGTTGGAGTGTGTGTGTGTGTGTGTGTGTGTGTGTGTGTGTGTGTGTGTGTGTGTGTGTGTGTGTGTGGTGTGTGTGTGCTTGTGTGTGTTATCATTATTCATTCTTTTATTTTGAGGATGATGGAATCAGCACTCAGGTGCTTCTTTTACATCCAGTCTCCATGGGTTTGTGTGTGTGTGTGTGTGTGTGTGTGTGTGTGTGTGTGTGTGTGTGTGTGTGTGTGTGTGTGTGTGTGTGTGTGTGTGTGTGTGTGTATGATGAAATTTTGTGTAAGCAACCGTTTTTTGCTCACCATGAAGGCAGCCGCATTCCGACTTCGGGGATGTAGGCCGAGTATGTTCGTTTATTCTAAACCCACCAAACGCTGACGTGAATGACGGGATCTTCTTGTATATACATAATTATGCAGAAGATCAAATATGTACGCCAAATATTCTGTATTTCATATTAGCATTCGGTGGGTTACGGAACCACGAACATACACAGCATACATTCCCAAAGTCAGAATGCAGCTACCTTTAAGGTGGGCAAAACGGTCGCATACACAAACAATCTTACTATTGATAAACCTCAGAGCTCTAGCCAGGGAACGAAAAAAAGAGAAAAAACAGAAAAAACTTTTACGCAAGCAAAATATTTGATTAATAAGCCTTTCGTTCATAATATTCTGATATCGATTTTTTCGCTTCTATGTCATGGGACTGGTCAAATCCAAACCCTTGCTTAGCCCACTTTTCAATATTCATAAACAGAGCTGTAAAGTCCGCTCTTGATAAATCCTCCTCGTTGACATTCTGACAACAAACGAGCTGGTATTGTACCATCTCAAAGCGAAACTATTAAGCAACAAAGGACCCTCCATGCCCAAAACACGCTTCATGGCCATGTCCAGCTGTCCCCAGAGAATTGGTTTCTTTTCAATAACAACCGGCATTCCCATAAACTCCGTTTTCATTTCCAAGCAATCATTCTATGAAAATCAATTCTAGCCTATTATCGTTAATGAATAAATTCACGTCCCTGAGGATTTTCTTCTTCCTCTTCCTCGTCGAGCGCTCAGACAACAATTATCGTTGTCTGTCTCATGAGCGGAAAATGTGTTCCGCTGCCGTTAAGCGCCTGGCAAGTCAGGCCCAGCACATCTGACTTCGCTGTGGTCCTAGAGAAGAAAGTCGCGTCAAATTAAAAAAAAAAATCCACACAGGTTTACAGAAAAAGTTCAAGACAACTTCTTTTTCTTCTTCTTCTTCTTCTTCTTCTTCTTCTTCTTCTTCTACTTCTTCTTCTTCTTCTTCTTCTTCTTCTTCTTCTTCTTCTTCTTCTTCTTCTTCTTCTTCTTCTTCTTCTTCTTCTTCTTCTTCTTCTTCTTCTTCTTATCATAGTGAATCTTTCCTTCTTAACACACCTTGATTGATTGAAAAAGCGTATTGATGATGATTTAATGTCAGCTTAGTGTGTGTTTTGCGATTTTGCTTCCATCCTGCCTATTCTAGCGTTTGTAGTGGGTCGATATGACACGTACGTTCTTCTGTCTGCCTGCTTAAAGTCTTTACCTGTCTACATGTCAGTGTCTTTACTTGCACCATTTTTTTTTGTTTAACTTTTTCTTTGTCGACATCATAATGATTACTTTTATAGTTTACTGCTTCGTTTATATTCCTTATTCCCCAATGGGGATGCCGGATGCCTATCAGCACCCCCACCCTCTGCAGGTCTGTGCTAGGAGTTCCCTTTTTTCTGTCCGTCTCTTTGGTTCTGCCTTGTTTTTTTCTTCCTTTCGCCTCCTTCCTGTCTGCTGCCTTTTTTGTGTGTTTTCCTGGAAAGACTTAGAAAATAAGAATTCTTTTCCGCGCTGAAGTCGAGTGCGCTGGGCCTAACTTGTTAGCCGCTTAACAGTAGCGCAACGTATTTTCGCTCATATTGCAGACTACAACAACATATTATGATCGAACAATAATAAGCGTACAGTTTTTTTTTAAATTTCTAACCAGTCCCCTGGTGAACGCAGTTTTGTCAATTTTGTTATCCATTCCCACCTTCACAAAAAAAGACTTACACTTCCCAAAAAGCGGAACAGGTTTTACCGGGTGCGCAAGGTGTTCTGCGTACCTTCGCACACGAGACCTCAGTTTGTAGTCTCATCCGAAAGACTTTTTGGGCGGAGGATGGAGGAGGGGGGAGTGGAGTCAGCACTGACATTTCAGGGGGAAAAAATTCTCTTGAACAGAGAGAGTTCAAACCCGGGTCGGCAGATCGCCAGCGCTAGCGCATGACGCTCTAACCTTTGTGTAATTCGAATTTGATAAAACTATAAATCGTTATTCATTGCTTGTGTGTTGGATAGGTCGAAAGCAAGCACTTTGATTTGTTTGGTTGTTGACGAGATACAGCGCTATATAAATTCCTTGTATCATTATTATTATTATTATCATTGTTTTTTAAAAATTTTATTATTATTATTATTATTAGTAGTAGTAGTAGTAGTAGTAGTAGTAGTAGTAGTAGTAGTAGTAGTAGTAGTAGTATCATCATCATCATCATCATCATCATCATTATCATCATCATCATCATTATCATCATCATTATCATCATCATAACCACCATCAACACCACCACGACAGTTCCATCCCCACAGAAGTGTAAGTGTGTGTGTTCTGTACACGGCTGTCGGCAGATACCGGGTGCTGTCCCAGCCGGACACCCACAGCGAGCTGTTCGCGGTGAACGAGAGCACAGGTGTGCTGAGCACGGCGGCGCACATCGACCGCGAGAGCCTGTGCCACTTCGCGCACACCTGCCGCCTGCTGGTCTACCTGGCCATCCAGCAGAGCGGCGGCGCCTACTTCGTCACCGTCAAGGTCAACGTCAACCTGCGCGACGTCAACGACAACGCCCCCCACTTCCCGCAAGCCTCGGCCGCCGTCGCCGTGACGGAAAACCTGCCCCGCGAAAGCGTGGACATCGTCCCCGCCGTGGATCTGGATATCGGCATCAACACCGTGCAGCGCTACGACCTGGTGACTCAAGACCCGGGTTTGTTCAGTCTGAGGGTGTCCCCGAACCTTGACGGGAGTCTGGTGCCCAGTTTGGCCGTTACCCGCGAGCTGGACCGCGAGACGCGGGACTTCTACCAGCTGGTGATCCTGGCGGAGGACGGGGGGTCTCCGCGGAGGACGGGGGTGCTGGCGCTGAACATCACGGTGCAGGACGTGAACGACAACCCTCCGGTCTTCACGGCCAGTGACTACAACGTCAGCGTCAACGAAACCCTGCCCACACACACCGTGCTGGCCACGGTAGAGGCTACTGACCGCGACATCGGCTTTAACGGGAAGGTGAGGTTGTAGCTCGCCACGAGGGTTGTTTTTTTTTTTTAAGGGGGAGGGGGGTTGGGTGTACGGGTGGGGGGTGGGTGGGGGTGTATCATTTGATTGGTTAGTGGCTGTGTTACTATTTAAGTCCCGAACGTGACTCTTCTCCATTCTGTAGTAATGAGTCGCTTTGCACCTGAAGTCAAGTATGTTTTTTTCAATTTATCTTGTTTATTTATTTGATTTATTCTTTTATATCGAGGATAATGGGATAAGCGCTCTTGTGCTTTTTTTACATCCAGTCCCCGTGTGTATGCAGTTTTGTAAATGTCATCCGTTCCCACCGGCACACGATGGACTACTTTTACGAAAAGCGGAACAGGATTTAACGTGTGCGCAAGATGTCTTTGCGTGCGTT
>CM060325.1:27408736-27411236 GCA_030674155.1 Stramonita haemastoma | reverse complement strand
CCATGGTCCTCTGCTTTCCAAAACAAGTCATTCCACTCAGGGCCAGTCCAGTCTCTGATGTTGTCCTCCCATCGTTTTCTCTGTCTGCCTCTTTGTCCCCCTCCTTACACTGTTCCCTGTAGAACAATCTTGGCCAGTCCAGGTTTTGGTTTGATGTTCCCGTATACCGTACCACTTTAGCTCGCGTTTTTTTCACTGAAGTCAGGAGCTCCTCATAGGGTCTGGTGGTGTTTTTGACTCTAGTTTTCACCTCCTCTTTAGTGATGTGATCTCTGCATGAGATACCAAGGTGTCTATATCTGTCCGTTGGATGAGACTGTGAGCCAAGGCCCCGTGCGCGAACGCACGCAGAACATCTTGCGCACACGTTAAATCCTGTTCCGCTTTTCGAAAAAGTAGGCCTTTGTGTGCCGGTGGGAACAGATGACAAGATTTACGAAACCGCATACACACGGGGGCTGGATGTAAAGAGAAAAGCACATGAGTACTTATTCCATTATCCTCGTTATAAACGAATAGATAAACAAATACCTCACACAGAGACAACGCACAAGGGAAGCGGAAAGTAGGTCGACCAAAACAAAACAGACCTGGCGCAGAAGCATTGAAGCAGAGAGGAAGGCAGCCCGGAATGAATGACGTGGGCCGAGCTGAAGAGGATCTCCCAGAACCGAATCCGTTGGGAAGAGTGTTGTTGCGGCCCTTTTGTTCCCACGGGAATTCACAGGCTTAAGTCAAGTCATACAGAGACAGCGCAACATCACCCACGCACAAATAAATAAATCAAACAACACAGAACTACGCTCTGAACAACAACTAAATCCTGTTCCGCTTTTCGAAAGAGTAGGCCATTGTGTGCCGGTGGGAACAGATAAGATTTACGAAACTGCACACAGGGACCGAATGTAAAAAAAAAAAAGCACATGAGTGCTTATTCCATTATCCTCGATACAAAAGAATAAATAAATGAATACTTGATACAGAGAGAGCGCAACATCACGCACAAATAAATCAAACAACACAGAACTACGCTCTGATCTGAACAACAACAACAAAAACAAAAACAAAACTCCAAATCACTTTCAGGTACTGGACGCGGTCAACAACTACCCGGCCATCCGCCTGACGACCATCTCGGGGGCAACGTGTCGCTGGTGGAGGAGAGCGCGCCCCCAGGGTACGTGGTGGCTCACTTCATTGTGGTGGACACGGACACGGGCGCCAACGGCCTGGTCAGCTGCTCGGTCAGCAACAGCAACTTCGGCCTGCAGAAGTTGGTGGACAAGGAGTACAAGATCACGCTGGTGGGCGCCCTCAACCGCGAGCAGCGCAGCCGCTTCGACGTGCACGTGCGCTGCTGGGACTTCGGGCGTCCTGCGCCCTTGACCACCTCGGTGTCGTTCAGCGTGCTGGTGCAGGACGTGAACGACAACAGCCCCGTCTTCACGCAGGACCTGTACCGCAAGAACGTCACGGAGGAGCAGGGCCCCGGACTCCTGCTCAAAGTCCACGCCACGGACGCGGACGCGGGGGAGAACGGGCGGGTGACGTACCGCCTGGGGACGGTGAGCGCCTTCATGACGGCGCTGGTGACGGTGGAGAGCGACACGGGGCAGGTGAAGGCCCGCCGCTCCTTCGACCGCGAGACGTACCGGATGCTGGACTTCCTGGTGGTGGCGGAGGACCACGGGCGGCCGCAGAACACGGCCACGGCCCGCGTGATCCTGGACATCGCCGACATCAACGACTGCAAGCCCAGCCTCCCCGTGGGGTACTCGCTGACGGTGCGGGAGAACCAGCCCCGCAACACCGTGGTGGGCACCATCCAGGCCGTGGACAAGGACGAGGGTCCAGGAGGCCAGGTGTCGTACCACCTGCTCTCCGACAACAACGCCACGCGCTACTTTCACGTGGAGAAGACCACGGGCGTCGTCCGGAGCCGGGCGGTGTTCGACCGCGAAACGCGATCCGTGTACCACCTGTCGGTTCTCGCCAACGACCTCGGGGACCCGCCCAACACCAACATCCTGAGCTTGACCGTGCGGATCGACGACCTCAACGACAACACGCCCTTTTTCCTGCGGCCCAGCAAGAGCTACAACCTGGTGAACGTGTCCTCCGCCACGCCGGCCTCCTCCATCATCTTCCTGGCCAAAGTGCAGGACGCGGACCAGGGCCTCAACGCCCAGGTGGACTTCAGCCTCGCCTCGGAGAGCTACGGCGTGTTCGCCGTCAACCGGAGCTCCGGGCGGTGTCCGTGGTGCGGACCTTGCACCCCGTGGACGCGGGCACTTACCGCCTCGTGCTGCAGGCGCGGGACCGAGCCCTGACGGGCGCGCGCTCCGCCATCGCCACGCTGTCGGTGGTGGTGGTGGCGACGGAGGAGAGCGGGGCGGCGGGGGCGGGGGAGGCCGGGGGCGTGGACCGGGATCACGTCATCATCGTCGTCGTCCTCGTCTGCCTCACCGTCCTCACCGCCGCCTGCGTCACCGCCATCCTC
>CM060325.1:27381236-27403736 GCA_030674155.1 Stramonita haemastoma | reverse complement strand
TGTGCATGCGTGCGTGCGTGTGTGCATGCGTGCGTGCGTGTGTGTGTGTGTCTTCAATTTAACGTCTATCCACTAAAAAGTGATTTTAGACAAAAGTGCGTGTGTGTGTGTGTGTGTGTGTTTGTGTGTGAAATGCATCGCCATAATAGCAGATAGAATATTTTAATATTGAGATGATAATGACAATAACAAAATCAAAACTCCATTTCAATAACTTTAGCAGTTTCAATTAACTTGGCGGTAAAACTTGAGCAATCCTGGTAGTATACTTTTACCGTATCTAAAACTTGTTTGAAGAAAACTTCAAGAGAAAAAAATTAATCATACAGTAAGAAAAAAATGTAAATTCTGACAATGAAACATGATGCGGGGATTTAAACTAAATCCTCAGCTTAAACTGTGTTCAGATTTTAGCTAAATTGGTTGAACGATATGTTTATTCAGAAAAAAATGGTTATAATATACGCTAGCATTGTGAGCAACAACAAAGCAATAGCTTTTATTGGCTGAATTTGGAATGAATCCTGAGCAATTAAGTGTGAAAAATCTTTTTTTTGTTTACTGACAGCATCTGTAGACATTTTTCTCTTTAAGTGCAGTGTACTTTTAACCCACCAAACTTCTTTTGCTGTTTGTAACTTTCTGTAAGGATGCTTGGCTGTAACAATGGGAAACTACTTCAGTGAAGTTTTTAAAAAAAATCACAATGCTTTCTTTGTTTGCCATTGTTTTCGTGGCCTAGTCTATGTGTACTATTTAGAGATTTCACTTTGCGATTGAATCTTATTACATGTAGCAATGGTTCCTGTTACAGATAAAAGGCCAAAACAATACTTAAGTTTTTTTATGATTTTTAACAGATGTTTACATACTTGCCATCATCTATGGCACATAAAGCACGGCTTAAAATCTGCAGAAAAACTAAAGATGTACAAAAAGACAAGTAAAAACACAACACCCAAGTGTCTGGCAGAGCGAATTTTCGGTTATTTAAAACCTTCTTCAGGCAAAAGGATTGGCCAACTCAACTAGACAAAAAGATTAACTGGGAAAAGAGACATTCTAATGGCAATGAATTCAGCTTTGCATATTGGTCACTTGTGGGTGTTTAAAACTTTTTTTTAAACTTGTGAGTGCAGGTTTGACTAAAGCTGGACAATTGATAGGTGTTTTTTTTTTCTCAGTCAGAGCTCCAGGTTTTGGTTTAAACACTGTTTATTCAGTTTACATATATCATAAGCAGACAACGATACGGCAGTGAAAGACATCAAGCTACACACAGCTTATTTTATAGCCACCACCCTATGTTGAGTTTACAATGTTGCGTATACCGGTACATACAAAATGACTTTCACAAAATTTTACACATGTATACATAAAGTCACATTTTTACACAGACAACTACAGGGCTTTTGAATGGTGAGATTTTTTGGTATGCAACCATTGTTGCCCTCCATTAAACCAGCCACATTCCGACATGGGGGATGGGAAAATGATATAGCTTCCATGCAAGAAATAGTTTTTACGACATTAGAGCTGAGATTGCTCAAGCTTATCCATTTAGGATCATTTTTCAATGACGAACATTTCCGACTTATATATTCAAGCTTTTGAGTGATTATAATCCCTTTTCACGGGCAAAATTCCAGTAATTCAGTTGAGAAAGAAAAATTGCCTCGTTGAATATGAGCATGAATAAATGGTTTTCTTTTTATTTTGTTTGAAGAAATGTTTTATTTTTTTCATTTGAAAAAAAAACGCTCACAGAAAAAGGCTTTGTCCAAGAGAGATCCTTGTTTATATTAAGGTCAAGTGTTTCTTCTAACACACAATCGAAAACTTAAACTATTTTTAACATTGACTTCATCTTCTGATGTTGGTGTTTTTGCTGTAATTGGCGAAAATTTGGATTTATGAGAATGAAGGGCCATGCGATTGATTCGCTCATCTAACAAGTTTTTGAATATCTCATTTGCCAGTCTGTGCGTTCGATGGTTTAATTCTAATTCACAAGTTTGAAGAGAAGTATCATCAGCAACATGTTGGGAGAGTCTTCTTTCTTCTTCTTCTTCTTCTTCTTCTTCTTCTTCTTCTTCTTCTTCTTCTTCTTCTTCTTCTTCTTCTTCATTCAACGCTCAGACAACAACTATTGTTATCTGTCACATGAGCGAAAATACGTTGCGTTGCCGTTAAGCGCCTGACAAGTCAGGCCCAGCGCATCCAACTTCTCCTTGGGAGAGAATATCAAATATATAATCATTATCTTTCCGGGGGAAAGGCGGGAGAGTGAACGAAGAAGGCAGAGAATAGACAAGAAGGGAGAGACAGGAAATAAAGGAACCAGACAGAAACAAAGAAAAGGGCTAGAAAAGAGGGAATTCCTAGTAAAGAATTCCAAGAAGGTGGGGATGCAGGGGATGGAAATTAATATTGCAATCGAATTTCATTAATGTAAATAAAGAATAAGATTGGACGTAGAACTAGCCGTGGGGTACGCCATATTCGAATTAGTATGAGATTATTAAACAGAATGTCGACAAAATGCTTGTCTTTTCTGCTGTTAAGAAAGGACAATTTGAGTTTGAGTGAGTTAAGTTAAACTATAGATACAAAACAAGTTTTTTTTTATAAGAACTGAAGGTCATTTATCTCAAGCAAACACCAAAACTTTTGCAAAGTGTGCAAAAGTAAAAGCCCGTACCATTTGACTGCCATTTTGGGGGGGGGGGGGGGGTAAATAAAGCTTATCAGCACAGCAAAACATGAATGAATATTCTTCCTCCTGTATCAACTTTGATTACAAGGAAACGATTCATACAAGGTGAAATGGGATTGACCATTCTGTTTTTAGGTCTTTTTACAACGAAACATAAAGCGGACCGGAGTGCTATAGTAGTTACAAGGATCTTTTTCTTTGATCATTAAAACATCATCAGATTTAAACAGCGGTACCACCTTGACATTTTCGTCAAAGCTTTCGATTAACAAGATTTTTTTTTGTTCTGCACATAGGCTGTTTTACAGGCCCACATATCAATGAATTGTTTGAAATTATAGGAGCATCGAGAGAGAGAGAGAGAGAGAGAGAGAGGAGGAGAGAGAGAGAGAGAGAGAGAGAGAGAGAGAGAGAGAGAGAGAGGAGGGGAGAGAAGAAGAGATACAGAGAAAGAGAGAGAGAAAGAGAGGCATACAGACAGTCAGACAGAGACAGACAGAATTCGAACTCCAATTTGATTTTGAAGTGTTTGTTGAGAGTGAAATTGGGTAAGCTTAGGGCTGCTGTGATTCTTGCTCTCAAAACACAATCATGTTATGCAAACAGTAACAATAAACACATTCAAACACATCATAGTGAAGATCTAAAAATATGTTCATCATCAATCATAATACTACAAATACTAAGGGAAGAGAGAGAGAGAGAGAGAGGAGAGAGAGAGAGAGGAGAGAGAGAGAGAGAGAGAGAGAGAGAGAGAGAGAGAGAGATTGATTGATTGAATTTTTTTTTACATCCAGCCTTCTAAATAATGATATAAACTAGTAAAAGCAAACTAAGAGAGAGACAGAGAGAGAGAGAATGACAATGACAAAAAGGTTTATTGTGTGAGGTTTTTCAACCCATTTACAATAGGAGTTTGGGGGTAGGGATCGAAAAGTACACAAAAGAGAGGAGAGAGAGAGAGAGAGAGAGAGAGAGAGAGATGAGAGAGGAGAGAGAGAGAGAGAGAGAGAGAGAGAAGCTAATTCATTCAAGAAAAAGCCATGGCCCCTTTGAAGGGGTATACCATGTTGATACTGGTTTGTACAGTCCCCACTTAAGTACCGTGCTTACAACACATACCTAGCATAACTTTACACTCTAAAGGGAACTTAAAATGACATCATCGTTTCTTTGCTTTCGAGGGACCTACGCAGATACATAGCAACATTTTGTACAGTATTTGTTGAGAGAGAGAGAGAGAGAGGGGGGGGGAGGGGGAGAAGAGAGAGAGAGGGGGAGGGGAAGAGAGAGAGAGAGGAGGGAGAGGGGGGAGGGGAGAGAGAGAGAGAGGAGAGAGAGAAGGGAGAGGAGAGAGGAGGAGGGGGAGAGAGAGAGGGGGGGAGGAAGAGGGGGAGAAAGAGAGGCAGGCAGGCAAGGCAGACAGACAGAGGACTTAAGTCGTGGACTTTATATGACGAAAGAAAAGGTACTATACCCTAGGTGTATATACTGAAGAGCTTGTTAAAAATCGATAGAGCTACGCACGAATAATGTCGTTTCACCTTAAAGAAAACCAAACCATCATTCTTTGTTTTTTGTTTTGATCTATAGTCTCTACTTCATTGTGTGTAAGAATGTGTGTCTCCGTTTTATGTCTATCCATTAAAAAATTATTTTAGACAGGTGTGAATGCGTGCATGTTTTTTTTTTAAATGTGTGTCTCCGTTTTAATGTCTATCCATTAAAAAGTGATTTTAGGGCAGGTGTCAATGTGTACATTTTAAAAAATTATTTATTCTTTTACACGCATGTGTGTGTGCTTGTGAACGTGTGTGAGTGTGTGTGTGTGAGTGTGTGTGTGTTTGTGGTGTACGTGTGTGTGTGTGTGTGACGTGTGTGTGTGTGTGTACGTGTGTGTGTGTACGTGTGTGTGTGTGTGTGTGTTTGAGTGTGCGTGTGTGTGCACGTGCGTGCACGTTAAATTTTGACTCGAAGTTATTTTGGAATGTTTTCGAACGAATAGCATTTATAGTTTTCTTCAAGGTTTATTATTCGTTATTCTTCTGCATCACGATTTTTATCAACTCCTGAGCCTGTCATCGTCGTTATTGCTCTTTCATAGGATTGTTAAAAGTATTTTGGACTTGACTTGACTTGTCTTGACTTGACATCCTCAGTAATACAGGACCAAGCCCCGCTAGTCCCCACAGTTTGTAGTGTGGCTTGCTGGCTGGCTACTGTGTGTGTGTGTGTGTGTGTGTGTGTGTGTGTGTGTGTGCGTGCGTGCGTGCGTACGTGCGTGCGTGCGTGCGTGTGTGTGTGTATGTGTGTGTACAAGCGTGTGTGTGTGTGTGTGTAGTGTTTGTAGTGTGTTTGTAGTGTGGCTTGCTGGCTGGCTACTCTGTGTGTGTGTATTTGTGTATGTGTGCGTGTGTGTGCGAGAGCGCGTGCGCGCGTGTGTGTGTGCATGCGTGTGTGTGTGCGTGTGTGTGTTCGTGGATTATCGATCGCTTTGTGGCTGTAATTGACACAAGAACAGTCATAATCCTTTCTGGGATGCACTGTCCCCCAGAGGATTACAAGCGTTTACAGTCCCTCCCCTCACCACCACCCACCACCACCACACACCACCCCCTCCCCCACCCTGTGGAGATGCCAGTAGCTCTTTCAGTCTCGATGGCACTTCCACCTTCTGGAAATTCTGTGCTAGCAATTCTTTTGCGCTGCCGTTAGGCGCCTGACATGTCAGGCCCAGCGCATCCGGCTTCGGCGTGGGAGAAAACTTGTATATATATTTTAAATCTCTTGCAGGGAAAAAAGGCATGAGAATGGACTAAGAAGGCAGAAATAGACAACGAGAAGGTGACTGGTAGGAACAGGAGCAAGGCAGAAATTTAAAAAAGGGGATAACAAAAAAGAGGGAATAATTCATAGCACAGAAGTTCCAGAAAGTGAGGATGCTATTTATATTAACAGCCCCTCCCTCCTTCCCCAGTATCCCCACGGGGTTGAGGGAGGGGTGGTGGTGGTGGTGGAATGGAGGAAAGTTTGGCTCAAAAACCGGAATCGAACCAACCCGCACCTCTCGCTTCCTCGTACGTAGGGGGACGGGATATCTTAGTGGTCAGAGCATTGCGCTCGCAGTTTGACGACCCGGGTTCGATTCCCGTTCGAGGAGATATTTCTCCTAGAGTTAACATCAGTGCTGACTCCACTCTCCCCCAAAGTTCTTCGGATGAGACTGTAAACCGAGGCCCCGTGTGGGAACGCACGCAGAACATCTTGCGCACACGTTAAATCCTGTTCCGCTTTTCGTAAGAGTAGGCCATTGTGTGCCGGTGGAAACAGATGACAATATTTACAAAACTGCATACACACGGGGACTAAATGAAAAAAGCACATGAGTGCTTATTTCATTATCCTCGAGATATAAAAAATAAAATAAAATTAAATTAAAAAGTACGTACGTTACGTGCGTTACCTTACCCTAGACCACTATAATTATCGACATTTATGAACTTCATGCGTCTTTTAGTGGTAACGCACGGTTGTCAGTCTCTCAAGACCCAGACCTAACCGTGCACAATTTTTTTGGGGTGGCTCTGCCCTAGGCTACCTCCTCTATAAGGCTACGAGCTCTTGAAAGCAAAGCAGCACGAGAGAGAGAGAGAGAGAAGAGAGAGGAGAGAGATGTCTGTATAGATAATGACTCATCTCTTCCACTCCGGTGAACATCAGGGGGGAAGCTTAGCTCGCTTGACATGACTTCCATCAAAGAGCTCACGAGACTTCTCCCTCATCCTGTCACAGGACTGGGAAAAGACTCAGGGCTGTATCATAGACATCGTATCGTACAACCGTGATTGCCAGCCCTCCTTCTCTCCCTTCCTTTTCTTTCTTTTCTCTCTCCATCTCCAGCTCCCAATGTTTCTGCCTGAACGTGAATCTATGGTGAGAGAGATAAGAGAGGGAGAGAGAGAGGAGAGGGAGAGGGCAAGGCAGGCAGACAGACAGACAGACAGATACAGAGAGACAGACTGACACAACACACACACGACACACACACACGGCGCGCGCGCGCGCGCGCGCGCACACACAACACACAACACACACACACACACACACACACACACACACACACACACACAACATACACACATGGAGGAAGGCACGAGGGAGGGAAAGCGAGAAAGATAGAGAGAGGGGGGGGAGGATGGAGAAAGAGAGAGTGGGGGGAAAGGAAAAGGGAAAGAGATGGGGGAGGAGAGGGAGAGGAAGTGAGAAGTGTGAGAGAAGAAGAAAGGGAGAGAGAGAGGGGTGGAGGAGGAGGGGAGAGAGGGATGAGGAGAGAGAGGTTGGAGACAGAGGACAGGGAAGGAGTGTGTGTGTGTGTGCGCGCTGCGGGGTGGTGCGGTGGGTGTGGTGTGTGTGTGTGTGTGTGTGTGGGGTGTGGTGTGTATGTGTGTGTGTGTGTGGTGAGAGAGAGAGAGAAATCAATTTTTAATTGGAATAATTATTCTATTGACGGTAACTAACCTATACCAGAGGCTTCTTTACACTACGCCCCCATAGTGAAATACGTAAGTTGAATAGAAATATAATGAAAATAATAACATATTTACTACTTCAGTATTTTGACGACTAACCCCTCAAAAGAGCTAGTCCAATAATCAATCCACCGATCTATCGATGAACAAAAGAAAACGTGCCCATCTAATTACATGCATGTACTTGTTTTTCCATATATTATACATAAAAAACGCGTATCACTATTTCATATTCACATAATGATAGTTTCACAGACAGATATCTTGAGGGGATACCAGCGGTTCTTTTAGTATAAATAGCATCCCCACCATCTGGAAATTTTGTGCTAGAAACTTCCCCCTTTTCTATCACTCTTGATTCTGTCTTTTTTATTACCTCTCTATCGCCTCTCTTGCTTAATTTGTTTCTGCCTTCTTATTCCGTTCTCCTGCCTTTTGTCAAGCAATTCTTTTCAAATATTTTCTTTTCATGCATTACAGTTATGACATTGTGCCTGTATTGTTTTGCTCTGGCGACCGGGGTTGTGATATTGTAAACACTGGGATGGGTACAGAGTGTTCATTCTGCCGTGTTATTAGCATTATGTGGGATTTTTGCTTATGCATTTTTGTACTTTGAATTAGGCATTATCATTGTTTAGGTTTTTTGTAAGGATGGGGTGATATATGAAGTGGAATGGCTGTTGTCCACAGCACTTCCTGGTTTATTGACCTCATGGAAAGAACCAATTTGGGTACGGATAGCTCAGTGGTCAGAGCACTCGCTCTCCCCAATCTAAGGTTAAGCAGCATTAAATGTGTTTACCAATGGATGGGTGACCGTTTGCGCTTCAGTGCAGTCCCCCAGTTTACCCACCTGTCAATGGACACCTGCCCTCTTTAGGGTCAGGGGAGTAAAGCAGCGAGGGAGAGGAGATGGACGCCGCCCTCAATATGCAGGCCCCTGGAGAAACTGAGGTCTCTGACGCCTCGCTCACCTACGACTACATAGGTTATGGGACCCCTTTACCTTTACCCTTTTTCAGATTGATTGTTTTCGATATTTGAGTGGATTCGATGGTGTTGATTGTTTTTCTTTCTTGGCTAGAGCTTTCAGGTTTAACGATGGGGAGATTAAAATTAATTTGTATGTGTGCGACCATTTTTGCCCACCATAAGATAGCCGCATTATGATTTCGGGGGCGTATGCTTGGTATGTTCATGCTTCTGTAACCCATTGATACTGACGTGCATGACAGAATCTTTAACGTGCATATTTGATCATCGTCATGTGTATTGTGCACAAAAGGAATGAAGTCACCGACAAGTTTACACTTGAACATGACCAGGGATGGAAAAAAAATCCCATCCCTCAATTCACCAGACCCTACCGCCGAGATTCGAACCCAGAACTTCATGAATCAATGGAATTGAAGTGAAACGGTCTTGACCACTCGGCTATAGTGTCCATCCGTGTTGATGATGAATTTAAGGTGAAGAGGTAGTGGAGTTGCTGACATGGAATAGGATGACAGTCCTGATACGGCCTTCGTGGTCGGCGTGGCTATAAACAACGTGGAAAGAGAGCAAAGAAAAAAAAGAAGAGACAATCTGATTGACAGGCTCTTACCACTAAAGACACATACATCTCATCGATTTCCCTCTGCCACTGGCATAGGTAGGGAAGCCTCTGTGTGAGACGGAGAGAGAGAAGGGGGAGGGAGAAGAAGGGGGAGAGAAGAGAGAGGGACAGCGGGACAGAGAGACACACAGAGGAGAGAGAAAGAAGGAGAGGGGTAGATAGAGAGAGGGAGGGGGAAGACAGAGGGAGGAGGGAGGGAGAAAGGAAGAGAGAGAAAAAGAGAGAGAGAAACAGAACACACAACACACACGCACACACACACATATATAGATTATTGATTGATTGATTGATATGATTGATAGATAGATAGATAGAATAGATAGATTAGATAGATAGATAGATAGATAGATGATAGATAGATGATAGACAGACAGACAGACGACAGACAGACAGATAGATAGATAGATAGATAGATAGATAGATAGATAGATAGATAGATAGATAGATAGATAGATAGATAGATACATGGAGAGAGGAGAGAGATTCAAGGGAAGAATCATAGTGTTAGCTGATCAAGATGCTTCTCTTTGAGTTATCATCTAAAACTAGAGATATTATAAGATTTTATGATATCTTACTCATATATATTTTCGTTCTCTGGCTAGATCTGTGAGGTGCACCAAACGTGTGATTTTTGCATTGTAACCATTTTTGCCCACCATTTAGGTGGTTTAATTCTCTCCTCCTCTCTCCTCCTCCTCTTCTTCTTTTTCTTGTTCTTCTTCTGTTCTTCTTGTTCTTCTTGTTCTTCTTCTTCTTCTTCTTCTTCTTCTTCTTCTTCTTCTTCTTCTTCTTCTTTCTTCTTTCTTCTTCTTCTTCTCTTCTTCTTCTTCTTCTTCTTCTCTTCTTTCTTCTTCTCTTCTTCTTCTTTTCCTCTTCTTTTTCTTCTTCTTCTTCTTCTTTTCCTCTTCTTCTTCTTCATCTCCTCCTCTTCCTCTTTTTCTTCTGTTGTTCGTTGAAAGCTCAGACAATAACTATTGTTGTTTGTCATATGAACAATGGGTTGCGCTGCCGTTCAATCGCCTGACAAGTCAGGCCCAATGCATCAGACTTTGCATGGTTTTCTTATAGAACTTTTAGCAGCTTGTACACATCCCATGTATGTAAGCAATCAGTATACAGGCTGCAGTTTCATAGGACACTTTCTACGCCTCAAAAGGCTGTGTCGTAGCTATTAATACGACAATTAAAAAAAAAAATTAAACACTTAGTCGTGTTCAACCCAAGGGAAGCTACTTTTGCTGCTGGCTGAATTAGTCTCCTTTCAAATGAGTGCATTTCCTTGAACTGTCACTTGCTTTGTATGTGTGCTTTTGGACTTTTTGTTACAGTCTGTGTGTTGATGATTTTTCATGATGAAAATGAAGACAAAGAAGAGATAGCCGAGAGAGGCAGTGTTGGCAAATTTTGATTGAGAGTGATCCTTGGGAAACATTGCTGTGTGTGAAATCGACGTGATTCTTTCTTGTGGATTAGTTGATAAGTATTTGCACCTTGTCAACACATTTTATGTGTGTGTGTTTTATCATTAACTAACTTACTGTAAGGCAAAACACAAAAATCTGGAAATCTATGGACAATTATCTTTGTAAATTCTATAAGAACTGCAAACAAGCTTTACTTTGCTATATAGTATGCATGGATTTATCAGTCTGAGAGTGATGTATAATGTTTAAACATGGCCAAAAGAGGCCATCACAGTTTTGTCAATATGTGAAATAAACTGTGACTCCAGTGAGCTAAACTCTAAAGGTGAAGGTGTCCCATAACCTATGTGGTCGTAGGGAGTGAGGCATCTGAGGCCTCAGCTTCTCTAGGGGCCATCATGTTGAGGGTGGCGCCCATCTCCTCTCCCTCACTGCTTTACCTTCCCTGACCCTAAAGAGGGCAGGTACCCATTTATAGCTGGGTGAAACTGGGGGACTGTACTGAATCCAAGGCATGCAAATGGTCACCCATCCAGTTGGTAACCATGCTCGATGCTGCTTAATCTTAGCTTGGGGAAATCAAGTAATCTGACCACTGAGCTATCCCATCCCCAAACTCTAAGACTCTGAGAAAATGCCCATTCTCATCAAGCAAATTAATGAACGAAACATACTCTACATTCAAATAGCTTCTGTAAGGAAAACAGTTCTGGATCGCCTATGAATTCTTCAGGTATCAAGATAGAGACTGAGTTCTTCGTATGCTTTGAAGGCCTTGTTCCAATAGTGTCTTGGTTGATGATGTCTGTCACGTGAGAGACTAGCACCAAGACATTCAAGTTGAGCAAGGTTAGGGATATCATTTAGGCCATGTGGTTATTTCTTTACGTAATGGTTTTATCCAAAGCAATTTTAGAGGTAAATGTATATCTGCAGATAAGTCCACCTTCTCGAATTGCTTTCACACCTGTTTTCCTACTGATTCTATTGTTACGAACTGTGTTTCACACTTTAATCACACGCAGTTCAAACACAGGCTTACGCATCCAGATCCTCTTCTCAACCTCAAACACCTTTTATAATTCCTTTTTTACTTTGACAATTTACCTTGACAACATACAAGTATTAACGATTAAGCAGAAAATATCAAAACATTACAAATACACATTTAGAAAGAAAAATTAACATCATAGTTTGTCTTTTTTTTTAGATTATCACAAACCCTCAGGTCTTATAATCTATTTCACATCAACATCCTTTTACCCGGGCCAAAAGCTATGTCAGCTATTGATGTCAGCTAATAGCCAGTGCCTACATTAAAAAGGTGTTATATTGTAAAATGTTGTGTTGAGATTGCCTTCAGCCATGGCAAGCTCTGAACATAACGACATGCACTCTCCTTTAAAGGTGAAAAAATCCTGTCAAGTCGGAGTATGGCTGCCTATAGGGCGAGGTACTTGAAAACAGTCATACACGCCAACTTTCCCTCTCTTTGATTCTGCCTTGTTCCTTTTCTTTCTGTCACCTCCTTCTTGTCTGCTTTCTGTCTTCTTGGTCCATATTAGAAACATTTTTTCTATCATCAGCTAGAGTTCCGAGGTTCACCAATAGTGAGATTTTATGTAAGTGACCATTTTGTCCACCATGAAGGTAGCTGCATTCCCACTTCGGGATGTATGCTGGGTATGTTCGTGTTTCTGTAACCCACCGAGCGCTGATAAATGACAGGGTCTTTAACGTGCATATTTGATCTACATGTGTATATACACCAAGGAAATGAAGGGGGACAGGAGAGCCTGGATGGTTAGAGCATTGCGCATTGTGCTCGTGGTCTGCTGACCCGAGTTCTAATCCGTTCAAGGGGATATTTTCCTCTGGAGTTAACATCAATGCCAACTGCAGTGCCCCCAGTAGTCCTTTGGATGAGATTGTAAACCGCCGTGTGTGAACGTACGCAAGACATCTTGCGCACATGTTAAACCCAGTCCGCTTTTTGGAAGATGAGGGCATTGTTTGCCGATGGAAACGGATGACAACATTTACAAAACTGCGTACACATGAAGAATGGATATGAAAAAAGCTCATGAGTGCTTATTCAGCTATCCTCAAAATAAAAAAGAACTGAATAAATAAAGTAAGGCACCTGCAGGTCTACAAGTAAAGTTGACCTAGAAGATGGTAAAAATGCCATCCTTAATTTACCAGACGCTGCCGAAATTTAAACCTACGACTTCATGGACCCATGGGATTGAAGTCGAAAGATTGTAACCACTCAGCTATAGCGTTCATCAATTATTATAAACATGAAAATAACCCTAAAGCAATAGAGACATTTGAAATGTGATATGAGTGGTCTTGTCAGTATGCCTTTTTTGGAAGAAAACTACTGAGGCTTGCCGGTTTTGATACCAAGTTATTCCCAACCGTAACTCTTGTCGCAACAAAACCCTTTACGACGCCAGTAATGGCAGGACTGCAATAAAATCAAACGAGAATCGTAAAAGAGATGGTGCACTTTAAATGTTGTGATCTTTTTGATCAGGACACCGGTACACACCATCTCGCTTTTGACGTATCGTAGGTCTTTCTTTCAATATATCAGAACAAAGACCCTCTCTCTGTCTCTGTCTCTGTCTCTGCTCTCTCTCTCTCTCTCTCTCTCTCTCTCTCTCTCTCTCTCTCCCTCTCTCTCTCTCTCTCTCTCTCTCTCTCCCTCCCTCCTTCCCTCCCTCCCTCCCCGCTATCCCTCCCTCTATGAGGCTATCTTTTTTATCTTGATGTTATCCCTGAAAAGGGCGGGGACTGGATGTAAAAAAGCACACGAGTGCTTATCTATTATCCTCGAATAAAATAATTTTGCCTTGCCTTGCCTTGCCTTGCCTTGCCTTGCCTCTCCCTCTCTCTTCGGATGAGACAATAAACCGAGGCCCCGTGTGCGAAACGCACGCAGAACATCTTGCGCACACGTTAAATCCTGTTCCGCTTTTCGTAAGAGTAGGCCATTGTGTGCCGGTGGGAACAGACGACAAGATTTACAAAACTACATACACACGAGGACTGGATGGAAAAAAACACATGAGTGCTTATTCCATTTTCCTCGATATAAAAATAAATAAATAAATAAATCAATAAATAGATAAAAAAATCTCTCTCTCTCGTTTTGCCTTCTTTGTTCTCCCCCGTCCCTTTGTCTCTCTCGTGGTATGAAGCTAAGGCACAAAAAAAAATGTTGCTTTCTTCGTGGGTGATTTCTCCTCCGTCGTCGAACGCTGAGTCAGCAACTATTGTTGTCTGTCATATAAGCAAAAATGCCTTGCACTGCCCTTTAAGCGCCTGACAAATCAGATCTAGAGCATCCGACTTCGGCGTGGGAGAGAATTATCTTTTCAACTCTTTCGTGTAAAAGTAAAAAAGCAGGAGAATGGACCGTGAAGGCGGAAAATAACAAAGAAAAAGGTGACCTGGAAGGAGAAGAATAAGGCCAAAAACAGAGAGATAGAAAAGAGGAATTCCTAGCACAGAATTTCCAGAAGGTGGGGATGTTATTTATACTGACAGCCCCCCTCCTACCCTCCCCCTTGGAATGCCCACAAGGGAAAAGGGTTGATTTTGCGATCATTCCAAGACAGAAGTTATGATTGTTGACGGTAAGTAAGAGTCTCGCTGGAACTGAATGCTGCGAATCTCTTGTCAAAGTATTGACAGTTTCCGTGACATTTCTGTTGAGGTCTTTTGCAGATGAATCGATTTTGCCGGTTGTCTACATTTTATGATCATCTCCAAAAAATGTCAAAAGTTCAAGACAGACAGAATTTTTGTTGTTGTCTTTTTTTTTTATAGCATACTCACTTCTGCAATTCGACTTCACATCAACACGAAAGTGTAAGCCCCCCCCCCCCCCCCCCCCCCCCCGATTTTAAGATTCAGAGACAGGCACGTCAAAGCAAAATGTATGTTAAAATTTTAATGGTGATATGAAGTTGTTGCGTACTCGTTAGTTTTTGTGGTTGACTTTTTATGTTTGTTTTTTTTGTTGGTTTTTCTTTTTGTTTAAGGGGGCTAGGAGGTGGGGCGTTCACCAATGGCGAGATTTTGCCAATGCAACGTTTTTGTTCACCCATGAAGGTAACTGTATTCCGACTTCGGTAATTTAGTAATGTTGGGTGTATTCTTGTTTCCGTAACCCCAGAACGCTGATATGAATGACAGATCTTTAATTAATTAACGTGCACCTTTGATCTTCTGCACGTGTATATACACGATAGGGAATGAAGGCACTGATAGGCAGGTCTGCACTTCACGTGACCTGGAGGTCGTAACAGTCTATCTATCTATCTATCTATCTATCTATCTATCTATCTATCTATCTATCTATCTATCTATCCATCTATCTATCTATCTATTTTATCATCTATCTATCTCCATCTATCTGTCTATCTTCTATCTTATCTATCTATATCTATCTATCTATCTATCTATCTCAGTCTGTCTGTCTTCTTCTGTCTGTATCTGTTATCTATCTACCTGTCTATATATTCATCTTTCTTTCTCTATCTTCTTCTATCATCTCTATCAATATCGTTATCTATCTATCTGTCTATCTGTCTTAAGTCTATCTATCTGTCTATCTGTCTATCATCTGTCTCTGTCTGTCTGCCTATGCTATCCCTTAGTCTGGCGACCGTGGGGGAACCCATGAAGACCTGACAACCAGTTCCCTCCATTCCTCTCTCTGTTCTGCTTTTCTCGGGGTTTTGTTGAGTTCTAGGCCTGTCCATTCGCTGATGTTGTCCTCCCATCATTTCTTGCGCTGCCTCTTTTTCTTCCTCCTTGGACAGTGCCTTGCAGTATTGTTTTTGCAAGTCCTTTTGATCTTATGACATGCCCGTACCATTTAAGTTTACGCTTCCTTGCGTAACAATACCCAGTCATATTTTTCCAAGACGCCTCCGATATTCGAACCCCGCGACTTCATGGACCTTGGGATTGAAGTCGAATAGTTCTTAACCACTCGGCTGTAGCATCTAGTGTACTCGTGTAAGAGTCGATTTCTGTTTTTTTGTTTTATTCTGATTTTTGTTTTTGTTTTGACTTTTAAAGGAATAACGTTGCAATGAAATTGACCTGTTTCAGTAACAACATAAGTTGCATTAGCAAAGTAGATTAATGTGTCAACTATGCAGGGGAAGACAATGAGCGAAAATGCGTTGCACTGCCGTTAAGCTCCAAAGAGGTTGGGCCTAGCACATCCGACTTCGGCGTGGGAGATAACAATGTTCTCTTTTAATTCTTTCTGGGGAAATGAGCGGGAGAATAGACCGAGAAAGCAGAAAATAACAAGACAGAGGTGACAGGAAGGAGGTGGGAAGAAAAGAAACGAGGCAGAAACAAAGAGACGGATAGAAAAGAGGGAATTCCCACACAGAATATCCAGAAGGTGGGGATGCTATTTATACTGACAAGCCCTTGACTTTCCAAGGGTGGTGGACTGATATACAAGAATTGAGATAAACTAGTGAACACTGCCAACTAAAGAAATTGGCCTTGTTCGCCAACAAAAGATGAACTTCATCTGCGCAAAAGAAGTAAAGATAACATCATGGTAGTCCTGCAGTTAAAAACAGAAAGAAACTATATAAAGTGACAAGTTTGGTATAGAAGCGAAAGCTGACACACTTATGTGTGAATTTTGATAAAGATTTAAAAAAAAAAAAAAAAAGAGCGGAAAATTCCTAACATGGAAGCCAAGATTATCTATTGCCTTTTCATTGATTTGCCGAGACACAGAGAGAGAGAGAGTGCAGAGAGAGAGAGAGAGACGAGAGAAGAGAGAAAAAGAGAGAAGAGAGAGAGAGAGAGAGAGAGAGAGAGAGAGAGAGAGAGAGAGAGGCTGGCAAGTTGTCTCTTTAAAGGTTGGGATGGAATCCGGATTGGGATTCATCACAAATCCATGGGAATTGCTTGTTGAGATGAGGTTTTATTCCGAAGCACCGGCGCAGGAATAGATATCCCTCACAATTTGCATGACCTGCTAAGCACAAAGGAGTCTTGTGCGCCTCTGCACTGCTTCAATGGGCTTGTCCTGATGGTTCGTCTTTGCCGCCAACAAGATTTCAACTGCAGCGGTTGATGCTAGTGCTGCTATTCACTAATCGCTCTCTGAACGTGCTGTAGCTTTTGTTTTAAGGTCGGCTTTGATTCTCTCCCGAGGCAGCTTAGAGCAGATTTTCTGAGTTAACTGTTAATACAAGAAGAAGCAGAGAACAGGTTTTTGGGGGGTCTGTTGAAAGCATTCTTCTTTTTTTCGTTGAACGTTTGCACTTCGTTCTAATTTGAAATGACCCTTGAAAAATGTCGGTTAAGCCGTTGTGTGCCTTTTATCCCCTTGTGTTTGTTTTCTTCCGCCTTCAACTAGTTTGCTGTTGTTCCCAAACAATTTGTAATTTTTGTAGAGGATCTTGATCACTCTTTTTCTACCATGTTCAGCTTGCCTGTTGTTGCTTCCAAAAAGATCTGTGTCTGAGTTGTTCGGAAGTCCACAGGGAGCCCGTCACTATCAGGCCGCCATGGGTCACCAGCCAGAGGGGCCCTGCACTTCTGCTAGGTCACTTTGGTGATGTTCAGTGGTGTGTGTTCTGAGCTAACATACGCAGGACCCTACTAAGACCCCTACTAACGACAGTATTAGCTCAGTCGCGAAGCCAGACTGAGTGAGTCCCCCCACCCGACCACCACAACGTCCTCCAACGACCATTCCTTGTGAACCTCCATCCCCAAAGGCTTTGACACAAACTCGCCACGGCACAGAAGTGTATGGGTAAACCGAATCTGAGGTCACCATGAGACCAGAGCAACGAGGCCACCAAACCAGAGGCAACTTTTACTATTCATGATGATCAATGGATGGGGATAATGTAATGATGCTGCTGTGGAAATGCATCTGCTTTGGACTACTTGACAGGCTTGTACTCTACGCTTACTATCATGATATATCCGGCGTCAACCGGCCCGAGAGATACAGACACCTGCAGTGTTTGTCAGGTAATTTGACACACTCTCAAATTCGATCCGCAAAGCACACTCACTCTGGGTAGGAGCCGGCCAGAGTCCGAAAAATCCATACAACTCTTATGGCATTCGAACCCGCGACCTTCCAGTCCGAAATCCAGGGCACTAGTCACTAGGCCATTGCGGCTGGTTTGATGACTTTTTTTTAGTCGGTCTTCCTGCAATTTATCGAGATCAAAATCTTAATCATCTACAAGGATGTCTTTTTCTTTGTGTCTTTGAACGCCCTTTTCCTATCCCTCTTTGTCTTCCTTGATTGTATCGGTTTGTGCATGTGCATCTGAGAGGCACTTTTCAGCACCCCTAGGGACCAACTGTCACGGCGAAATGGTAAGTGAGTGGAGTCACTGGCTGGAGGATTGCAGGTTCAAATCCCATAAGATCTCAGAGTTTTTTCAGACTCCAGGCAGGTTCAAATCCATAGTGAGATTGCTATGCATGGGCTGATCGGAAAGACTGACTCCACACAGTTGAGCTTCATCTACTTTGTATCTGTGTTTCAGAGATGTAGTTTTTCAAATTATGTTCAACACTGCAGGGTTTTGTTTCCCGAATAAGTCTTGATAGAAGCTAAATTACACCTGTCAAATGTCACTTTCATGCGTCGTACATCATCCTCGTCACGTTGATTGATCATCATGTGAGTAAAAAAAACTCTCTGTTTCAGTGCCCATGCTCTGATGTCTTGTGACCTTAGTTAGTTCCAGTCACTCCTGTTGTAGTGAGATCAGGGTCAGCGTTCATGGGAAAAGATCCTGAACCACATTAGTGTCATCCCTCGGATCACTTGTATGCATCCCCCTCGGATCACGTTAGTGGTCATACCCCTCGATGCACTTAGTGGTCACTCCTCGGACCACGTTGTAGTGGTCATCCCTCGTGACGCACGTTTAAGTGGTCATCCCCATCGGACGCACGTGTAGTGGTCATCCCCTCGACGCACGTTGAGGGTCATCCCCCTCGACGCACGTTGTAGTGGTCATCCCCCTCGGACGCCGTTATGTGTCAACCCCCTCGACGCACGTGTTGTAACCCTGGACGCACGTTGTAGTGGTCATCCCCCTCGACCACGTTGTATGGTCCCCCCCAGATGGGGTGTCACTCAGTCTGGGTCCGCGACTAAGCTGAATTGTTGTCAGCACGGGGTTACTAGGTGGTATCATTGCGTGTGTTAGCTCAGAACAGGCACCTGAATATCACTCGAATAACCCAGGTGCAGTGCAGGGCTATCATGGCAAGTGGCCCAACGGCGACCTGACATTCATAAGCTTTCAATGAACTTCTGACCTGTGCGGTTACCATAGACAGGCTGTATTCTGTAGTACAGTAGACCCTTGGGCACCACTGAAGATTTTGCAACCAGCTTCCTCTACCCATCACGGTTTTCAGCTTTCCGCAGCAAGTCGTTCCAAACAAGGCCAGTCCACTCTCTGATGTTGTCTTCTCATCGTTTTCTCTGTCTACCTCTTCGTCTCCACAATTGTATTGTTCCTTGTAGGACAGTCTTGGCCAGTCCAGATGTTCGTGTGATGTGCCTGTACCAGTTCAGATTGCGGTGTTTTTTTCACTGAAGTCAGGAGCTCATCATATGGCCCAATAACGTTTCAATCTGGTTTCCAGTTTCTCATTAGTGCATATGATCTCTGTATGAGACATTAAGAAGTTGGCAAAAGCATCTCATCTCCATTGCCTGTATCCTTCTTTCAATGTCCCTCTTCAAAGTCAGTTGATACCCCAACATTATGAGAGGTGCTATAGAGCCTGTTCATACTTTGTAAGCCATGTGTAGACGTCTGTATAATAATTAACAGCTTGCAATTGTTTGTATAAGGCTGTTCGAATTAGAGTTGGGTGTTTTGCACCTAAGTTATTTTGGATGTTTCTAGAGTGTCCTTATGTACTATAATAATTTTAGAATGTCGATAATAATGTTACAACTACCTGTTTAAGAAGAGCCAAGGCTTGTATTCCATGAAAAGTTTTGATTACATTTTTTCTCAGCCACTTCACGCCCCCCCCCCCCCCTCTCTCTCTCTCTCTCTCTCCTCCTTCTCTCCTCTTCTCATCTCTCTCTCTCTCTCCTCTCTCTCCTCTCTCTCTCTCTCTCTCTCTCTCCTCTCTCTCTCTCTCCCCTTATTCTGATAAAATCAGTAACATTCATCTTCTTTAGTAATTCTCTTAACCCCCAAAAATGGTGTTTTTGTCTTTTCACTTTGATTTTTTTTAATTTGTGGGGATTTTTCTTTTAGTTAAAATGCAGCACCACAGTGTGGTTTTTATCATCACAGCAAATTTCTTTCTTTCAAGCGCCTTGGATAGACGGCCTTGTGGGCCGCAGTTTAATGTGATTTGGTTTCTAGGAGCCATGATTGCAGCTCAGGAAAGTGGCCCTTGGGAGTAGGTCTGAACTTCTTCCCTTCCTGTCTAGGCCAGTGTTCCTCTGTCTGTCTGTCTCTTCGTCTGTCTTTCTCTCTCTCTCTTTCTCTCCTCTCCTCTCCTCTCCTCTCTCCTCTCCCTCTCCCTCTCTCTCCTCCCTCTCTCCTCCCTCTCCCCCCCCTCTCTCTCTCTTCTCTCTCTCTCTCTCTCTTCCTCTCTTCTCTGTCTCTTCTCTATCTCTCTTCTCTCTCTCTCTCTCTCTCTCTCTCTCTCTCTCTCTCTCTCTCTCTCTCTCTCCTCTCTCTCTCTCTCTCTCTCTCTCTCTCTCTCTCTCTCTCTCTCTCTCCCCCCTCTCTCTCTATCTTCTATCTCTCTCCCCACCATCTCTATCTGTCCTGTCTGTCTGTCTGTCTGTCTGTCTTCTTCCTGTCTCTCTCTCTCTCTCTCTCTCTCTCTCTCTCTCTCCTCTCTCTCTCTCTCTCTCTCTTTCCAATGCCACCTCCTCTCTCCTTTCCTCTTTTTTTCCTGCTCATCACTGGTGTGTGCCAGTGAACACACCAGTCTTTTTTGTTGCCGCTCTTTTTCACACAAATGTCTGTTTTTTCCTTTCAATGTTGTTTCCCACTAAAGGTTAAAAGGCGTTAGAGGTTTGCACTAATGATTATTATTGACACGTATTCAGATTTTTATGAGCAAGCAGTCTTTGATTCCAAGTTTTGTTGGAATTTTTTTGTGCATAATCCTTTCCTTCTGCTTAATAGGAGGTTGGGTTGGTTTTTTTTAGCTTTGTGGAAAGGGTGCTAGAGCCACACTTGTTCATTTATTGGTTTGATTTACTTTTGCAAATCTGCTTGCCTATATTCATTCATTCATTTTCATTGATTTATTCTGTTATTTATATCGAGGATAATTGAATTAGGCACTGAGTGCGTTTTTACATCCAGTCCCCGCGTGTATGCAGTTTTTGTAAATATTGTCATCTATTCCCACCGCCACACAATGACCTACTCTTACGAAAAGCGGAACAGGATTTAACGTGTGCGTAAGATGTTCTGCTTGCGTTCGTTAGGGACCTCGGTTTAATAGTCTCGTCGGAAGGACTTTTGGGGAGAGTGGAGTCAGCACTGATGTTAACTCCAGAAGATATATTTCCTTGAACGGGAATCGAACCTGGTCGTCAAATTGTGAGCGCAATGTTCTGACCACTAGGCTATCCCGTCCCCCATTATTCTGATAAAATCTCTGCCTGTCTGTCAACCCGTCTATATCTCTTTGCCTGTTGCCTCTGTCTGTCTGTTTCTGTCTGTCTGCTGGTTTCTCTCTCTGTCTCTGTTTTCTCTCTGTCTATATGTATGTATGTATGTATGTATGTATGTATGTATGTATGTATGTTTTGATTCTTATGTATCTTCTCTCTCTCTCTCTCTCTCTCGTCTCTCTCTCTCTCTCTCTCTCCCCCTCTCCCCCCTCCCCCCTCCCTCCTCCCTCCCTCCCTCTCCTCTCTCTCTCCCTCTCTCTCTCCCCTCCCTCCCTCCTCTCTCTCTCTCTCTCCTCCTCCTCTCTCTCTCTCTCTTTCTTTCTCTCTCTCTCTCCCCTTCTCTCTATCTCTGTTTCCCTCTCTTTCTCTGTGTTTCTCACACACATTCCACCCATAATACATAAACACACACACACACACACAACATCACCGTCTTCCTCTGTCTTCCGCTCTGGCTCTTACTCTATCTAGTCTGTCTCTGTCTGTCTGTCTGTCTGTCTTGAATGGCCTTCTCTCTCCTTTCCTCGACTTTTTCCTGCTCATCCCTAGTGTGTGCCAGTGAACACACCAGTGTTTTCCTGCTGCTGCTCTTACTTCACAATGTCTGTTTTTTCCTTTTAAACGTTGTTACCCGCTAAAGGTTAAAGGCATAAGAGGCTTGAACTAATGATGATTATTAACTACATTAAACTTTTTATGGGCAGTATTTCACTCGGAAGTTTGGGTTTTCAAAACAAAAAAATTGCGAGAGTGAAGAATTCTTTTCCCGCCTCTTAATACACGTGTATTTTTCCTTTGTTTACATGATAGGAGTCTCCAATGGCTAGGGCCATACTTAAAAAAAAAATTATTGCTTGATTTATTTTTGCAATCTGCTTGCCTGTATCTCTGCCTGTCTGTATAACCACGTCTATATCTCTTCGTCCTGTTCTCTGTGTCTGTCTGTCTATGTCTGTCTGTGTCTTTCTCTCCTCTCTGTCTCTACTTCCCTCTTTTTCTCTCTGTCTCACACACACACACCCATATACCATACTGTCCTTCAGATGAGACTAATCCTTGCGCCAGACGTTAAAACCTGTTCCGCTTTATGGACGCACAGGCCACTGTGTGCTGGTGGGAACGGATGACAAAATGCAACACATAGGGACTGGATGTAAAAAGGCACATGAGTGCTTTTTCCATTATCCTTCAAAATAAGAAGAAAAAAAATATAAAATTAAATGTCTCTTTCTCTCTCTCTGTCTGTCTGTCTGTCTGTCTTCTGTCTCTGTCTGTCTGTCTGTCTGCTCTCTCTCTCTCTCTCATCTCTTCTCTCTATCTACTATCATCTTCTATCTCTCTCTCTCTCTATCTCTCTCTCTCTCTATCTCTCTCTCTTCTCTACTCTCTCTCTCTCCTCTCTCTCTCTCTCTCTCTCTGTCTCTCTCTCTCTGTCTCTTCCTCTGTCCTGTCTGTCTGTCTGTCTGTCTGTCTGTCTGTCTGTCTGTCTTCTGTCTCTCTCTCTC
>CM060325.1:27368736-27371236 GCA_030674155.1 Stramonita haemastoma | reverse complement strand
TTCAGCAGAAACTGTCACATGAGCTGTGTGATATAGTATGGGGATCGGATTTTTACGGAGAGAAACCCAGACGTTTATTCGTAGAGGCCACGGGGGAGATAGATCTACAAAAAAAATGTTAACACCATCACATAAAATGCAACGGTATAAAAAATGATGCTCGCCTTGTGTTTCAAATTGCAGATGCTTTTTCGGAAGTAGACTGCGAAATGCTGTTATAGCTGTTTTGTTTTGTTGCGCGCGGTCAGAAGCAATATCAATAGCAATTTAAACGAACAAGGTTGGAAGTAGTGTTTGTATGGAGTAGATTGCTTTCTTAAATCATTTAATTAAGGACATGAATAAAATCAATTCTACTTAATTTTCTTATCTTGTAACCCAAGGCTTCATGAACGAATTAAATGACCATCAGCTATTTTGAATAAGGAATATGATGCACAAAGGGAATCAGAAACGCCAGATCTAGATGTTGTTATTGTTCTTTTCAAAGATCTGTTCATTTGCACGGTTAGATGTGCTCTGGAATCAAGTGTGTGGGGGGGAGGGAGAGAGAGAGAGAGAGAGAGAGAGAGAGAGAGAGAGAGAGAGAGAGAGAGAGAGAGAGAGAGAGAGAGACGGGCAGGCAGGCAGGCAGACTGGCAGAGGGTGGTAAACACAATCATAGTGACCAAGTTTTTAGAGACTTTCCTTTTATAGCTAGGCAAGGAGAAGCCCTGGCCGACAAGAAAGTGACTGGAGACTGTTTGCACGGTGTCTAGACGTTTTCCTTCTTCTTTATTGGTCACGTCTCTTCATGACCTGCAGTTCTCTGTCTGTCTGTCTGTCTGTCTGTTTGTCTCTGTCTCTGTCTGTCTGTCTGTCTGTTTCTCTCTCTCTCTCTCTCTCTCTCTCTCTCTCTCTCTGTCTCTCTCTCTGCCTCTGTCTGTCGTGTCTGTCTCTCTCTGTCTCTGTGTCTCTCTGTGTGTGTGTGTGTGTGTGTGTGTGTGTGTCTCTGTCTGTCTGTCTGTCTGTCTGTCTGTCTGTCTCTCCTCTCTCTCTCTCTCTCTCTCTCTCTCTCTCTCTCTCTCTCTCTCTCTCTCTCTCTCTCTCCCTCTGTCAATTGTGACATAGCGCGTTAAACTCCCCCAAGGGTCTCGAGGCGCTGTGTCACAAATTGCGACATGGCGTGCTGTTGAGAAAGCGCATCAGTACAGGTGGGGACAAAGGAATTAGGAGATTCCTCTTCTTCGTTGAACGTTCAGACAGCCACCATTGTACGTCAAACGAGCGAAATGTATAGTGCTGCCGGTTAAGCGCCTGACAAGTTAGGCCCAGCGCATCCGACCTCAGTGTGGGAGAGAATTAGGTGTCCCCATAACCTGTGTGGTCGTAGGTGAGCGAGGCGTCAGAGACCTCAGCTTCTCTAGGGGTCAGCACATCGAGGGCGGCGCCCATCTCCCCTCCCTCGCTGCTTTTCCTTCCCTGGCCCTAAAGAGGGCAGGTACCCATTTACAGCTGGGGGAACTGTACTGAAGCCAAGGCGCGCAAACGGTCACCCATCCAAATTGGTAACCACGCTCGACGCTGCTTAACATGGCTGGGGGAATGCGAGCGTTCGGGAGAGAATTACTATCTTTTAATTTTCCGGGGGGTGGGTGGGCTGGGGTATGCAGGAGAATGGACCAGGAAGGCAGAAAGTAGAGGAGAAGAAGGGGGTGACTGGAAGAAAAAGGAACAAGGCTGAAACATATGGTTGGAAAAGAGGGAAGTCTTAGCACAGATTTTCCAGAAGGTGGGGATGCTGGTTATACTGACAGCCTTCCCCCCCCCCCCCCCCAAAAAGTTTCCCCTTGCATCCCAACAGGGAAAGCAGACGAAAATGTGTTGCAGAAACTGAGCATGGATGAGAAGGAAATCAGCAGCAGACACTGAGCTCTTGACTAACGACCTACAAAAGTGGAGGAATTTGGTCAGTAGCTCTTCAGTATGCTGCACCAGTGACTCTAAACGAAGATTAAGAAAAAAAATAATGATGGGATAGCTCAGTGGTCAGAGCGCTTACTTACCCCAAGCTACGCTTAAGCAGCATCGAGCGTGGTTACCAACTGGATGGGTGACTATTTAAGCACCTTGGCTTCAGTACAGACCCCCATTTCACCCAGCTTTAAATGGTTACATGCCCTCTTTAGGGTCAGGGAAGGTTAAAGCAGCGAGGGAGAGGAGATGGGCACCGCCCTCAATATACCGGCCCCTAGAGAGGCTGAGGTCTCTTACGCCTCGCTACTTCTATGACCACACAGGTTATGTGACACTTTTACCTTTTTACACTTATCTTCCTTTGTCAGAGAGATTCAATTCAACTATTTTTTTCATTGCCATTGAAACTGTTTTAAGCTATTACGCAGCTGACTATTCAAGACAATTTCAGGCGCGACCCGATACTAATACTTCGACATGGAATCCAGGGTAATGGGTTTTTACACAATCATGTACAATCAACTCCCGACACTTTTCTTTCAAA
>CM060325.1:27363736-27366236 GCA_030674155.1 Stramonita haemastoma | reverse complement strand
TCTCTCTGTAAAAAAAAAAAAGCATGTACTTATTCTACTTCTCACAGTAAAGAAAAGTTCTCTCTCTCTCTCTGTATATACATATATATATATTTTTTTTTTTTATGCTTACCTTTTGCTTGCCTACCTATCTGTCTGTGTGTTTGTGTATATGTGTGTGTGTATTTGTGCGTGTTCGCGTGCATGCATATGTGTGTGTTTGAGTGAATCTATCTGTCTATCTTGTTTTCGCTCACTCTCTTTCCTTCTCTCTGTCCTTTTCTATCTGGTGCCGGTTCAACTTTCCTCCTGCAGTGTATTCTTTTTCCTTTCCAGTTAACGCAGCCACTTTTGGCTCTTTTTTTCTCTTTTTCTCTTCTGGTTTGCAAATGAGGCCTTGCCATAGTGCAGCAGCAGCAGCAGCAGCAGCAGCAGCAGCAGCAGCAGTCAGGGTGGCTGGAGGCATTAGGTTCTGTTCCTCTGAGGATGGGCTGAGCACAAAACCTCATGTCCGTTTTCTGCCTTTGTTTTCTTTTGTGTGTGTGTTTTTCGGTCGTCTTTTTTTTGTTTTGTTTTGCTTTGTTTTTTTGCTTGCTTTTATCGTGTTTTGTTTGTTTTGGGGTTTTTTTGGTTTTGCTTCTTTGATTTTATCTTCTTTATTTTCATTGTTAAGTTTTTCTATTGTTTTGGGTTTTTCTGGGTGTTTTTTTTCCCTCTTTGTCACAGTCTGCCAGGTTTTGTCTTCACTTGCTTCTTTTGTTTTTTCTGTCTGTCCGTCTGTCTTTTTTCTTGTCTCTCAACTTTCTCTGTTTTTTGTCTTTGTCTCTTTCTATCACTTGTCTGTTTCTCTGTGTCTGTCTCTCTGTTTGACTCTCTCTGTAAAAAAAAAAAAAAGTATTGTACTTATTCTACTACTCTCAGTAAAAAAAAAATTTGCTCTCTCTCTCTTTCTGTCTCTATCTCTCTGTCTGTCTCTCACTCTATCTCTCTCTATCTATATATATTTATATATATATATATACACATATATATATATATATATATAATATATACATACATAGATATATGTATTTATATATATATATATGCTTACCTGTTGCTTGCCTACCTATCTGTCTGTGTGTTTGTGTGTGTATATATGTGTGTGTGTATATTTGTGCGCGCTCTTGCGCACGTATGTGTGTATGAGTGAGTCTGTCTATATGTCTATCTTATCTTTCACTCACTCTCTTTCCTCCATTCTTTCCGTTTTTTTCTGGTGCCGGTTCAACTTTCCTCCTGCAGTGTATTCTTTTTCCTTTCCAGTTAACGCAGCCACTTTTTGCTCTTTTTCTCTTTAGTTTGGTTTCTTTTCTGGTTTGCAAATGAGGCCTTGCCATAGTGCAGCAGCAGCAGCAGCAGCAGCAGCAGCAGCAGCAGCAGCAGCAGCAGTCAGGGTGGCTGGAGGCATTAGGTTCTGTTCCTCTGAGGATGGGCTGAGCACAAAACCTCATGTCCGTTTTCTGCCTTTGTTTTCTTTTGTGTGTGTGTTTTTCGGTCGTCTTTTTTGTGTTTTGTTTTGCTTCTTTCTTTTCTTTTATCGTGTTTTGTTCGTTTTGGGGTTTTTTGGTTTTTCTTCTTTGATGTTTTATTTTGTTTCCTTTCATTGTTTTTTTTTCTATTTTGTTGTTTGTGTCTTTGTCTTTTTGTCTTTGTCACAATCTGCCTGGTTTTGTGTGTCTTTACTTGATCCTTTTCAGTTTTTCTGTCTGTCTGGTCTCTTGTCTCTCAACTTTCTCTGTTTTTTTTTTTCTCTCTTTATCTCTCTGGCTCTGTCTGTCACTTGTCTGTGTCTCTATCTCTGTTTCTGTCTGTCTGTCTACTACCCCCCTTTCTCTCTGTCTCTGTCTCTGTCTCTGTTTCTCTCTCTCTCTCTCTGTCTCTCTCTCTGTCTCTCTCTCTCTCTCTCTCTCTGTCTCTCTCTCTCTCTCTCTCTCTGTCTCTCTCTCTCTCTCTCTCTCTCTCTCTCTCTTGTGGAATGGGTCTGTCATGGTGAAAAAGACATAGAGCAGACAGCTAGACTCTTCAAAGCCAACGTTGAATATGAACCGTATTTTGAATACATTGATGTAAAAATATTTCAGGGACTGTTAGGTAAAAACTTCGTCGCAGCATGCTACTAATGAATGGATCATCTTTCAAGAAGGATTTTTAAGGAAAATACTGACTACATGTGTAAGTTGTGTAATGTGTTGGAAGATGAGCAAACAATTTGTTTTAAAATGTTGTATTATTTATGATAACTTTAGGTGCAAATACTTGGAGTCTAAGGATCCACCATATGTAAACCTGATCAAATCCATGTCATTCACAACCTAAGTTTCTATATCTTTTCATCATTGAAAATTTGGAGATTTTATCAGGAGAAACAGAGTACAGAATAAGGCTGTTTTAAAGCAGATCAGATGTCTTCATTAGGAAGGACCCTTATTCCCATTTGTCATGTTTTGGCAGTTGCTACATATGCCATGAAGTTTTGTTT
>CM060325.1:27356236-27361236 GCA_030674155.1 Stramonita haemastoma | reverse complement strand
GAGAACACTGCGAGCATTCTGCTGGTCAGGTAACAGAGATTGGAGACCTCAAAAGGATGTTTAATTACACCAAAGACTTAATGTAATCTTTGTCTTTTTCACTCCACATGCCATGTGTTTGTGACTTTGTCTCAACAATCCAAGCACTCTGCCCTGTAAGTGAGCTGTCTGTCTTCATAGTAATGGTGGTGTCTGATCTCTGAATGGGAACCCTTTTTTATCTGTGTTATTGATCCACCATTCTGGCGCTGTTTTCCCTTCAGCTGATAACACAACAGACTCATCCCAGCTCCCCTTACTTAGTTTAAGTGCGAAATATGTATCTTGTTCAAGTGCTCTGTAGTACACATGGCCCCTTGACACAGCAAGAAAACCAGAAACTATTAGTCCAATACAAGATGCCAGAGATTTGATGGTTGATTTTTTGGCTGTATGATTCTATGTATGCATCCAACAGTTTTTGTTTTCGTCTATATGTCAGCATGACTGGGGGGGGGGGGGGGGTATTTTGAAACCTAGGTACGTGATTTCTGTCACAAGCATGAACTGTGGTTTCTTTTCATGTCCATAGAATTCCAGATAGTCTCACAATGTTATCATGGCTGTCGCACACTAAACAACTTCTGATTTACTCCCTCTAACAATGGAGTGAATTTTCTGGGAAAGGGACCAAGTCCTATGGCAGCTGTCTGGTAGTAAAAGTATTTCCCCCTCCCTCTTGAGTTTCAGTTATTTTCGAAAAGTTTCCTCTACTGCTATGACATAAAACACATCTTTCAGCTTGATTGACGCAAAATAGCAATCGAAAGACTGCTGCAAAACAGCAATTTTGCGTCACTCCGGTCCAAAGCTGTGTGTACTGTTTCCATTTTGAAATTGTTGTCCTATACTTTTCTCGTTACGGCTTTCACATTCAGAATCACTCTAGTTGAATGGTCTTTTTTTCTTCCAAAACAAAGACAGATGAGAGTTTGTCATGTTTCAGGAAAAGTTTCTTTATTTGCACCTTTTTATATTTCAGTGCCAATAGCATAATGTTCATGTTTGTTTAAGGAAACTTCGCGAATTTTGGCTGATATCTTTTTCAAAAGTGATTATCATTCGTTCAACTGTTTCAAGTACAATCATTGTCAGAGGTAAATTCTTCTCTAACGTGACACAACTTTTCCTTTAAGACTTCCCGCTATAAACTCGTCATGTTCTTTCTTTCTTTTTAAGATAAGCATGCAGAGGAAAGGCAAGCAAAGTTCAAAATGACTAACCTGATTTCCTGACAGGAGTGAAAGGTCGAGATACTGCCCGTGGCTATGCTCCCGACCCTTCTCCCAGAAAAGTCTGTTTTTCTGACCTTTGAATCTTCTCCACCCCCCCCCCCCCCCGACCCCACCCCCCCCCACCCCCACCGCGCCTTCCCCTACCTCCAAGGTTTTCAGCCCTAAAAAAGAGCCTTATATACCATGCGTTTTTTTTCTATTCTGCTGCCCACGCGTGTTTTGACCGAGTTTCTAGAACTCTTGAACTTCCTTAGTGCTGGATGGAAATCTGAGCAGTACAGTACAAAGTTCCCGGGTCATGATTGTTGAATTTTCAGAAAACACACATAGTACACTACATACACAGACGTGCGCGCGCATGCATACACACACAAGCACGCATACACACACAAGCATGCACACACATATGTACACACACACACAAGTATTTTTCCTTTTTTTAAAAGTAGGCCGTTTTGTGGAAGTAGAAATGCAAATTTCTAAAACACACGTACTCTAGTGGTGTTCAAAAGTCAGCCCCGAAGTCGGAATGCGGCTATTTTGTATTTTGTATTTGTACCACTTTATGTCACGGCAGATTTCTCTGCGTGAAATTCGGCTGCTCTCCCCGGGAGAGCGCGTCGCCACATGTGCAGCGCCTACCCATTTTTTTTTCTTTTCCTGCATGCAAGTGTATTTGTTTCCCTATCAGAGTGGCTTTTTCTACAGAATTTTGCCAGGACAACCCCTTGTTGCCGTGGGTTCTTTTACGTGCGCTAAATAGTGATGTGTAACACACGGGACCTCGGTTTATCGTCTCATCCGAAAGACTAGCGCCAGACCACCACGCATGGTCTAATGGATGGGGAAAAAGTTTTGGGTCCAAACGGGTACGAACTCCGCACACTCCGACCCGGACTTTTTGCTTTCTAGGCAAGGCGCGTGACCACCTAGACCACCGATCCACCTTACACAAAAATCTTACTATGGATGACCCTGAGAGCGGTAACCGAGGAACGCGGAACAAAAATGTCTTTCGTAGTTTTTGGTTATCAATTTTAAGCTTTGTGAATTTTCAATCGATATTTCAATGGAGTAATCCCCAGACCACCGTGATCTTCTTATCTCTGTGGGCTGCCTTTCTAATTCTGGTCATGCAGGTGTCCCAGAAGATGATTACCGATTGCAAAATATCGCTTTAGATCACTTTAGAAATGACCAAAGTTTCGTAGTTTTCAAAACGCCGGTCAAGTATTCCTGGTCGCATTTTACTCGTCCATTTTGAGTGTAAGTTATCACAAAATGAGCGAAGATCAACCATATTCGGCAGCACGATCATCATTAATCTGCCATCATTTAAAAAAAACCCAGCGAAACAGTGTAAATCTTGAGATTCCATAAATCCTGTAAAGAAAACAACACCCGTCTTTGTTGAAGGGGTTCCATAGATTTATGCAAAATATGACAATTATTCATTCAAGTGGGACCAAGCTGGATTTATTTTCTTTTCCCTAGTCATTATTCATGGTGCCAGTACGTCTGCCACAAGTCTTCTTCATTGCTCTACACAATCACTTTTCTGCCAATGGCTTTAACCAACCCCCATGGCACAGTGGTTAGAATCTTGGGTCACAGGCTGGAAGGTCGTGGGTTTGTGTCCCATACCACATAAGGATTTTTTTTTGGTTACTCCTTCCCGAAGTGAGATTTCTATTATGTTCACTAGCAAAACTGGGACTACACAGCTAAGCTTCATCCACTTTACGGATGCTGTTTTGTGGGTGTTGCTCAAATTACCTGACCAACACACTGCAGGTGTCTGTGTCTCTCGGGCACGGTTGACGCCGAGAAGTGGGACGATAGAAAGTGTGGAGTACAACACTGTCACGTAGTCTCAAAGCATCGGGAATTTCATAACAGCATGATTTTATCATTCGAATCACCATTGACCATCATGCAATAAAAGAAAATTGTCCTTGATGCGGTGGCTCTGGTTGTGCTGGTCTCATGATGACCTCAGTTTTGGTTTCCTCATACACTTCTAGGCCTAGCATATACCTGCGTGAATTAGCGTCAAAAAGCCTTAGAGGTTAAGTTGGAGTTTTACGATAGATGCTTGTTCCAGGGATTTTTTTTTTTTGGGGGGGTGTCTTCTTCATTCTTGCTTCGCGACTGAGCTATTATAGTCGTTACTAGGAGGCTCAGTAGGTGATGTCCTGCGTATTTCAGCTCAGAACAGGCACCATTGAACTCCACCAAAAGGGACCTTGCAGCAGTGCAGGGCCCTTCTGGCTGGTGGCGCGGTGTTTGACATTGATAAGCGCTGTGGGGAGTTCTGAGGATGCTACAAAAGGAGGCTGGCTGTGGCGCAGAGATAGAAGAAATGAAGAGCGTGGGAATACTAGGACATAAACATCACAGAAGATGATTCATGCGGTGGTGGTGGTGGTGTGTTCTATTCTATTCTCTTTTTTATTATATCGAGGATAATGGGATAATAATAGTGTGTGTGTGTGTGTGTGTGTATGTGTGTGTGTGTGCGTGTGTGTGTGCGCGCGCGCCGCGCGCGCGTGTGTGTGTGGTTTATTGTGAGACTTATTGCTCACTCAAGAAAACAATGGAACACCTAGAGAAAAACAAAGTGTCACATGACTGTCTATTTTTCCTTTGAACAATTGATTAATAGCCCTCAGGCACAACATTCTCCTACCTCAAACAGTAAGGATACAATACTGTCACTTTTTGAAGTTTTCTGAACAGACACACACACACACACATACACACACATTCGCGCGCGCGCGCACACACACACACACTCACACACACACACACACACACACACACACACACACGCACACATACACACACGCACACACATGACACAACACAAAAGAACGCACACACACACGCAACACGCACGCACGCATGCACACACACACAAACACACACACATGCACATTCATACACACACAACACAACACAACAAGAACACACACACGCGCGCGCGCGTGCGCACACACACGCGCACACACACATACAGACATACGTACATACACACATACATACATACATACATACATACATACATACATACATACATACATACATACATACATACATACATACATACATACATACATGCATACACGCATACATGCATACATACATACATGCATACATAACCCACATAACCCACACAATGTTTATTTCTCTGTATTCATCTTTGTAATCATATCAGATTCTTATAATTAGTCTGCTTTTTGTTTGATCAAGTAGCCACTTCAGAGTTTTATTTAGTGTGTTGTTGTTTGTTTGCTGTTGTTGTTTTTGACAAATGCACACATTGTTTTCCCATTTTAATTTATTTGAAGTCAGAAGAAAGAGAACGTTTTTTGTTATTCTAATATTTCGAGGATAATGGAATAAGCACGCATGTAGTTTTGTACATCCAATCCCCAGTTTGCGTGCAGTTTTGTAAATGTTGTCATTCATTCCCACTGGCACACAATGGTCTACTCTTCCCAAAAGCGTAACAGGTTTTAACCTGTGCGCAAGGTGTTCTGCATGCATTTGCACACAAGAACTCGGTGTATATCTTATCCGAAGGACTTTTAGGGGGGAGTGGAGTCGGCACCGATGTTAACTCTAGGGGAATAAATTCTCTTGGAACGGGATTCGAACACGAGCTGGATCACGAACACAATGCGCAACGCTCTAACCACCAGGCTATCTTGTAGCCCCCACCCC
>CM060325.1:27348736-27351236 GCA_030674155.1 Stramonita haemastoma | reverse complement strand
GCCACATCGGGTAGACGTCACTTTCCATAGGATTATAGTAACGTATGTCTGAATGAGTTGGCCAAGCAGCTTTTGTGTTTTGCATACGAAAAATCCCATGAAAAGGCCGAAAGCTCCGTCTATCACATCTTGAATCTTTAATTCCGCGCTAGAGCTCCGAGGTTCATCCATGGTGAGATTTTGCGTATTTTGCCCGTTTTTTGCCCACCATGAAGGTAGCAGCATTCCGACGTCGGTGTGCATGCTGGGCATGTGCGTGTTCCTGTGACCCACCAAATGCTGACATGAATGACATGATCTTTAACGTGTATCTTTGATCTGCTGCGTGCGCATAAACACGAAGGGAATGAAGGCATTGGCAGGTCTGAACTTGAAGTTGACCTGGGAGATCGTACCCATCTCGCCCCCCCCCCCCCCAGCCTTAATTCTTCAGACGCCGCCCGAGACTCGAACCCACTACTTGAAGGACCCATGGGATTGAAGTCGAACGGTGTTAACCACTCGCATATAGTGTCGGTCATATCTTAAATAATTATGTATGTGAAGAAAAAGCCGTTACCTTCAAAGCAAAGCAAAAACCCATGAGATGATCAGTACTCTTACATAAAGAGCACAACCCTTTTATGAAAAAATTATCAGAAACTAAATTCAGAAGGTAAGTTGCACCAACAAGTCTGTGGACTACAAAGAGGGATTGATGAGAGATAAATTATAGGCCAAAAAAAAACAAACCCTAACCAAAACCAAACCATACGGAGTGTTTTGTATTGAAGAGTTCTGTAAGCTTCTTAGCAGTGATGTTTGTGAGAGAGAGATGAATTGATAAATGGACACAGTGAACTGAATAGTCTTGTATAGATTTTAGATTTGCCAATAACTCAGGTTTTGGATTAGGATTCGGATAGTTTATTCATTAAGGCTGTAGCTTTCATAGATTTTTAACAAAACACCATGACAGTGATCTGTCAATTTTTCTGAACTTTAGTTATAATGCTTTGAACAGAAAAAGTGACAAATCTTGTACACATCCCTGTGTCTAGCAGATGACATGAGTAAATTTAGTTTGAAAAAACATAACTGTCGATAATATTTTAGCAGTATATAATTATAGATATATCTTTCTAATATCTTGATAAACTGGACCCCAGCCCCCCCCCCCCCCCCCCCCCAATCTCCCGGGGCATGGCAGAGCCCTTTCAGTATAAATAGCATTCCCACCTTCTGGAAATTATGTGCTAGAAATTTCCCCTTTTCTATCACTCTCTCCCTCCCTACCTCCTCTCTCTCTCTCTCTCTCTCTCTCTCTCTCCCTCCCTCCCTCTCTCTCTCTCTCTCTCTCTCTCCCTCCCTCCCTCTCTCTCCTCTCTCTCTCTCCCTCCCTCCTCTCTCTCTCCTCTCTCTCTCTCTCTCTCCTCTCTCTCTCTCTCTCTCTCTCTCCTCTCTCTCTCTCTCTCTCTCTCCTCTCTCTCTCTCTCTCTCTCCTCCTCTCTCTTATCTCTCTCACTCACTCTCTCTTTCTGTTTCTCTCTCTCGTCTCTTTCTGTTTCTCTCTCTCTCTCATTCTGTCTGTTTGTCTCTGTCTCTCTTTCTCTCTCTCTCTTTCTCTTTCTCTTTTTAAAACACACACACACACACAACACACACACACACACACACACACACACACACACACACACACACACACACACACACACACACACACACACACAACTGTGTTCTGACAGTTAATATAACAAGATACGTGAAAACAACTTATTAAAACCAATTACAGTTTGTTTGTTTTTTAGGTTGTATTCCCCCAAAAACTCAAACTAGAAATTTCAAGAGCAGTAGAACAAGGCTAGTGTTATATCACACCGTTATGCATAACAATTTCAGAATTAAAAAAAAAAAAAAGCTGTAAGAAAATATGAGAGTGTGTGTGTGTAAGAGGGGGGGGAGTATGGGGGAGGGCAGGGGGGGGGGGTTCTTGTGAAGTTGGCATTCTTCAAATTCCATTCGCATTCTTTGTCCCCTCCCAGACTGCCTTGACTTGTACTCGGGTTGAGTTATCAGACAGAATATAAAAGAGTGGTTGATCCCTGTTTTAACGGTTTGTGGGCACTGCTCTCACAGTCAGACTTGTCTGGGTTGAAAAAGGAGGGGGGGAGGGGGGGGGGAAGTGTGAGAAAACAGGGAGGTTCCTGTGGTTGGAAAGCGGGGGGGGGGGGAGGGGGGGGGAAGACTTAAATTAAGCAGCCAAAAATTGGAAAGCATTTTGGAGCGGTTTGGGGGGGGGTGGGGGGGGGTGGGGGGGGGGGGGGGGAGACTGGGAAAGAAAGGGTGGTCAGGTGTAGGTGTGTGTTGAGTGTTTCCCAGATTTCCTTGGAGAAGGAAGTTGGGGGAGGAATGCAATGGGGAAGGGTGTCTGTCTGTGTGTGTTGTGTTTGTTTTGTTGTGTTTTTTTTTTGTTGTTGTTGTGTCTTCTGTCCTTTTTGTCGTCTGTCTGTCGTCTGTCTGT
>CM060325.1:27341923-27344423 GCA_030674155.1 Stramonita haemastoma | reverse complement strand
CTCCCAGCCTTGCTCTTTCTTCCCAGTTTGACGAAAAATTCGAACTGAATGTCAAAGTCATTCGGATGAGACTATAAAACTGAGACCTAAAGAGAGAAGGTACCTATTTACAGCTGGGTGGACAGGGGGACTGTACTGAAGCCAAGGCGCACAAACGGACACCCATTCAATTGGTAACCACGCTTGATACTGCTTAACCTAAGCCTGGGGAAAGCGAGTGCTCTGACTACTAAACTATCCCGTCCCTATAGCATGTTAACAGTTAAAACATACTTGACCTCAGGAGCAAACTGACTTATTACTACAGGATGGAGAGTCACGTTCGAGACTAAAGTAGTAACACAACCACTAATCAATCGAATGATATGCCCACCCACCCCTTCTACACCACAACCCCCTCCCCCTTAAAACCCTCGTAGCGAAAACCTCCGGAACATCTTTCGGATGAGACTTTAAACCGAGGCCCCGTGTGCGAACGTACGCAGAACATCTTGCGCACACGTTAAATCCTGTTCCACTTTTCGTAAGAGTAGGCCATGCCATCGTGTGCCGGTGGGAACAGATGACATTTACAAAACTGCATACACACGGGGACTGGATGTAAAAAAAAAGCACAAGAGTGCTTATTCCATTATCCTCGATATAAAAGAATAAATGAAATAAATAAACAAGATAAATTAAAAAAAACATTCTTGACCTCAGGTGCAAACCGACTCATTACTACAGGATGGAGGAAAGTCACGTTCGAGACTAAAGTAGCAACACAGCCACTGATTAATCGAACGATACCCCCCCCCCCCTTAACACAACCACAAACCAATCGAATGATACACCCCCACCCCAACCCCGTACACCCAAACCCCCTCCCCCTTAACAAACAAAACCCTCGTGGCGAGCTACAACCTCACCTTCCCGTTAAAGCCGATGTCGCGGTCAGTGGCCTCTACCGTGGCCAGCACGGTGTGCGTGGGCAGGGTTTCGTTGACGCTGACGTTGTAGTCACTGGCCGTGAAGACCGGCGGATTGTCGTTCACGTCCTGCACCGTGATGTTCAGCGCCAGCACCCCCGTCCTCCGCGGAGACCCCCCGTCCTCCGCCAGGATCACCAGCTGGTAGAAGTCCCGCGTCTCGCGGTCCAGCTCGCGGGTAACGGCCAAACTGGGCACCAGACTCCCGTCAAGGTTCGGGGACACCCTCAGACTGAACAAGCCTGGGTCTTGAGTCACCAGGTCGTAGCGCTGCACGGTATTGATACCGATGTCCAGATCCACCGCAGGGACGATGTCCACGCTTTCGCGGGGCAGGTTCTCCGTCACGGCGACGGCGGCTGAGGCTTGCGGGAAGTGGGGCGCGTTGTCGTTGACGTCGCGCAGGTTGACGTTGACCTTGACGGTGACGAAGTAGGCGCCGCCGCTCTGCTGGATGGCCAGGTAGACCAGCAGGCGGCAGGTGTGCGCGAAGTGGCACAGGCTCTCGCGGTCGATGTGCGCCGCCGTGCTCAGCACTCCTGTGCTCTCGTTCACCGCGAACAGCTCGCTGTGGGTGTCCGGCTGGGACAGCACTCGGTATCTGCCAACAGCCGTGTGTACAGAACACACACATTCACTCACACTTCTGGGGAAAGAGATGACATTTACAAAACTGCATACACACGGGGACTGGATGTAACCCCCCCACAAGAGTGTTTATCCTATTATCCTCGATATAAAAGAATAAAATAAATAAATGAATTAAATAAATGGGACCGTGGTGATGGGGCGGTGGTGGTGTTGGTGGTGGTGGTGGTTAGAGCGTTATGCGCTGGCGCTGGCGATCTACCGACCCGAATTTGAACTCTTTCTGTTCAAGGGAATTTTTTCCCTCTGTAATATCGGTGCCGACTCCACCCCCCCCCCCTCCCCCCAAAAAGTCTTTCGGGTGAGATTGCAAACTGAGGTCTCGTGTGCCAAGGCACGCAGAACATCTTGCGCGCATAAGACAGACAACGTTAAAACCTGTTCCGCTTTTTGGGAAGTGTAGGTCTTTTTTTTTGTGAAGGTGGGAGTGAATGACAAAATTGACAAAACTGCATGCACTAGGGGACCGGTTGTAAATAAAAAAAATTATGTGTGCTTATTATTGGTCACGTTGTTGTTTATCATAAAAGCGAAAATGCGTTGCGCTGCCTGACAAATCATGCCCAGCTTCAGCGTGGAGGAGAATTCTTTTTTATTTCTTAAAGTCTTTCTGGGGAAAAAGGGCAGGAGAAAAGACCAAGAAGGCAGACCAGAAACAAGAAGGTGGAGAGGGGGGGGAGAGGAAGAAAAGAAACAAGGCAAAAACAAAAAGAGGGATAGAAAAAAGGGAACTCCCAGCACAGACCTGCAGAGGGTGGGGGTACTGATAGGCATCCGGCATCCCCATTGGGGAATAAAGAATATAAACGAAGCCGTAAACTATAAAAGTAATCATTATAATGTCAACAAAGAAAAAGTAAAAAAACCCAGACACATTGACATGT
>CM060325.1:27329423-27336923 GCA_030674155.1 Stramonita haemastoma | reverse complement strand
AGGATTCTGGTAGGTTATTCTAGTAAGTACCCCCACTATATACAAGACCACTTTTAAACAAATCTATTCTTGGTTTTGGCAGAGTAAATTTATGGGAACGACGATATGTATTTATTTGAAAATGTTTTGCCAGAGAGGGCAGTGCATTACCATATACTATCCTATGCACCATTAAAGCTTTGTTGTATTCCAACAGCAAATTAAAATTTAATTGCAAAATGCCAATTGATTTATAGTCCATGTAAGTTAATGAACATGATTTCAATAGAATAAGTTTAATAGCACGCTTATACAATCTTTTCAGAGGTTTTAATGTATTTACACTTGCAGAATTCCATAAGGTCAATGCATATTCTATAACAGAATTTATGTGTGCATTGAAAAACTGTTTTCTAGTGTTAAGATTAAGGAAATGTTTTATTTTGGATAACTGAAACACCTTTTGAGATACAATTTTACTTAGATTGGTGACATGGTCTTGCCATGAAAGATTATGATCAATAAGGATTCCTAGTACCTTGTAGAAATTCACTTTTTCAATTTTTTCACCAGAATCATTTATAGAGAATGCAGATGAGAGCTGATTCTGTCCCTATTGTTTGGTTTTTATGCACATATACTTAGTCTTGCTTGGATTAAGGGACATGTGATTTAGTTCTGCCCATCTGGTAAGCTGGTGTACATTGTCATGGAGACTAGATGACAAAATGTTTAAGGAATGATTTTCAGTATGAATTGAAGTGCCATCAGCAAATAAGTCACAACAAGCATTAATGTATAAGGGTAAGTCATTAACATAGAAGGAGAAAAGTATAGGGCCCAGAACTAAACCTGGGGGAACACAATTGGTCACTGTGAGGAAATTAGACTGAGACATGCCAACAAAGACTGACTGTTGTCTATCTGACAAAAATGATTTTAAAAAATGAAGAGGTATTTAAAAAAAGATATCTTATATAGCTGTAGTTTCTTTAACAGAAGTGTGTGGCTTATCACACAGAAAGCCTTTGCAAAATCGGTGAAGATAACTCTGATAAACATATTGTTATTTATATACAGAAACCATTAATTGTCTACCATACTTATCAGAGTCATGTGACATGATTTTTTTTCTTCTGAAACATGATTGACTTGGATTTATTAGATCATATTATTCTAAATGTAGAAGTAAAAATGTTTGTACATGCTTGCACACGGGGCCTTGGCTTACAGTCTTATAACCATGAGAGAGAGAGAGAGAGAGAGAGGGAGAGAGAGAGAGAGAGAGAGAGAGAGAGAGAGAGAGAGAGAGAGAGAGAGAGGAGAGAGAGAGAGAGAGAGAGAGAGAGAGAGAGAGAGAGAGAGCCATCGGCTCTCACATTTCATCAGCCAGGCTCCTGTTTCACTATCTGGTAGTACAAGACAGCAGAGATAAGCATTATCTTTAGCCGCCCATATCTTCATCGTAAATCAAGGGTCCGTGCATCAGCCATCAGTGATCTCCATTTCTCTCCACCTAATTTCCCTTTGAGGTAGAGGGAAATGATCTTCCTTACATCTAGCGTGGTGGCTAATGGAAGCTCAGTGGGAACAGTCTAGGAACAAGGATGTGATAAAGAATGGACAGGCATGAAACAATAGAGAACAGCCTTTGGGATTCAAATTACTTTTCCCTTTAAGGGTTTTTTTTTTTTTTGGGGGGGGGGGGGGTCATGGGGGATTCACAGCTTTAAGCGATTCTTTTCTCCTACTGACTCTCTGTAGCTGTTAGTGATTCTTCTAACCATTAGCTGTCTATTCTTGTCTGCTTTTTTTTGTTTCAAGAGGACATAAAACAAACACAGCATTCTGACAATCGCTGCGTGTCATTGGTCCAATCTTTTATTGATGTTGTTTATCCCCACAGTATCAAGTAAAATATTTTACCATAAGATCTTCTAAACGATTGTAGTCAAGATAAAATTCAGGAACTGGGAGGCAGGGAAGATTGTCAAATAATTTACAAGAAAAAGAACTGTTAATGGTGGAGAATTTGGTGGTGGCACAGACCAAGAATTCTTCATTGCAGATACGCACAATAACAACGAACATCATAAAATATTGTCCTGTGTACTTTCTCCCTAGAATGTGTAAACATGAGGGATATAAACCTGTACCTGATACTAGATTAAATACATCCACTCATTTGCACTATCAAACTCAAGGAAAATAGATGTTACTCCTGCTTCCAGTATTTCAAGTAATCAATATAATCTCAAAAACAAAAGTGTTCAGTATACTCTGCTTTTCAATAAAAGTCACCAAATCACCTTTTTTATCAGTATCTCTTCAATCATTAGTATGGAAACTCCTGCTTTAGCCATTCATTTCCTGCAAGACTAAAGTTGGAAGACAATGGAATAGGAAGGGTTTGCCAATAGTTACTAGGAGAGAGAGAGGAGAGGAGAGAGAGAGAGAGAGAGAGAGAGAGAGGAGAGAGAGAGAGAGAGACGAGAGAGAGAGAGAGAAGGAGGAGAGGAGGAAGAGAGAGAGAGAGAGAGGAGAGAGAGAGAGAGAGAGAGAGAGAGAGAGAGAGGAGAAGAGAGAGAGAAACAGAGAGAGAGAGAGCCACTTGCAGCGTACTCATCTCTTTTTCTTTCATCCTACTCTCATATTTCATCAGCCAGGCTCCTGTTTTACTGTCTGGAAGTACAAGACAGCAGAGATAAGCATTATCTTCAGCCGCCCATATCTTCATTGTAAATTAAAGGGTCGTGCATCAGCCATCAGTGATCTTCATTTCTCTCCACCTAATTTCCCTTTGAGGTAGAGGGAAATGATCTTCCTTACATCTAGCGTGGTGGCTAATGGAAGCTCAGTGGGAACAGTCTAGGAACAAGGATGTGATAAAGAATGGACAGGCAGGAAACAATAGACAACAGCCTTGGGATTCAAATTACTTTTCCCTTAGAGGTTTTTTGTGTGCTTTTGTTTCAGAGATTTTTGTGTGTTTTTGTTTGAGTTTTTGTGTGTGCTTTTGTTTGAGTTGTGTGTGTGTGTGTGTGTGTGTGTGTGTGTGTGTGTGTGTGTGTGTGTGTGTGTGTGTGTGTGTGTGTGTGTGTGTGTGTGTTTTACAGGTTTAGGCAGTTCTCTTCTTCTGCTGACTTTGTGTAGCTGTTGGATATCCTGCTGTCTGACCTTCTTTACGGGTTTCTTTTATTTTGGTTGTGAATTATTTTGTTTTGATGTCCTCACTCCTCATTCCACCCTCTCCGTTTGCTTTCATTAATGCATGCTGCTTGTGTTTTAAAGGAAGAGCCACAATGCTGTTTGTTTGTGCTTGTTTTTGTTTTTAATTCCTTTGGTTGATAAGACTCAGCAAAGAACAGTAACTTTGCAGCTTTTTGTTTTTTCCTCAACGAAAAACACGTTTCTTTCTGGTTGCGTGATAAGAGTTAATTTTTTGTGCTCCATGCAATTTATTTTATGGTCACAGGTTTAAAAGTGAAAAAAAATCGTGTAGATTGATGCATGCAAATTCACATTAAACAGAAAGTTTGTAAAGATTCAAAGAGGCAGCGGCAGACTGCTTTTTGCACTTGCTGATTAAAAAATCAGAGAAGCAACAGAAAAAAAAAATCAAACTGCTTTACTATCACAAACATATATGTTTGTTAAAAATTTCAACAGATTGTTCTCTGACGAAGATTCTTAGCAACATCCATACACAAAAAGGCGTCTTCAACAACAACAAAAATATAAATCCTTTTTCATGAGACTGTGAATTGAAGCAAAAAGCATCTACAGTATAACATTATTATCTCTATAACATAAACATGTGAAATTTGCACACATCATCCCCCTCCTTTTCTTATAAAGTTGTGTAACGTCTTTTATCCTTGTAGAAGCTACAGAAAAGTTCTGCCGATGATGAGCTATCAGAAAAAAATGAGGCAACCCTGACCCTGACACGTTTTACACTCACATCAATGCTGGAGTCCAGTCTACTAGGCGGGAATTATTTTTTTTCATTCCTTGGATAGAGCTAGCTCCAAGGTTTACCACTGGTGAGATTTTGCATGTGCGACCGGTTTATCTCACCACAAAGGTATCCGCGTTCCAACTTTGGAAGATGTATGCTAAGTATGTTCGTGTTTCCGTGGCTCATCAAACACTGACAGGATCTTATAGCGTGCCTATTTGATCTTCTGCATGTGCATATACATTAAAGGAATCAAGACACTGGCAGATCTACACTTAAAGTTGATCTTGGAGCAGATAAGCACCTAATAATGTTGATCTTGGAGATCATAAAAATCCCCATCCTGAATTCACCCGACGCCACGCGCCCCCAAGATTCAAACCCATGAATTCATGGACCCAAGTGAGTTAAACTGAACGGTCTTAACCACTTGGCTATGGGCCTAGCATCCGCCGGAGCGAAACTAAGACAGGGCGTATCTCATGGGTACTGCCCTGTGCTGTGAGTGATCGGCATAAAACCCACAGTAAATCACCCTCTCACAGAAGCCTTGCTTCCCTGGTCAGTCACCACACCAACAGTGGTGTATGTTCCAAGCTAAGCCTATCTGGTAAGTCTTCTTGTGTGTGGAATGTTCAACTTGAAAAGTTTGGAATGTTTAGGGGAGTCACGTCGGCAGGTCAGCGCGGCACACAAACGGCGTAACGTACATGAGTGTGTGTGTGTGTGTGTGTGTGTGTGTGTGTGTGTGTGTGTGTGTGTGTGTGTGTGTGTGTGTGTGTGTGTGTGTGTGTGTGTGTGTGTGTGTGCGCGCGTGTGTGTTTTGTGTGCGCGGAAAATTATCAGTCCCGTAGCATGTGCGCTTGCACACACACACACACACACACACACACACACACACACACACACACACACACACACACACACACACACACACACACACACACACACAGGGGGGACGGACAGCTTAGTGGTCAGAACATTGCGCTGGCAATTTGACGACCCGGGTTCGAGTCCGGTCGATGAAATTTTTCTCCTGGAGTTAACATCAGTGCTGACTCCACTCTCCCCAAAAGTCCTTCGGATGAGACTTTAAACCGAGGCCCCGTGTGCGAACGCACGCAGAACATCTTGCGCACACGTTAAATCCTGTTCCGCTTTTCGTAAGAGTAGGCCATCGTGTGCCTGTGGGAACAGATGACAATATTTACAAAACTGCATACACACGGGGACCTAATAAAAAAAAAGCACATGATTGCTTATTTTGTTATCCTCGATATAAAAGAATAAATAGATAAATAAATACACACACACACACACACACACACACACACACACACACACACACACACACACGCGCGCGCGCGCGCGCGCGCGCACGCACGCACACACACATGTACCGGTGGAAACGGATGGCAAAAAAAGAGAGATGTCGGTCATCACGCTGAAGAAACCATTCCACGCATACCTTACTTTATTTATTTATTTATCCATACCACTTTATGTCACAGCAGATTTCCCTGCGTGAAATCCCTCATTCCCATTTCATCATGAACTTCGGAGCTTCGACAGAACACAGAGCAAAAAACAGAGCTGTTTGGTTTGATAAACAGGCTGCACCACCAGCATCTTTTTGCCACTTTTCCTGCTGTTTTCCTATAATGCTGTTGCATTCATATATTATCATGTACTGATGCTTCCACAGAAATCGAAAAGACTAGCCTTTGACTCAAAACTCATGTGATTTTGGACAGATTTTGGTAGTTTCAAATTGTTTTTTTTTTTTTTTTTTTTTACTTTAGCAGACGCTTGTACCTCCCTCAGTTCTTTGTCGTCTGCCTGCTTCCTAACTACAATAATAAATAATCATACGCGTGCGCAGAGGGGTCAACTCGGTAGGAACACAAGCAATCCTGATTTTGATAATCATTTCCAATTTTCTCGTGACCACCTGCTATTTGCTTTCTGTCCAAACACCCCCCCCCTCCCCCGCCTTCCGAAAAAAAACAAACTACAAATACATAGCACATTTTTCATAATTAAAAAAACAAAAAAACAAAAAAGGGTTTTGTTTTTGTCTGTTTTGGTTTTGTTGTTTGTTTTTTATTTGTCTTTTTTTTTCGGGGGGGGGGGGGGGGGGGGGGGAGGGCACTCGATAGAAAATACTACACACTTGACCCGGCCAGAAGCTGAAGGTGGAGTGTAGCCAAAGAGCAGACCGCTAGCAGCGCCTGAGTAAGCCTAACCTCACCTGCTCTTGAGGCTCCTTCCTTCAGCAGACTCAGCTGACCACAGCATCAGGCTCTGCAACAAGGATGGCTAGCCTGGCTTCTGTCACTGTCCGCCTGCCTGTAACACAAGAAACAAACTGGTATTGCCTGTAGAGTCTGGGCACCAGGTCAATATAGTATGGGTACTGGGTCAAGAGGCTGGGTACTAGTCTGGGTACTGGATCAAGTAGAGTCTGGGTACTGGTTCAAGTAGAGTCTGGGTACTGGGTCAGTAGAGTCTGGGTACCGGGTCGGCAGAATCTGGTACTGGGTTAGTAGAGTCTGGGTACTGGTTCAAGTAGAGTCTGGGTACAAGGTCAGTAGAAGCTAGGTACTGGGTCAGTAGAGTCTGGGTACTGGGTCAGTAGAGTCTGGGTACTGGGTCAAGAGTCTGGGTACTGGGCCAGTGGAGTCTGGATACTGGGTCAAGTAGAATCTGGGTACTAGATCAAGTAGAGTCTGGGTACTGGGTCAGTAGAGTCTGGGTACTAGATCAAGTAGAGTCTGGGTACTGGGTCAGTAGAGTCTGGGTACTGGGTCAGTAAAGTCTGGGTACTGGGTCAGTACTCTGGGTACTGGGTCAGTATAGTCTGGGTACTGGATCAGTAGAGTCTGGGTATTGGGTCAGTAGAGTCTGGGTACTGGATCAGTAGAGTCTGGGTATTGGGTCAGTAGAGTCTGGGTACTGGATCAGTAGAGTCTGGGTATTGGGTCAGTATAGTCTGGGTACTGGATCAGTAGAGTCTGGGTATTGGGTCAGTAGAGTCTGGGTACTGGATCAGTAGAGTCTGGGTATTGGGTCAGTAGAGTCTGGGTACTGGATCAGTAGAGTCTGGGTACTGGATCAAGAGGCTGGGTACTGGGTCAAGAGGCTGGGTACTAGTCTGGGTACTGGGTCAGCAGAGTCTGGGTACTGGGACGGTACTGAATCAAGTAGAGCCTGGTTACTGAATCAAGTAGACTCTGGGTACTGGATCAAGAGAATGGGTACTGGGTCAGTAAAGTCTGGGCGCTGGGTCTGGGTACTGGGTCAGTAGAGTCTGGGTACTGGGTCAGTAGAGTCTGGGTACTGGGTCAGTAGAGTCTGGGTACTGGGTCAGTAGAGTCTGGGTACTGGGTCTGGGTACTGGGTCAGTAAAGTCTGGGCGCTGGGTCTGGGTACTGGGTCAGTAGAGTCTGGGTACTGGGTCAGTAGAGTCTGGGTACTGGGTCAGTAGAGTCTGGGTACTGGGTCAGTAGAGTCTGGGTACTGGGTCTGGGTACTGGGTCAGTAAAGTCTGGGCGCTGGGT
>CM060325.1:27319423-27324423 GCA_030674155.1 Stramonita haemastoma | reverse complement strand
AGAGAGAGAGAGAGAGAGAGAGAGAGAGAGAGAGAGAGAGAGAGGGAGAGAGGGAGAGAGAGAGAGAGAGAGAGAGAAGACAAGGCAAGGCAAGGCAAAATTCTTTTATTCGAGGATAATAGATAAGCACTCATGTGCTTTTTTACATCCAGTCCCCGCCCTTTTCAGGGAAAACATCAAGATAAAAAGATACTAAACAGTAACTATATGCAGTACCAAACAACATAAAGGAATAAGGACATTATACATAATAAGATAATAAAAATGCACACTTTCAGAAGACGAAAATCAGAAGCCACAATAAAATGATTTTGATTATAAAAGAAAAGAGAAGCGTTAATAGATAAAGAGCAACCAAAGAAACATAATGAAATAAACAACTTAGCAACCAAGAAAAGTCCACCCAAAAATACTTAGCTACAACATTGTTACAACTCATAACACAAAATGAACTCAGAAGGAACTAAAGATAATACAATGATTATAATGATGACAATAAGAATAATATCAACAATAGTGATAATAGTATGATAATAATACACGTAAAAACTCACTCCTACACGTAGGTCACACACACACACACACACACACACACACACACACACACACACACACACACACACACACACACACACACACACACACACACACACACACACACACACACATACATACATACATACATTCATACATACATACATACATACATACATACATACATACATACATACATACATACATACATACATACATACATACATACATACAACTCACTCACGCATGCACGCTCGCAGGCAAATGCACATACAAATCACACACACACACACACACACAAATGCACACACACACACACATACACACACACACCCACACACACACACACACACACACACACACACACACACCACACACACACACACAACACACTTACTCACACTTACTCACACTTATATTTATAAGCACATATCCGCAGGCGCACATGTACTTGAGGTGGTAGGTTTTTTGTGTTTTTGTTTTTTTCTTAAAAAAAAAAAAAAAAAAAAAATTTAGTCATAGAAAAAAGAAGAATGATACAAGTCAAACAATCATATCAGGTGACAATATTATCATTTCTTTTACATTCATACTTCATATAAAAAAGAAGAAACAAAAGCAAGCAGCAAAGTTAAAACAGAAAATAAACAAGAACAAGACATCAAAAACTTGAGGTAGGACCCATCAACAACCACAACAAAAAGTCATGCAAATAATAATATTTTAATACAAGGGGAGACGACAAATAAAAACAATTATCCACCCCCCCCCCCCCACACACACACACAACACCCAAACACACTCACCACATACACACACACACACACACACACACACACCACACACACAAAATTTCGCGCTCATGTCATCAATAAACTTCATTTTAAAATAAATATATGCCTAATTTTAATCAAGTCATGTAACGGAACACAAAAAGAATCCATCCGCTGTAAGGCATATATATTAAAACATACATATTCTAATACCTGAATCTTATGATTATGTATTTATGGTCATAGAAATCGCGTTCTTAACCATTTTGTAATCATAATGAACATAATTATTCAGCTTACTTGAGAATTAAAAAATTATACAAATCAACTGCATTCAACACGTGATTATTAAATAGTACAAAAAGTGAATAAAGTATTTCTCAATATGGATGATAACATGTTTAGGCAACGAGGAGAGAGAGAGAGAGAGAGAGAGAGAGAGAGAGAGAGAGAGAGAGAGAGGAGAGAGAGAGAGAGAGAGAGAGAGAGAGAGAGAGAGAGAGACTACACAGTACATTTTTAGCCAGGTAGTATTGCGCACAATTTTCAACTGACCAATAATATCATCACTTAACACTCCCTATCTTTTACTTATGCATATATAAAGAATATACTATACGATAAATGTGACATGAAAATAAAATATTAAAAATTTACTCTTTGAAATCAGTTACAAGTGCACAAAGATAAGATACATATAAGATACATTTAAAACACACACACACACACACGCACACACACACACACACACACAACACACACACACACACACACACACACACACACACACACACACACACACACACACACACTGAAGAAGAGAGAGAAAGGGGGAGAATTATATATAGCCAACAGGATGAGTACTGGTTCATTAGTTTTGATGCATCAAGTGCATTAGGTGATTTTTGAAGGCCGACAATGATTGGTGCTGTTTAATTGAATCGGGAAGGGAGTTCCACAGTACAGGGCCTGAGTATAGTAAACTGGACTTGAACAAGTCTATTCTTGGGATGGGGATACTTGGCTTTTCAGTATTTCTGGAACGATTCATTGGGAACTTATCTCTTAAGGATGTGGGGACAGCTCCTGCCATTATCTTAAACATCAGGATGCCCTTGTTATATTTTAGTCTTTGTTGTAGGGGGAGAATACTTAACTGAGTATAATCCACGTCAAGTAATGTTGTTTTCTTCAGGAGGATAAGTTTGAGAGCACGTTTATACAGACTTGATAAGGGTTTCATAGTGTTTGCACTGGCAGAATCCCATAGGGTTGAGGCATAGTCTATTGAGGATTGTATATAAGCTTGAAAGAATAATTTCCTTGAATGGTAGTCAAGGAAGTGTTTAATTTTAGTTAACTGGTATACTCTTTGGGACAAGTATTTGCATAGGTGAGATATGTGGTAGATCCAGCTGAGATTTTCATCAATTGTCACTCCTAGAACTTTGTGATGAGAGGTTTGTTCGATTGCTTCCTTTTTTATATGTATTGGAAACTGATTATGAGGTAAATTTTGTCGCTTTTGTCTGGTGGTGATAAGCATGCATTTTGTTTTTTGGGGGTGAATAGACATGTGGTTCAGATCTGTCCATTTGACAAGATCATTACAGCTTTGTTGTAATATGGTTGCAAGAGAGTCAATGTCATTATGGCTTGTATGTATGGTTGTGTCATCAGCAAATAGTTCACATTTGGATGCAATATGTAGAGGAAGGTCATTTATGTATAAAGAAAAGAGAATTGGTCCTAGTATAGATCCCTGTGGTACTCCGTAATGAATGGGTTTTAGATTGGATGTGGATGTAGTTGTTGAAAACACACTGTTGTCTGTTCTTGAGATAAGAAGCAAGTAGTTCTAGACTATTTGACGATATATTGTACAGGTCTAGCTTTCTGATGAGAAGTGTGTGGTCAATTGTATCAAATGCTTTTTTGAAATCTACAAATAATACTCCACAAAATTTATTTTCATTAATGTTTGTTAGCCAATTGTCTATGAGACTAGTCAGTGCAGTATGACACGAGTGATTTTGTCTGAATCCTGACTGATTAGGGTGGAGTAGGTTGTTAGTTTCTATATGACTGACTAAGTGTTTATTTATATGTTTTTTCAGGGGTTTTGAAAGAAGGGATATAATAGAGATTGGCCTATAATTTGAGGGATCTGAAGTGTCACCAGATTTGTAGATGGGGATCACTTTAGCAGTTTTGAGAGAGAGAGAGAGAGAGAGAGAGAGAGAGAGAGAGAGAGAGAGAGAGAGAGAGAGAGAGAGAGAGAGAGAGAGAGAGAGAGAGAGAGAGAGATACAGACAGACAGAGACAGGGGCAGAAGCAGAGACAAAAAAGAAAAAGAATGCGAAGAAGAAGAACAATGCAAAGAAGAAGAATTGCGAAGAATTGCGAAGAATGCGAAGAAGAAGAACAATGCAAAGAAGAATTGCGAAGAATGCTAAGAAGAATGCGAAGAAAAAGAAGAATGCGAAGAAGAAGAATGCGAAGAAAAAGAAGAATACGAAGAATGCGAAGTAGAAGAAGAAGAAGAAGACGAAGGCGAAGACGAAGAAGAAGATGAAGAAAGAAAGACTAAGTGAAAAAGGAGGGAGGGAGGGAGATAGAGAGAAGAGGAAGAAAGGGGGAGGGGAGAATGAATGATGAATTTTTGATGCACGCGCGCAAATATTTTAGGTCAAACCTAATCCGACAGTGTCTTTGGAAACATTTGTGTATTAAAACAACAAAACAATACAACATGAAAATCAATAAAAGCGGGGAGGGGGAAAGGAAAAACACGCACGCGATATTGAATATCACAAAAAATGTATTTCAACAACTACATCAATCTATTCTTTCAAACAATAGCAGCGCAGCAAAAACAACAACACAGACACAAATCTTTGAGAGAGAAAAAAACAGCCTGATACACCATCATGTATTTTTAAAAGGACACACGTACTTATTATAATCGCGCCCAACAGACACAGACACACACACACCACACCACACCACACCACACACACATACACACACACACACACACACACACACCCCACACACACACACACACACACACACACTCTCTCTCTCTCTCTCTCTCTCTCTCTCTCACTCTCTCTCTGTCTCTGTCTGTCTCTGTCTGTCTGTCTGTCTGTCAGTCTGTCTGTCTGTCTGTCTGTCTCTCTCTCTCTCTCTCTCTCTCTCTCTCTCTCCCCTCTCTTACGTGTTTGTTGAATACATTTCTATCTCTTTTGTGTTAGATAAGTATTCATGTACCGAGTGGGGATTATGCATTTGTTGAATGTATTGTTGAATGTATCTCCTTTTTTACAACCATAGGTTGAACTTCTATTCTTGGTGATGGCGATGTTGTTTTTCCTTGTTGCTTTCTTTGCTTTTTGGCTTTTCTCCTGTTTTGGTAGGGTCTCTTTTTTTTCTCTGTTATTCCCTAATCAGGGCAAGGGCCGGATGAAAAAAAAGTATGTAAATGCTTACTCTGTAACCCTTGAAAAATAAAGATTATTCAATTCAATTCAATTCTCTCTCTCACGCACATGCGCGCGCGCGCGTGCGCACGCACGCACACACACACACACACACACATACACACACACACACACACGCACACACACACACACACGCACACACACACACACACACACACACACACACACACACACACACACACACACACAC
>CM060325.1:27311923-27314423 GCA_030674155.1 Stramonita haemastoma | reverse complement strand
AGGTATATATATGTACACTGCATCCCACCAGCACTTTGGAAGTGTCCATGAAATATGACTGGAAATGTATCGGTGGTAGTGCTTGGTAGTGGTAGTGGTGGTTGTAGTGGTTGTTTTGGTGGTGGTGGTGATGGTGGTGGTGGTGGTGGTGATGTTATTGTAAATGCGGAAGGGCATATACTTCTTGGGGTTTTATGTTTATCTTCTACTTCTGTGAGATTTTTTTTTGTTTTTGATTGCCTCTCTCTCTCTGTCTCTGTCTCTGTCTCTCTCTCTCCGCATATTAATTGATTCCTGTTTAGTAATACTTTCAATGTTTGTCAGGTTTTTTTCCTACATATATGAAAGCATATTGGGGTGAAGTTGCATGGAATGTCTATTATATAGATAGATAGATAGATAGATAGATAGATAGATAGATAGATAGATAGATAGATAGATAGATAGATAGATAGATTGTTCTTCATGCCATGTATTGTAAGTTGATTACTTCTGTTTCCTTTTGACTACTCTTTTCCCCCCAAGAGGGCTGGATAAAAACAAAACAGCTATTGCTATACTTATTCTATAACCCTCTCTATAAATAAAAGGTGTTCATTGTTCATTGTTCCCTCCTTTAGGGTGACCGCCATACCAAGGTTGACACAGCGCAGAAGCTAAGATACAAGTCTGGAGAAACATCCTCAACCTATCACACTGAGATACCAGTGACAAAGAACTGACTGAACCTGGCAGAAATCCCCACTAAGGAAATCCCCACTAAGAAGGATTTGGCATCCTGCTGAAGACAAAGCATGGTGATACAGTTGGATTCGTGGATCGGTGGTCTAGAGGTAACGCACCTGTCCAGAAAGCGAAAAGTCCGGGTCGGAAGTATACGGTAGTTCGATCCCCGTTTTGGCCAGAAACTTTTCTCCCATCCATTAAGACCATGAGTGGTGGTCTGGGTGCTTAGTCTTTCGGATGAGACGATAAACCTAGCTCCCGTGTGTTGCAACAATTATTTAGCGCACGTGAAAGAACCCACGGCACCAAAAGAGTTGTTCCTGGCAAAATTTTGTCAAAAAATCCCCTCTGATAGGGAAAAAATACAGCTGCAAATAGTTAAAAAGAAAAAAAAATAATGGGTGGTGCTGCTCTTGTGGCGACGCGCTCTTCTCGAGGAGAGCAGCCCGAATTTCACGCAGAGAAATCTACCATGACTTTGATTAAAATGGTATAAAATTAAAAAAAAACGAAAATAAAGTAACCCAATTTGTCCAGTACGTCAGCAAATAGATTCCTCTCCTTGCCTCTTCATCGAACTCTCAGTGTCTATCATATGAGCGAAAACGCGTTGCGCTGCCGTTAATGAAGCGCCTGATAAAGACACTATGGTACAGCTGGAGAGACACTGAAGTACACAGCCAGAAGAAAACCAGCGACAGTTGGAGGAAGAACAGCTACAGCCCCAAAGGTTGCCGGAGGGGACAAGAAAAACAAAAACAAAGTACCCACACTCTGGCAAAGCTCTGAAGAGAAGACGGGCATCTGGGAGGCGGTTGGAGGGGGGTGGGGGGTGGGGTGGGAGGTGAGGGGGGACAGTAACAATTAGATGGAGAAAGAACAGGTTCGAGGGTGGAGTGGTGGGTGGGTGGGTGGAGGGGGTTCCATTTCGCATCGTTTCTAGATGTACTATGGTTGAACAGTGTTGCCCCTTTTATTGCAGATTATAAGTATAACTGCCTCTTAAGTCATGTTGTAAAAATATGTTTAGTGCTTGTTTAAAGAATAATCATGGTGTACTCATACATTTCTTAGCAAACCTTCTATTTTAAGGAATCTAAGGTAAAAAAAATAAGAAAGGCCTCTCTTGCGTCTCAGATTTTGTCTGCCCGTGTATTTCATTTGTTTGCTATTATTTTGTTTGTTTGTTGTTGTTTTTCTTATTGGTGTCTTCCTTTTATTTCTGCGCTTTTTTTCAATCTTGTTGTAGACAGTTGTCATAGTTTTTCTCATGTGTTCACGTCATCATTTTGTATTTACATACACATGCAGCAGACGGTGTTCTTTTCAAAGTAACTGATATGCACACCAGCTGCCAAACGAAAGATGTAATGCTTTGTCTGTGTCTTTGGAGCACGCTATAGGCCTAAGCCTGTGGGCTTGTTGTTGCTATCGATGCTGACATGTATCATAACCACCATGTTTTTCTTTCTGAATAAACACTGCTTTAAACCAAACTGAAGGAACGAACGGGCAGGTGGAGGAAGAACGGCAAATACAGTATATGGAGAGCTGGTCTCTGGATACAGCTGCGGAGACAACTCCCCCCCCCCCCCCCCCCCCCCCCCCCCCCCCCACCCAGTCCCCCACCGACACATTCGGAGAGACGGCAAGTTAAGCTGCAAGTACAACAGACAACAGCAGTATAACAGCGAGCTGGAATGGCTCTGTGGTTCTATGACCACGTCACCAAGTCTGGTGCGCGTGCACACGCACGCACGCACGCGCACGCGCG
>CM060325.1:27285178-27306823 GCA_030674155.1 Stramonita haemastoma | reverse complement strand
CCATCTCCTCTCCCTCGCTACTTTACCTTCCCTGACCCTAAAGAGGGCAGGTACCTATTTACAGCTGGGGGGACTGGGGGAAACTGTACTACTGAAGCCAAGGCGCGCAAACGGTCACCCATCCAACTGGTACCACGCTCTATGCTGCTTAACCTTAGCGTGGGGAAAGGAAGTGCTCTGACCACTGAGCTATCCCTTCCCCGCATTGTCATATAGAATTACATATTAGAGCTCCTTAAACATGTTGACATTATTTCTAATGCCATCCTTCTTCACAATTCGTTCAAATTCATATTAACAACCCGAACCCATCCCATCTACCCACATATTATACTCAAGCCGGCATGCATGCATCTACCTGCAAGCCTGCATACACGCAGGTACGTGTATGCGCACACAACCAATGCGCACGTACGTGCACGCACGCACGCACGCACGCACGCAACACACACACACACACACACACACACACACACACACACAACACACACTTTCTTTATTTTTCTTAGATGGATAGCTTGATGAAAAAAGCAATTGCACTGCTTACTCAATGTACCATCTGGAAATAAAGTTTGACTTGACTTGACTTGACTTGACTTGACTTGACTTCACACACACACACACACACACACACACACACACACACACACACACACACACACACACACACACCACACACTACAATTCTCTAGGCACCCCAAAAACCACTTACCCCACCACCACACCAGAGACTGACCATACTCTCACTCCTTCCCTATCGTTTCCCCGCTTGTCTCCTGTCCCCTCAAATAAAAGAATTTTACTTGACTCTCCCCTCCCGCTCCCCCCTCCCCCTCCCCCTCTCTCTCCCTCAATACCAGGCATCCATGGCGCAATGGTTTAGCACCTCGGGTTACGTACTTGAAGATCGCGGGTTCCAACACACATAAGAGTCATAGGGTGATTGTTTTCGTACTCCGGCTGGCTCCTATCCCAGATTGAGTGTGCTGTAGGCTCTTTGGGAAGACCGGGACCACACAGTCGAGCTTCATCCACTTTACGGATGCGAGTTTGAGAGTGTTGCTCAAATTACCCGACCAACACTGCAGGTGTCTGTATCTCCGGGCTTCGTTGACGCCGGGATAGGATATGATAGAAAGTGGAGAGTTCAACCCTGTCAATTAGTCTCAACGCATAATGCACTTCCGTGGCAGCAGCATCACGTAATCGTCAATGTCATTGCTCATCATGCAAAAACATGATTGCCTCCGATTCTGTGTGGCCGCTGTTGTTCTTGTCTCATGGTGACCTGAGATTTGGTCAATGAAAATATAAGAGCTATGATATGTTTTTGACAGTAGGGATAAGATTAGATCTTGACCTTTGATTCTGTAAGATAAACAAGGTAATAATACTTACAGAGTCTTTGTGTAAACGGTACCCCATTCATGGTCCGAAAAATGATGAAAAGATTAAAGGAAAGCCAGCCACTTCCAAAACTGATTGCCATTGCCATAAAGAATCATCGCTCACGCATGCAGACAGGCAATGTCCTGATAATGTTGTTGATTCTGCCAGCAGGTACATGTGCGTATGTATCAGTTACGTCCTTGTCGCGTCTTCAGACCAGCGGACATTGTGGAAATTTTGAAATCCTGATATCCGGACATTGGCTGTGAACGATTGTAGTGGGAGTTAGATTATCAAGACACTGGCAGAAGTAGTTCCGAAATTTAAAATCCGATATTGGCTGTGAACGATTGTAGTGCAGATAGATTATCCAGATACTGGCAGAAGAAGTTCCGAAATTTGAAATCCTGATAATATTGGCTGTGAACGATTGTCAAATGGTAAAAGTAAAGGTGTCCTTTAACCTATGTGGTCGTAGGACAGCAAGGCATCAGAGACTTCAGCTTCTTCAGGGGCCAGCATATTAAGGGTGGCACCTATCTCCTCTCCCTCGCTGCTTTACCTTCCCTGTCCCTGAAGAGGGCAGGTACCCATTTACAGCAGGAGGGGGGGGGGGGACTGTACTGAAGCCAACGTGCGCAAACGGTTACCCATCCAATAATTGGCAACCACGCTCGATGCTGCTTAACCTTTGCTTGGGGAAAGCGACGTGCTCTGACCACTGAGCTATCCCGTCCCCGTGTGAACGATTGTAGAGCAGATAATTATCCACACAATGGCAGAGGGAGATCGAACAAATCTTTGATGATTGTAATCTGAGCACACTGACAATGACATGGTCAACTGGCGAGAAAATCGTAACTGGTTAGTATAATCCTTGTAATGATGGTGAAATTGACTAAGTTGTTGTTGTGCGTTCCCCAGCTTAACACTCTTGGTGTCACCCAGAAAGTGCACTCTGACTCGCTCATCCCACTGGGAATCACTGTGAGATTGAAATTGCACACTGAATGAGAAGTTTGTGTGTATGACTGTTTTCAAGTACCTCGCCATATAGGCAGCCATACTCCAACTTCAGGGTTTTTTTCCTCTTGAAAGGAAAGTGCATGTTTTTATGTTAAGAGCTTGTCATGGCTGAAGGCAATCTCATCGAAACATTTTACAACATAAACAACATTTTAGTGTAGGCCTTGGAAATTAGCTGACATCAATAACTGACACAGCTTTTGGCGTGGGCCAAATAAACTAAGTAATCAGTATTTTGTTATAGTGTTGAAATAAGCTTGTAATTAGTATGTTGTAATGATGTTGTGTTGGTTGTGTGTGTGTGTGTGTGTGTGTGTGTGTGTGTGTGGTGTGTTGTGTGTGTGTTGTGTGTGTGTGTTGTTGTGTGTGTGTTTTGGTGTGTGTATGTGTGTGTGTGTGTTGATTGTGTGTGTGTTGGTTGTATGTGTGTGTGTTGATTGTGTGTGTGTGTGTGTGTGTGTATGTGTGTGTGTGTATGTGTGTGTGTGTGTTGTTGTATGTGTGTGTTTGTGTGTGTTGTGTGTGTGTGTGTGTGTGTGTGTGTGGTGTTTGGGTGTGTGTGTGTGGTGTGTTGATTGTATATGTGTGTGTGTGTGTTGATTGTGTGTGTGCAGAGTCTGGCTTCTCCAGCTTCCTGGCCATGCCCCTGAAGGACGGCTGGCGTCACGTGGGTAACCCGGAGTACGTCAACTCCCGCAGATGGCCGTCAAGACCGTGGGCAGCCCCCACTCCCCCACCACCTCCCCGGTCAGCAAACCGCGGTGTCCGCACCCCCCTGACCACGGGCACCCCCAGCGCTATGCATGCAGCCGCAGCCAGATGGACCTGGCCAAGCCTCGCCTCTACGAGAACATGGGCTCGCTCCCGGAGGGGAAACCTCGCGGCCGTTCCAGACGTACGCGCCGAAAAAGCCCAACAAGAGCGTGCACTTCAGCCCGCAAGGCAGCCCGGACTTCAGCCGCCGCAAGGTGCTGCCTCTGTCGCCTTCCTTCGGCTCCAAACCTCGGGAACTCCCTCCTCACTCTCCCTTCCAGCCCCAGTTCCAGTCCTCCAAGCCGCGTTTCGACTCGGCCCAGGCCACGAAAGCGCTGACGGACTATGTGAACGCGGGGGGAGGCGGTAAGGGACAGGGTGGGGGCAACAAGCCGCACGAGGGGCTTCCGCGACGCCGCGGCGGGGAGGAGTTGGGGTTTTACGGGAGCGGGAGGAGAGGGGACAGTCTGAACGACAGTGGCGACACCGCGGATGAGGGTAACACCACGACGACGTCTGGTAGCTACACCTTGGACCACGAGGAGAATATGCAAGATCTGCAGACGGACATGTTTGTCTAGGTCTCCTCAGCTTCTGGGGTTTTTTTTTGTTTTTGTTTTTGTTTTGACAGTTTTCGAGCATAATAACTTTTGACTGTTTTACCTACTATAATTAATCAGAATGTGAATTTACGGACAATACCAGTTGAAATGAAGACAGAGGTTCGGTGTATACTCAGTTAGCTCGCTTTCTATTGAAAAGAACCTGCCACACACTGAGACATCTTGCGAATGTTCGTTTTGTTCATTTGTGTTTTGTTCTACTGTCGTCATTTTAAATCTTTTTTTTCCCCACGTACTGATTCTTTGTTAGCTTGTAGAATTACAGATATCTATCTACAAAACGGTCTGAAAGTGGCTCGTCACCGAGCAGAAAGTCTGCTGGAAGAATGTTGAAGAAAAAAAACAAAAAGTTTTACTCCAGTTTTTCTGAGATTTTGCTAACTCTTTATGGAGTCCTTACATGGCACAGATGTTGTGTTTTTTGTGTGTTTTTTTTTTTTTTTTAATACGGTTCTTTTTTGTTTAGTAACTGTATTTTCTTAAACATTATGCAGAAAAACGGTATTTGTTGACCGCTGACCCTTTTGTAAGCGATGTATGTGGACAGAAACACTACACAACTGAACGTTTGTTGTCAGTGATTATTGCCATCCCCTTTTGAAGCTGAAGATCGATGACTTCCGAACTCTCATCATTGACTGACCTTGTGCTTGTCTTTTAGCAGACCTACCACGACCTACCCAATAATGCCAACTAGGGAAGGGATGGGGATGGGGGGGGGCGTTGTTTTTTTAGGGATGGGGGTGGGGATGATGATAGTGGTTGTGTTACTTGCTTAGTTGAATTGTTTTGATTTGTACGCTTACACAATAGTATTTTTCTTTATCAAAATTAAAATCTATAGCATTCCTAGCTGCAAACAGTATCTGACTTGGAGACAGATTTTTTTAATTTTGGAGACAGAAACTGTTTTCTTAGGTTTTGTTCTTACGTGGCTCTTCGTATGCAAACGTTAGGCACAATGAAGCTAATTAATGTGTGTATAATATATTATATATTATATATATATATATATATAATATATATATATATATATATATATATATATATATATATATTTATACTACTTGACTTACTGATGTATAGTGGGAGCTCTGAACAGGTTGTCACCAGGGCTTACAGAGTCTGTCAACAATGTTATTCCTAACAGCTGACTTGCATTGTACCTGACGCTGGGTGTGCCTGAAGCTGGGGGGGGGGGGGGGGGGGGTTGTGTGTTGCTTCGTGGGAGCAAATCAAATGAACTGGATAATGTGGATTTATTGCATATAATTTTATTTCTTTTATCATGAAATGTCGTTTTGCATAAGGAAAGATGCTGACTGGAGATATTTTCCCCGTTCAAAGTACGCATCCAAATCAGGCTATGTGTTTGACTTGTCCTTTTTTTTTTTTTTTGTTTTTTGTTACATGCATTTTTTTGGGTGGCACATTGTTCTGCGCGTATTTTGCCTAATTACAGCACATGGCATTTTAGTTATGTCATGAAATTCAGTCGAACATCCTCGCTGAAAACCCCTGTGTGATGTGAAGTTTGCTGTTGTTGGGTGTGTTTTTTTTAATGCGAAGACAGGTAATACTGAATGATCTCATAAAAGCACATATTCTTTTTTTTTTTTTTAATTAACACAGTTTAGATTGGAACAAATTATGAGATTAGAGAGAAGTACTAATCGTGTCATTCTTGAAAAATCAAGAGTATGATTTATCAGCCCCTGAAGTCATTCGTCAAAATGCCCCTGAAATTTAAACGACAATGGTAGCAATGTACCTTACGAAATGATACTCACGCTTACACGGACGCGACAATCATTGCTGCGTTACATCTGTGATGGGGCGGCAGTTAGATTACCTCCCATGCGATCAGAGCCCGACAATCGCAGCGTCGTGTTTCTATTTTGGGACATACGTAACTCGCGAATTTGTGCAACGTTCTGTTTCGTTGGGTGGTAGGTTGAAAACCCCTTCCTATTGCATACACTTTGCCCTTCGCGGTTAGATGTGGTATTTACAAAGCCTCTTTTTATGAGGCCACCATTTGACCTTGTTGTCGTAGTCCAGAAGTGGTACAGAGTTGCGGTAGATGAAATATTTCCACTCTGCTACACAGCGAGAGAGAGAAAATTGCATCAGGGATTTAGTTATTGTCTGCCAATTGAAAGAGCATCTTGTTTTCCCTGTTAACGGATAAGTGATAAATGACCGCGCAAATCTTCCCGTCTTGTGCTAGTCATTCATCACGTATGAAAGAAACTCTCCCAGATAAATTCCCTTTCACTTTTCATGATACTGCCCACCCCCCTTCCCCTCCTCCTTCCAGAAAAAATATCGAGAACTGGGACATCATTTTTATTCTTGTATTTACTACCTCCAATAGATATGTTCTAAAAGAATGGTATTTCTTTAGACTCGAGTTGCAGTCATCACTACCGTACTTGCGCAATATACATGAATATTATAAACCCCAACAACATTGGACTTCTTTGTTATGAAAAGGAACTTGCAGCATTAAAACTAGACAATTGTTGACAGAAGGTTTTCAAAATAGTGGTGTATCATCAAGTGAAAGTTACTGTGAAGGTTGGGGGGGGGGGGGGGGGGCTTGCGATACTATTTGTCACAGACTGAATCATTGACAATGTTGTGTTATTGCTATAGCATGCTCAAACAAAACAGCGAAGTTTGGCATACCAGTTTTTCATTATCTGAAAAAAAAGAGGTATGGTTTTTGTTCGTAAAGGTAAAGGGTCACCTTTAGGAACCAAATTTACCATACATATTTTCATGATGCATTTCTGTAGCATGTACTGAAATTTAGTTGTTAATTGTTCTTTTTTTTGCTTGATATTAACCTAATTATGGACCACTTGATTGAAACATTTGACCCCTTTTTTTTTTGTTTAAAAAAACGGTGGTTCGTTTGGGACAAACCTAAGCTTACTTTATATATATATTTTTTTAAACCTCGTCCATGCATCAGCCACCCCATTCTTTTTACGTGTTTGAAACATTTTGTACTTCAGCTTCTTGTTGTTTTGGTAACAATCAAGAATGATGGCACTTTTTTGCCTCTGCTGTGTTCTGTCAGTTTCCATTTGATTAAAAATGTTCATAGACGTTCCCATTCATTAAGAAAAAAAGAAGCTACTGCTATCAAACTAGACTTGCCACATTTCATTGCCCCTTTTGGCGGCAAAGTTGTGTACCTCTAGCAAAGTGTTAGCTATGGTTTTTTTTTTTTACACTTGTTTTGTAAGCGAGCAATGAATTAATCCTTTGGAGTTGTTGCCATCCTCAGCGTAAACCTGGTCTTATTGACCTTAAGAAGTGAAATTAGTAATCAAGGTATTGTGTTATTTAATTAGGGTGGGTGGAGGTCCATATTCACAGTGTCGGATAACTGAAGGAATTTGGGAGGTGTTGATTTTCATCTTGAAGTGAATAGTAAATTGTTTATAATACAAAGGTGACGGTCCTAACAGCTATGGTTTTTACAGTCGGTTGTGGCTAGAAACAGCATTTTTGCCTCCCGTTCTTCGGCTAGACCTACCAGGTTCACCGATGGTAAGATTTTTTTTTTTTTATTCGTATGCGACTGTATTGTTGCCAGCCACAAAGGTAAGCCGTTATTCCGACTTCGGGGATCATAAACAACGTGTGAAATGAAATGAAATGCCTGTAGCTCGTTTGGCTGTTGAACCGTGTCTTACACAGTTTGGGTAGGTTACTGGTTTGGGAGCCGCTGTACGTGTGTGCCTAAGTTGGGTTGGGCGTGTGTACTGTATCTGTGTGTGTTTGGGTTCGATTTTAAGCTATTCACATGGCAGTTGTGCCCTTGGAAAAGGCACTTTACGGCTATTTTCTCACCCCACCCAGGTGTAAAAGGGGTACCAACCTTGTGTTGGGGGTTAACCCTGCGATAGACTGGCGTCCTATCCAGGGGGGAGTCTATGACTCTCAGTCGCTTAACGCCACAGAAACCGGGATAAGCACCGGCCTGATGAGCCTTATGGCTCGGGACAGACTTTAACTAACTGTGTTTGGGGATTTTGTATCCAAGGCTGGTTTTAGTATACGGTGGGAATAGTTAAGCACTTGAAGTTGTGTGTGTGTGTGTGTGTGTGTGTGTGTGTGTGTGTGTGTGTGTGTGTGTGTGTGTGTGTGTGTGTGTGATGTGAGTGTGTGTGTGTGTGTGTGTGTGTGTGTTTTGGAGGCATGATTTGAATGCTTATTCACATTGGGCGAGTTCAGACCCTCTCCCCACCAAACCCAAAACAACTGCCGAACAAACGAAAATCAGTAGCAGGAACAGAAAGAAGAAATGCCGAAAGAAGTGTGAACGATCGATTTTAAAACAAGGATTTCAAATTAGCCGGAATGCGTTTTTGTTGTTTTTAATATTGAAATCAATGGCAAAACTAAACTGCTCAAATGGATGATAACCACTCTTTTAGCATAGCACAAGTCGTAGATTATCAAACCTAACGATGATATAATTTATGAAGTTTTTCTAGCACTGAATGTTGTATATCTTCCGATGAATGCTAATCATTGTAATATCCATTACTTGTCGAAATGAGTTGCTTGCATTAAAAATAACGACTTTTTAAAAACAGTATAAGTAGTGAACTATCGGACCTAATGAGGAATTATTATAGTCTATGAATTTTTTATGGTACTGAATCTTGCACATCTTCCAATGAATGCTACTAATTGTGATATCCATTACTGTCGAAAATGAGTTGCTTGGATTAATTATAACGACTTTTAAACACAGTACAAGTAGTGAATAACCGGACTGGATATTGATGTAACGTATGGAATTTTTGTGGCGCTGAAACTTGTACGTCTTCTAATGAATGCTAATCATATAGATCTATCCAATGCTATCAATAGGTCAAACAAAATCTTTTGCAGTAGGTTAGTAGGTATACGAGATAAAAAGTTAAAACCAAACACCTTGTAATGTCCACGGTGGAACAGACTATACTTCATAATCTTTTCGTCATAAATGCAGCTAACTTTGTCCTGAAAGCGTCAAAAGTAGCATATTATATTCTTCATGTAAGGATAAGGGCACATTTATTTCACAAGAGGGTGGCTTGGTGGTCTAGAGGTAACGCACCTGCCTACAAAGCGAAAAGTCGGGGTACGATCCGGGTTCGATCCTCGTCTGTGCCCGAAACTTTTACCCCATCCACTAGACTGTGACTAGTTGTCTGGGTGCCAGTCTTTCGGATGAGACGAGAAACCAAGGTCCTACGCGCAACATGCATTTAGCGCACGTAAAAGAGCCCACGGCAATAAGAGAGTTGTCCCTGACAAAATTCTGTTTAAAAAAAAAAAGCCGCTCTGAGAAGGAAAATAATACCCATGCAAACAGGAAAAGAAACAATAAGATTATGTAAAATAGACGCTCATACACTTGTCTGATTTTCAATTCTCTTTTCATTGAATAGCTTTTTTTTTCTTTATTGCAGATTGACAGTATGTTAACAGTTACAAACTGACCTCAGGTGTAATGCGACTCATTATGTGGAGGAGAGTTACATTTTATTGGTTTTACCTGCGCAACTAACGATTTAAAGAACAGCTTTTAAAGAAGCATTTGGTAAATATAAGACAGCTTGTATATAACTATACCAAAAATGTGAACACCAGACACTTGAAATAATGTTTTGAGCAACGTTGATTATTGTTGAAAAGGGTATTTTATTGTCGGGTACACTTTTTCATAGCAAAATAATGCAAGTCTTTTTTGAGGGCAAAATTTCAGCTTAGTGTCTTAGAAAAAGAAAAGACATTTTATAGTTATCGTCACATGAGACAAAGACCTGTTGTGTACTGTAGCCTACATACGTGTAACAGAAGGACAGAATGAATCAGATAGAGAGAAAAAAAAAGGGTTGGGAGCGAATACTGCCTTACCGGCCAATGAACACATGGCATACTCAGCGGAATTTATTACTTATTATTTATATTATTATTAATTATTTATTAAACAAAATCACTCTGGTAGGGAGCTGACCAAATTGCTGTTTTTATACTGTGAAATAAATAAAAACACGAGATAATTGTGACATGTCTGCACCTTTAGACAACCGTATCGCTTTAATTTCCTATAAGACATAGTTACATGAGCGATTCTCAGCCTTTGTTGTTAGCGCTGAGAAAACTTACCGGCAGCAACAGTACACGTGTGTTAGAGAAAGACATAAACATGAAACATGACTTTTTTTTTTACCTCGATGAAAGACAGCCTTATGATGATTTATACATTGTAAATGTACAAAACAAAAAATAAGCAGCAACAGTCAGTGCAAGTTTTCTTCAACGATTAGCCAACTTTTTTATGGGGAGGGGGGTGGGCTGGGGGGGGGGTTGCATCAGTGTCACAGAAATAGGATAATTTTTCTTAGTCAAACGCTCAGAATCCTTGTGTTGGCATTTGATCAAATTTAATGTGGTGTGTTACCTTAAAGGGGCAAGACATACCTGAGATTTTTTGTTGTTGTTTTTTTACAAATAATCGTGTTTTTTTTCTCAGAACCCATTATTTTCTCTAGTTTTACATCACTGCACATATATAAATATGTTTTTATTATTATCCACAGTTTGAATACTAGTTCAACTCATCACCATTGTCGAGATATTGGGGCTCAAAGTAGGTGGGTGCTAACTCTCAAAACATGGAGTTTTAGTCTATTTTCGACTTGTTTGTTTTCTTACAATAAAACGAACCACACCTAAAACTAGTTTTGCCCGAGTTATATTCCCTCTCGCAAATGGACGCTGCGCCCATGCTGTGGTTTTTTTCTGTGCTAGTCTTGATTCAAAACAAATACATGTCTGCACCTTTAGACAGCGGTTTCGCTTTTATCTGCTATAAAACATTTACGTACGATTCTCAACCTTTGTTGTTATCTCTGAGAAAACTTACTGGAAGTAACAGTACAAGTGTGTTTGAGAAAGACATAAACATGAGACATGCTTTTTTTTTTTCCTAGAGGGAAGACAGCCTTATGATGATTGATAGATTGTCTTTGTACAAAAAAAAAAAAAAAAAAAACGTCAGTGAAAGATTTCTTTAATGATTAGCCAACGTCTGGTTGTTGTTTTTTTGCGTCAGTGTTACAGAAACGGAATATTTTTCTTAATTGAACACTCGGATAGCAACTGTTGTTGTGTTGTCATGTGAATGAAAATGCGATGTGTTGCCGTAGAAGGGGCCGCCGCACCTACCTGCATTTGTTTCAAATAATCGTTTTTCTCAGAACTTTTTCTTTTATTTTACGTCACTGCACGTATAAATAACGTCTATTCTCATCCACAGTTTGAATTCTAGTTCAACTCTACACCATAATGGAGATATTGGGGCTCAAAGTAGGTGGGTGCTAACTCTTAAAACATTATTTTTTGGGGGTCTATTTTCAACTATTGCTTCTTTACAACAGTGTAGAAAAAAAAAAACGAACCACAACCCTCAAATCCGTACACCTTTACCGTTTACAATAAAACGAACCACAACCTTCTAATTCGTACCTAAAACGAGTTTTGCCTGAGTTACATCCCCTCTTGCAAATGGCTGCGCCCATGCTGTGTCTTTTCAGTGCTCGTTTTTACTTCAAAACAAATGCATGTTTGAAGTCTGTGACCCGTGGTACACACCACCATGCCTTCAGGTAAGAAGAGAAGAGGTAAAGGAGCTTGCCAGCGAGAATTCCAAGGCAAGAGGTACACAAAACGACCACGATTCGACGGGAAAAGTTCTGTAGATAATGAGGAAACCAACGGTGAAGAAACTGAATGTTCAGATGAAGTTATGCCGGTGAATGCTCTAAGTGCCTCACCCACACGAAGTGAAAGAAAACTGTAGAGTCTAAATACTGTTACTGATGATTCATGTAAAAGCAGTAAAGAAGATTTTTTTAAAATAGTTTTTGATGCACAAATAGCACACTTTTTTCCCAATGTAAAATAACAGAAAGAAAACCTTGTACATTGTGTCATAAGCAGTAAAGAAGATATAGTGCGTGTAGTGATGATGACAGCAGTGAGACTGACTCTGAACCAAATGAGGATGATGATGCTTTTAGTCAAGGCTTCAGGTTGATTGATGTTGATATTCTCAGCTGCAACATTATTTCGCAGTTGCTCTGGAAATTTTGCCCTGAAACAAAACACCATGGCAAGAGTGTTGTAGAAACTGCAGTGGCTGTAGTAGTTCTTATCTTCAGTGATGGCTGTTCCAGACTGGGTAATATTATGTTGCAGTATGAACATTAATGTTGGGCATTCCTGGGCTTCATTCTCCGCTGACAAGAGATCTTTTGCGCATAATGACGCATAAAGACAGTCCCTGCTAAATTCCAAGGAGCACAAGAAGAAGAGAAGACTGAGGAGGCTTGGCAGAGATGAGGAGCAGGCTGAACAAGAAGGATTTCCCTACCAAGCTGGTGGCCAGGAGACTGTAAGGTAGGCTGACCTGGTATTATATGCATGCGGATTTTCTCCGAAAAGGTGAAGTTCTGGTCATAGTTAATTTTTAAGCTAGTACCTTCATATTTTGCATGGAGATAAATTTTACAAATCCCTGGGTCCTCTACTAAAATGATTGGATCCGCAGAGTAATGGAGTAAATTGCCCACTTTTAGTTTTGTTGATTTTAAGTTTAAAGTTCCAGAAAAAAAATATTATGTTTATCTCTTAACCAAGGAAATCATCCAAAAACTTAAAATGTAGAGAAGATATTTGACCCTAATCGCATGTAGTCAGAATATTTACTAAACTATTTGCAGTTATTTATTTAGATAATCATTTTCTCAAAATGTATAAAGCGTGTGACTTAGATATATTTTTCCTTCAAAAAGTATTAACCAATCAAGGTATCACCAAATTTTATCACAGTCCACCGAACAGTTTCAGAGAAACAGACATTTTTTTTTTAAACGCCCCTCTGTCAGGTAGGCTCGGCCCTTAAACACCTGACAAGTCAGGCCAGCCTATCCGACTTCAGCGTGAGAGAGAAATGTTGTCTTTTAAGCCTTTCTGGGAGAAAAAAAAAAGAAAGAAAAGAACAAGGCAGAAAGAAAAAGAGGGATAGAACGAACAGATGGATTTCCTAGCACAGAATGCTCAGATGGTGGGGATGCTCTATAAACTGACAGCCCCCCCCCCCCCCCCCCCCCCTCATCCCCACGGGGAAAAGAAACGGGATCTAAAGTGGACAGGAGATAAATATCCAACTATGTATCTGCAACGTTTCTGCTGTCCCTGCTGCTGCTGCTGCTGCTTTTCTACACACCTGTAGTTAGTGTGTGACAACGCCCCTGACGGCAACAGGATTTCATTATGTACATTGAATGCATAGATTACTCTCAACCTCTAGTGAGAACAGCGTACACAAAATGTCTCTGGACAAGGATTTCCACCAGTATGGGCTATTAGTCTGGGGGAGGAGAGGAGAGGAGAGGAGGAGGAGAGAGAGAGAGAGAGAGAGAGAGAAGGGTGGTCACTCTACTGTCTACTGTCTACACTCTGCTGTCGCCATAGTTATTAAGACCTGAAGGTCCCTGCCGATTATAGCGTGAATTTGATGACACAAACTTCCAGTCCTCCAACAAGTGCGTCTCCCCTTAGCTGCCGGATGCGTGTTGCATCCTTTTAAAATGCCTTTCATAATTTCTCAGTTGTGTAGTTATTAATTTAAAGTAGTCTTCGAGTCTTGAATCCACCACACTGTAAAAAATAATTATTGTGGTGTTCCCAAGTACCACAGGGGAAAGTACGTGATGTCACTGCTCCGTGAGACTACCCACATCCCTGTGTGGCAATTCCGCTCATCTCTTCCTTCCGGCAGAGTTAAGACAGCGGTCAGGGTAGGATAACATTGAGCAGGGGGGGGGGGGGGGTGGGGTTATTCATGAAGGAGAGAATTCAGCAGGATGGGCGGCTAATCTGAGAAGACACCTTGGCATGGCATCGATGGTTATCCCCCCTGTCTGCGTTATACGGACGGGATAGCTCAGTGGCCAGAGCACTGGCTTTTCCCAAGCTCAGGTTGAGCAACATTGAGCTGGTTGTCAAATGGATGGGTGACCGTTTGCGTGCCTTGGCTTCGGTACAGTCCCCTAGTTCACCCAGCTGTAAATGAGTACCTGCCCTCTTAAGAATCAGGGAAGGTGAAGCAGGAGGGAGAGGAGATTGGTGCTGCCCTCAACATACTGGCCCCTAGAGAAGCTGAGGTCTCTGACACCTCGCTCTCCAACGACCACACAGGTTGCGGGAGACCTTTATCTTTCTTTACCCGCGTTATACGGACAGGAGGACGAGCGATGCGGGTTTGTGTTTTAAGTGATGATATTCTTATCTTCTGTGAGCTACTCTCCAGGTCTTTGTAAGCCACAAATATGAAAGTTAAAGGATAAGAAAGAATACCCTTCAAAAAGTTCCGACCTGGATTTAATACTCTGAAGGTGTTTAGGCGTTTATGTTCATAAATGACACTCGATCAGTTTTAGATAGTACCGGTACAGTGCGAAATACATAACGCAGTGTGCTGCTATGATAGCAGTGTTAGTATGGCCTTTGGTCTCAGAAATATACCATGCATAGAGTGTCTCTACTGGCATCTTTTTTTAATTAATTGCGCCACTTGTACCCTTGCATAAGTAATCCTTTGAATCAGATGTTCTTTGAACAAGTACTTACTAAGGCTTTAGCTGTATGGATCCCTGTTGTACAATACAATGCTATATACTGCTCCTCCTCGTTGATTTGACATAAAAAATGCTATCATTTTTGCAGCAATAGAATGTATAATAGATGTCTTTTAAAAGTTTTTTTTCAGCTTGGGTTTGACACCCAGATGCCAATGGCTACTTAGTTCTTTCCTGCAGAAATTGCTTTGCGCCTTGTAGCTGGCAGGACCTCGTTAACACAAAAGCTCGCATTTTAAAAAGAAACATGTACTATCTAAGTCATCTGAAAACACCGAGACGGATGCAGTGTTTTATTATTGTTCCTCCCCGGACAGAATTGAAACCTCAAAAATCCATTAGGCTGACTGATGCTATGTAGAGTGTGGTGGAAACAGCTATGCTACATGATCACTGAAGATTATGCTAGCCGCCATAATAATTATTAACTCCAGTCGTTTGGTGAGAGAGAGAAGAGAGAGAGAAAAAGAAGAGAGAGAGAGAGAGAGAGAGAGAGAGAGAGAGAGAGAGAGAGAGAGAGAGAGAGAGAGAGAGAGATGAGTTGTAAAAAGGTTGTACCAACTGACTAGGTTGTCAATTGCAGCAAAACACGGAGATAGTAAATTGGTTTATATTATCATTTTTTTTGTCGTGGTTTCACTACATGTGTGCTGTTCTTATCACACTCGTTTGTGAAGTTGATGTGTGTGTGTAATGTGATTTTTTTTTAAGAAGGGAAATCTTTTTGCTTTGTTATTGAAGTGACACTTAACCTGCATTAACTAGATTATTTTTTTGTTGGTACAAATAATTATGCTAACGGTAAAACATATCAGACACAAGGGTTATACAATCGGCGCATTAGTTCTACATTATAATTTTTGTTTGTTTGCTTGGTTGTGGTTTCGGAGTGGACTAAATTTTTGTTGTTGTTATTATCATGAGATGTTCTTATTCAGCTATTGACTTATTATCAAACCAGAGTTTGTTTTGTTTTTTTTTTCTTTTTTACATAATCATGCTTCGTGCCAACATATTGATAGGGAATAATTATGGCTACGCCTGTGTGTCCATGAATTGTAGTATAAATATATATATATATATATATATATATATATATATATATATATATATATATATATATATATTATATATATGATAATTGTGCCCGTCATTAACGCTGTGCCTTGATGATGATGATGATAATGACTACGAGGACAATGTTGATGGTGGTGGTGGTGGTAGTGGTGGGTTGGTAGTGGTGGTAGTGTTGGTGGTGATGACATTGATGATGGGTTGTTTTTTTTTTTTGGTCCTTGTTCCTCTGATGATGACTATGATGATGATGTTGAAGGTAACTGTTATGTCTAATTTATGAAATTGCTCCGCTATTACTGTGTTCATTATTCTGATATTGCGGCTTCTTTGTTGTAACTGATAATGCTTTTCTCAGTTTTCTCACCGTTTTCGCCATTGCTCAGTTACTGGTAAAAGCATGTAAAGCCGGCGTCACCTCAGTCAAATTTTGGTTATTGTCGTCGGTTTTTTTGTATGATGTAGATATAATTATTCAGCTTTCAGGACGACCGCAAATTGATTGAATAATGTTATTGTATCCCCCACACCCAAAAATAATAAAAACAACGGTAGCTATTCAGATTTCACGGCACTTTTGTTTTTTTAGCCTGACCAGCCCATTTCATCATTGAAAAAAATTGAGCTTTTAAAATCGTGTCTTGTAATTTTTGCATGAACTTCTCAAACTTATAACCTGTAGCCTGTCAAAGTTTTCATCTTGTTGTTTCATTTTGTTGTTGTTGTTTAGTTTGTTTGTTTGTTGTTGTTGATTGATGAATAAGTGATTATGCTTTGGTTCGTTCTTTGGGTACACACCCGCAGGGTTCACTAATGGTGAGATGAAGCGTGTGTGACCATCTTTACCCCCTCCACTAAGGCAGCCGCATTCAGACTTCGGGATGAGGCTGAAGCACAACACCAGTGTGCGTGTATTTGTTTCCACAACCAAAAAAAAATTGTACGGTTCTGCCGCACGCTATGGTATGTTATCTCTTCCGGAGAAGGGGTCTTAACGTGTGTGCAAGGTGTTCTGCGTGTGGTTCACGCACAAGAACGCACTTTGCAGTGTCATCGAGGAGTACCTCGTTCGGGTTGTGGTAGTTTATCGAGACTTTCAACGCTCTTGTGGGTAGTTTATCGAGACAGTACCTCGTGTGGGTAGTTTATCGAGACTGCACCTCATGTGGGTAGTTTATCGAGACAGCACCTCGATGTGGGTAGTTTATCGAGACTTCACCTCATGTGGGTAGTTTATCGAGACAGTACCTCATGTGGGTAGTTTATCGAGACAGTACCTCGTGTGGGTAGTTTATCGAGACAGTACCTCAGTGTGGGTAGTTTATTGAGACTTTACCTCTTGTGGGTAGTTGATCGAGACAGTCACCTCATGTGGGTAGTTTATCGAGACAGCACCTCATGTGGGTAGTTTATCGAGACAGTACCTCGTGTGGGTAGTTCATGGAGACAGTACCTCGTGTGGGTAGTTATCGAGACAGTACCTCGGTGGGTAGTTCATCGAGACAGTACCTCGTGGGGGGTTTAGAGCTTCATGTGGGTGGTCAGGCCTAGCTCGAACCCAGGTGTCAGATCACAAGTTTAATGCTAAAACCGCCAGGCTATCTAGAAACCTCGCCCTGAAACAAATAAATGCTGGCTTTTAATTTAAGACTCTGCCACTCACTTCCTTGAGGGCTCCATATACCCTTGGGAGTTGGAGTCTGTTGTTAAAAAAAAAAAAAAGTGAATGCTAGTCATGATCACCCCCCCCCCCCCCCCCCCTCCTCCTGACAAATAAAACGTCAAGGCACATTGTGGCCCTCACATTATTATGTTATGTCATTTTCTGAAACTCTGACTTTACGGCTGACTGTAAGGACAAAAGTAACACTAGCTCTGAGTAAAAGACTGCATGGGTTGTATTTCTGTGAAAAGGTCATAACTTTGGTGTGCTGTTGTCCTGTTAAAGTTTGAAAGAGACCTAGCCGTATATGTGATCAGTGGCAAAGTACGTTCAGCCTGAATTTTGATTTGTGAACAGAGTGTATATATATATAGTTGAGTGAACTTCTACGTTGAAAATTAAAGGATGAGAAAATGCTTTTACAACCTGTATGTAGAAATTGTTAATTATATCGTACACAAAACTTACCAAACGCAATCTACCCTCCTTGATTTTGTTTTTTGTTTTACATAATTCTGCCCTACATGGTCCATAGTTATTCGTGCATTGGAGGCTTACAAAGAGAAACACACACACACGACGCACGCACACACACACACCCGCACGCACACGCACGCGCACACACACACATACACACCACCAGCACCACGCACACGCATGCACACACACACACACACCCCATCACACACACCACACGCACGCACGCAAGCAGAGAGTGTCACACTGGGCAACCATTCCTTCAATGCGGAGCTGAACATGTTCATAATCATATGATTTATTAAAACTTCGTGTTATAAGTACATCATGGAGAAAAAAAAAGATGCTGGGAGATAATTATACACGCCTATTTTGCCTTTGACAAGAAAATTCAATTGCATAATTATGTGAATACTGGGTTTTTTTGGTTTGTTTAAAAAGCATATTACGAGTAATATTCGTAGTCAAGTAGTTTGTTTCTGTGTTGTGAGAGAATGTGACGATGTACGATGTGACATGTGGGGTTTTCATTCCAAGGCCTGCGGAAAAGCCACATGATCTACAGTTAGTGTTCAAAACAAGTCTCTTAGTTAACGTGCTGACTGGTTACAGGGGTCTGTATCTTTTTTCTTTTGCTGCATACAGTGCATCAGTTATTACAAAGAAGAAATCCACTCACTCACTCGTATTTTACAGTGTGACAAAAACCTTTTATAACTCATCGTTTTGGCTTTTCTTTTTCTTTTTTTTTTTTGGGGGGGGGGATGGAAGTTGTTGAATTTGACAACTTTTTTCTTATTTTTGGGTGTATATTTTTTTGAACAGGGAAAAATTTTTTTTATTTTTTTTGTATTGATGTTTCATGGATCAAACATTGAAATGTTTCGTTGTTTTCTTTGTTTAAACTTGGATTGATTTTTTTGTTGTTGTGAAGTTGAAGGACTCCGTGTCACAACTATCAACTCTTGCCGAAGCAAAGTCCTTTGGGTTCTGTTTTGAATACAATGCCGGTACAACTCATGGATATATAATTATCTTCTGCTCTCGTGACTGAGCTGTTTGGCTGCCTTCGTGAATAGATCACCCTGGAAGTCTGAAACCCTCCTCTTCTTCTTCTTCTTCTTTCCTGGCCCTGTACCTACCTGTCTTTGCGTGCACTCTCGTTGATGGATGACTTTTACTTGCTCGTAACGAACCTTGCAAATGACAAACATACTGATGTGACCGCATCTGGTTAATCCCTTTGAAAAAATTAATATGTGTGTGTGTGTTTGTGTGTGTTGTGTGTGTGTGTGTGTGTTGGTGTGTTGTGGTGTGTGTGTGTGTGTGTGTTGTGTGTTGTGTGTGTTGTGTGGTGTTGTGTGTGTGTTGTGTGTGTGTGTGTGTGTGTGTGTGTGTGTGTGTGTTGTGTGTGTGTGTGTGTGTGTGTGTGTGTGTGTGTGTGTGTGTGTGTTGTGTGTGTACTGTGTGTGTGTGTGTGTGTGTACTGTGTGTGTGTAGTGTGTGTTGTGTGCGTGTGTTGTATTTTCTATATATAATATCATAGCTTTGTACGCTGATGACGGCGTATTAAAAGTAGATGCATTAAGCTTTTTATCAGTTCAGGGACATTTGTTTGGGTTGATTTTTTTTTTAATTTGGCTTTTCTATATTGATCATCAGAGGTCTTGTTCTCATTACCACTTACCAGATAACTCCCCTTTGTTCATGGCACTAATACCACTTATAATCATCAGCCGATGACTATTAACATCTGCATTGTGATCGTTACTTTTTAGTGGGGTTTTTCTTTTTGATATTTCTTGCAGTTTTACCATCCAAAATGTTTGACCATTTTTTGTGCTTAAGTAATGCATTTACACTTTTTAAAAAAATTGACCTTTCTCATTGTATTTTTTAGTTGTGCTATCTGATTCTTGAAGTCTAGGTTTTAGTAAAAAAAAAATTTGCATTAGGGAGGGGTAGAATATAGAAACTGAACGAGAGAGACAGAGACAGACAGTGTGTGTGGCGGGGGGGGGGGGGGGGGGGGGGGGAGGGGTGGTGTGTGTGTGAGAGAAGAGAGAGAGAGGGGGGGGGGGGGTATCTGCAGCACGGCAAAATAGGCCATGGCTTCAGGAAATCAGGGCATAATCATGTGAACAATTGACCCTCATTCACTGAACAGTCCAACTGCTTACATTATAGGAATATATATTTGACACTCCCCTACAAAATGAATCATATTTGCACCTGGGCCTATTTTTTCTGTTAGGAGCCAATTTTAGGCCTGTGGGGGTCCAGTTCATGATTTTGATCTTTTTTTTTTAATTAGTTTTTTTTGTTTGTTTGTTTTGTTTGTTTTTTTTTAATACTGATTTTGATATTTTGGTTGATTGTGAAACTATTTAAAGCTTTCTTGGACCTTGTACTTGAAGAATCAAGACGTAGGTTTGATGTTCGTTTTGCTCTAAAAACGCCGTGTTGAACACCCAAGTCGTGATCTTGATCGTCTGTTAGGACTGAAAATTCGTCAGTTCCTTATTTTGTCGTTTCCTGGAGTCTACGAATTTTAACTTGTAGTAACTTTTCATAGAATTGTCCAATTTTCAATCTGTTTGTGTGTGTGTTTGTGTGTGTGTGTGTGTGTGTGTGTGTGTGTGTGTGTGTGTGTGTGTGTGTGTGTGTGTGTGTGTTAGAGTGTGTGTGTGTGTGTGTTGTATAGGTTATATATTATAGTCCCAGCGGGGATATCCTATTTAGGGACTGTGGTATCGGCAAGTCATCCCGATTTGGCGTCACCCCAAAAAAAATCAACGCCCAATGTTGGACATGTTCCAATTCTAAAGCAATGCAATGCTCTGTATATCTGGAGAGTTTTGTATTTAAATAGCCTTTTTATCGCAGATTCATACATGACATGTCAACAACCAAAAATTGACCTCCGGTGCAATGCGACCCATTATGCGGTGGAGGGTCATATAATACTTATAATCCTAAAAGAAATGAATCATCCAGTCATGAAACATCTATGCAACGCTGTAGCACTAACGTATACAGAAACGTTTTATATACAGACTTGTATCAGCTAACGAGGGAGATGTGTCAGCGCATACTTCTAATGGAAAAAAGTTAAAACAAACACGCGCGCGAGCGCACGCACGTACGCACACACGCATACACACGCACACACACACGCATCACACACACACACACACACCAACACACGTACACACACACACACACACACACAACACACACACACACACACACACACACACACACACACACACACACACACACACACACACACACACACACAAGCCAAACGACAACAGCAGTACAACCAGATAGTGCTCCATTGTCGGTACTTATCCACAGCTTGTGATTCCACTACCCAATACCGACAATAAGATTACACACACACACACACATACACACACACAAACACACACACACATACACACGCATACGCACACACGCACACACACACACAAACACACACACACACACACACACACACACACACACACACACACACACACCCACTCACACACACACTCCAGAGAGAGAGAGAGACAGAGAGAGAGAGAGATAGAGAGACAGAGAGAGAGAGTGTGTATAAATCGTGTACTGCACACAGCATCATATCCTAAAGTCACACATCTGTATCATTTCTTTTTCGGGATTGTCTGTTGTTAAGGTTTTAAAGGAGAAAAAAAAGGATGGCACTAACAGTACAACGTGTCCTTACCGTGTGAACCTTGTGTCTTCCACTTGGGCCTCTTCTTCTGTTCTCTTGCTGAACTCAGGATGCCACCATGCGCCTGTTGTCGTGTTGTTAGTGACGGGGTTCATCTTAAATTGATGCCGCCAGCCGTATCAAGACTGTCAGAACCTGGTTCAAAAGTTTGTTTGTAAACAGCTTAACACATCGTTTCAT
>CM060325.1:27278714-27285078 GCA_030674155.1 Stramonita haemastoma | reverse complement strand
TGTTTCCAATTTTTAAATCTGTTTGTGGTGTTTTGGGTGTGTGTGTTTGTGTGTTGTGTGGGGTGTGTGTGTGGTTGTGTGTGTGTGTGGTTTTGGTGTGTGTGTGTTGTATAGGTTATATTATAGTCCGCGGGGATTCCAAATTGGGACTGGGTATCGGCAAGTCATCCGATTTGGCGTCCCCCCAAAAAAATCAACGCCCAATGTTGGACATTTTCCAATTCTAAAGAAATGCAATGCCTGTATATTGGAGAGTTTTGTATTTAAATAGCCTTTTTATCGCAGATTCATACTGATTTTGTCAACAACCAAAAATTGACCCCCGGTTAAATGGACCCTTATGCGGGGGGAGGGTCATTAATATTATAATCCTAAAGAAATGAATCATCCAGTCATGAAACATCTATGCAACGCTGTAGCACTAACGTATACAGAAACGTTTTATATACAGACTTGTATCAGCTAACGAGGGAGATGTGTCAGCGCATACTTCTAATGGAAAAAAGTTAAAACAAACACGCGCGCGAGCGCACGCACGTACGCACAACAACACCGCATCAACACACGCATACACACCATACACACACACAGCACACACCACCACACACACACACACACACACACACACACACACACACACACACACACACACACACACAACACACACACACCAACACACACACACACACCACACACACACACACAGCCAAACGACAACAGCATTACAACCAATAGTGCTCCATTGTCGGTACTATCCACAGCTTGTGAATTCACACCCAAATACCGCATACAGCACACACACACACACACACACACACACACACCACACATACCACACACACACACACAACACACACACACACACCACACACACACACACACTCACAGAGAGAGAGAGAGACAGAGGAGAGAGATAGAGAGACAGAGAGAAGAGTGTTATAAATCGTGTACTGCACACAGCATCATATCCTAAAGTCACACATCTGTATCATTTCTTTTTCGGGATTGTCTGTTGTTAAGGTTTTAAAGGAGAAAAAAAAGGATGGCACTAACAGTACAACGTGTCCTTACCGTGTGAACCTTGTGTCTTCCACTTGGGCTCTCTTCTTCTGTTCTCTTGCTGAACTCAGGATGCCACCATGCGCCTGTTGTCGTGTTGTTAGTGACGGGGTTCATCTTAAATTGATGCCGCCACCGTATCAAGACTGTCAGAACCTGGTTCAAAAGTTTGTTTGTAAACGCTTAACACATCGTTTCATATCCACACTGATGAAACAAAAAGTGTAGGTAAGGAAAGAAAAAGGTTAGTGAAATCAAAGCTCGTCCGAGACTGCGAATGTAAAACGAGTACATCTCTAAGAAAATCTGTTTGAGTGTGACCTGATTCGCTCGCCTGTTCGTTTTTTGCGGTTTTCCGTCACTGCATTGACAGACCACCTGGTGAAGGAAAGGAGAATGTTAATGTACATGTATTCATTTCAGCATTTAGCAAGTACAAAGTATTCGGTTCAGGACTATATTCTATGAATCGCAGACAGTGCACCCGGGGGAAGAAAAAGGAAAAAGCCTTGACCTTGCTCCAGCATCTGGTTATTTGCCAAATTATGGTACACAGCATTCCACAGAAAGTGTGTGGATCAGTTCTGTTGAGCCTATCCACTTTACGACATGAAACACTTAAGGACACCGTACGCGTTTCCTATATTCCAGAAGCACTGTCTGTTAGTCGTTTTCCTGTTTTGTACATATCGGAGGTACATCGTGCCTTAACAGTATGACCTGTCTTACCTTGTCAATAATTAACTGACACGCATCTCCTAGCATATTTTTAATTAACCACTGTCTTACCCCTCTCAATAGCCGCACAAGAATTTAAATAAGGCACAAACTACAAACTACGGATGACATCTGTAACAGCTGTTTACCCGAGTGAGTTTGAGCTCTTTTTTTGTTGTTGTTGAGACAGTACACTTAGCTGTTTTACTTTTCTTCTCATTTATTTGGAACTTTGATTCGAGGACCGCTTGTTATCAGCTAACACTTCCAGATACTGGTACTGATTTTATACTTGTTCGTTCGATCTACAGAGTGAGTTTCAATACACTGTTTTCATTATTATTTTTAAGAAGTTTGAAGACATAATGAGCATACTAGCAGATAAGGGCTTTTGATTTTTCCATTTTGGTGTAGTACACAACTCTTCTCCCCATTCAATACAAAACGGACTGCTTTTTTTAGCATTACTGTGTTAACAATATAAATCTCGTACCTGTCTTTTTATTTTATTTTTTGTCTTCTTCTTAGTCATAGAAGAAGAAGGAAAAAAAACGCCCATTTATGTTTTGCTGATTTCCACCCGTTTACAATGAGTCTGTTATTTCAAAGTAATATGCTGCTTTTGTGTGTGTGTGTGTGTGTGTGTGGTGTGTGTGTGTGTGTGTGTGTGTGTGTGTGTGTGTGTGTGTGTTGTTGTGTGGTGTTTTTGTGTTTGTGTGATCGGATTTGTGGTGTTTTTAATCAATTTCGATCGAAGAAAAATTAGCTTTTTCTGCTGTTTAAATAAAAAAAAACAGCCAAATTGTTTGTTTATGCGAGTCTTTAGACTTTTTTTCGATAGAGTAAACCAAAACTTTCAGGCTGTGTGCTTTCATTCTTTCACCCCCCCCCCCCCCCCCCCCCCCCCCCCCCCCACCTTTTTTTTTTCCTTCCCTGAAACGCAAGATGTGACAGAAATAAATAATAATGGCAGAAACCTTCTCTGCTCAAACCAAGTGTACGCTGTTTTGAAATATCTGTTTCAAAGTATTGGAAGCACTTCACACCATGTTTTCTTCTGTACGTGCTTTCAGTTGATACAATCTGTTTCCATGCATTCTGCAGTGTCGAGATGTCCAGGATATTATTGGATACAAAGCATTAATTGCTGCACACTCCTCAAATATCCTTTTTTTTTTTTTTTGGCAGTGTACCACCGGACACCATTTTTCACTTCCCGAGAGAGTCTGGCTTTTTCCGATTGGTTTGAGTGAGGGAGTCCCAAGTTAGTCACTATGAACAAGGTTGTTTTAAGGAATCTGGACTTTGGTTTCATCTCATTTTATGTGTGGTTGATGTGGTTTCTCTCACTTGTGGTGACCGTCCTGGGTTGACCTTTATGGTTGGCCAAGGCGTTGATTCAAAGAACGACACTTCTGTTTTAATCTGTATAAGTTGAATGGTTTTACTCTGAGATTGAACATTCTACGCGTGACAGCCCCAATGCGTCTCTAGTCGGTAGTCTATAAAAAAAAAAAAAAAAAAAAAAACAAGATTGGATTGGATTGAATTTCCGTACATTTTGCCCCAGCTTCAAACTGCTAGAAACTCAACTGTCTTTTGTTTTTTTATTTTAATTATCCAAGATGGTTTTTTTTCTCGTTAATTTCTGAGGTTCACTCATGGTGACATTTTGATGTATGTGATCCTTTTTCAACCCACCATGAAGGTAGCTGTATTCCAACTTCGGGGAGTGGTCCAAGATGATTGTCCACGCCCACACACATTAATCAATCACGGTTCTCGTTTAAGCGGTTGATATCACCGCTTAAGTTAACACTCCCGTTTCAGATTTTTCAGTTTCAGAAGTTTTATAATTCGTGAAAAAACAACAACATTCTTTCCTCCAGACGATTTCAGAGAGTGTGTGTAGACGGTGAACTGGACGGACGTGGTAGCCGAGTGGTTGAGACCGTTTGACTTCAATCCCATGGGTCCATGAAGTCGTAGGTTCGAATCTCGGCGCTGACTTTTTTTTTTCTTTTTGTTGTTTGTAAACTTCATTCACAGCGTGCCGCTTCTGATAAATGAAGGGTTGGGGATTTTTTTCCATCTCCCAGGTCAACGTCAAGTGCAGACCTGCCAGTGCTTAATTCCCTTCCTGTGTATACACTTGCAGAAGATGAAATATCAAAGATAAGTCAGGTTAGCGTTCAGAGGGTTACGGAAACACGAACAGACCTAACATACATCCCCGAAATCGGAATGCGGCTACCTTCATCGTGGGTCAAAACGGTGGCATACGCAAAATCTCACCATTGGTGAACCTCGGAGCTCCAACCGATGAAAGATTATTTTTTTGTTTGTTTTTAGAAAGTGGTGAAGTTTTCAGTGTGAACGAGTGTGAGTATTATCTCTTAGAGTGTGATGCAATAACCAGGAAAACATCCCCTCACCTTCAACTTTAATCTACAAAAGAGAAAGAAAAGCATGTGTGTGTATGTATTATAAACCAGCAAGGAAATAAAAAAGAGTGGGGGGGGGGGGGGGGGGTTCCATGTTCCTTCTGCCTATCAACAGGCAGGCCGTGGCTTCAAGACTGTCTTGAAGTGGTTGTGTGCCTTTCTTCTTCTCCTTTGTCGAACGCTCAGACAGCAAAAAGTGTTGTCTTGTCGTATGAGTGAAAATGCATTGCGCTGCCGTTGAGCGCCTGACAAGTCAGGCCCGCGCATCTGACTTCGGTGTGAAAGAGATTTTGTTATCTTTGAAGTCTTTCTAGGAGAGAGAGAAAAAAAAAAAAAAAAAAAGCAGGCGAACGGACATACAAAGAAAGCAGAAAATAGACGAGAAGATGGTGGTGACAAAAAGAAAAGGGACAAGGCAAAAACAAAGAGAGGGAGAGAAAAGGGGGAAATCCTGGCCACGGTAATATCCAAAAGGTGGGGATGCTGTTTATTCTGATAGCCCCCCCCCCCACCCCCCACCCTCTCCCCCTGGCATCCTCACGGGGAAAGTGCCTTTCTTAGAAATTTCAGGTCGTGTTCAACCTCAGATTATTTTGACTGTAGGCTTACAAGGTGGCATGTGGGAGCGTGTTTGCGCATCTTTCTTGTTTGTTTTTAACATTATGATTTTATGCACTTTTGGGGGCAGTCGTCAAAGACATGCTAGAATTTGGGTTTTTTTGCTTTATTTTGATGGCATGGGTTTTGTTTTTCCCCTCTGTGTGTGTTGTGTGGTGTGTGTGTGTGTGTGTGTGTGTGTGTGTGTTGTGTGTGTGTGTGTGTGTGTGAGAGAGATGAGAGAGATATTACTTTCTATTTTATTGGGGACTAGTGTTTAAAATGCTTTTAGTTCTTCATGGTATTTTTCGGAGGTTATTTTGGTTGGCTGATTGACTGGTCGGTGTTTTTTGTTTGTTTTTGTTGTGTTATTTTTGTTTTGTTTTGGTTGTTGTTTTTTCGGGGAGGGGGGGGGGGGTACGGGCTCTTAAAATGTCTGTTATTGCAAATGTGTTACTTTAATAAAACAATGATAAAAAGCCACTAAGCAGGGAAACACAATCAAAATAAACTTAGAAAAGCACATGGAATGTTTAGACCATTGTAGTTGAAATATATGCATACAATAATGTGACCAAATAAAAGTTGTCTAATTTTAAAGAACAACAGAAAAGGGACGTGTGCGCGAGTTTTGTTTTTTGTTTTGTTGTTATTGTTTATGTTTGTTTGGGGTTTGTTTGTTTGGTTGGGTTTTTTTTTTTTTTTTTTTTTTTTTGGGGGGGGGGTCATTTAATGTTGTTCCTTTAAGTTTGCATTTAAAGTCTCATCGATTTCATTTCAAGGCTTAGTAAATATTCTGAAATTTTCTTGTTTAAATTTCGTCGTTGACAGAAGTATTGTATGCTCATTAACACAACTTACTGGAGAATTTTTTATTTATAGGTATTTTGATCCAAGGTTTACCTCTTGTGTGATAAATCAGTGACGCAAAACTCGGACTTTAAAACAATTGGATGTGAATCTTGCTCCTTCACACAAGGAAATATGACTGTGTACAAGGAGGAAAAACTTAATAAAAACAGAGTAAGGAGAGAGTTTTTCCTTATCATTCCGCATTCACAAGCAGAGAGAAATTTAAAGACAAAAACTGTAGGGAAGCACTTGAAGACTTGATCATCACGGAAACTCTTAGATTTGTTTTGTTTTGGTTTGGGGTTTGGGTTTTTTGTTGGTTTGTTTGAGGGATTTTTTGTTTGGTATTTTTACTCTCTCAACTATCCATTTTTCTTAAACGATGGACGCGATAGTCAAGTGGTTAACACCGTTTGACTTCAATGGCTTGGGCCCATGAAGTCGCGGGTTTGAATCTCGGCGGCGTCTGGGGAAATCGCGGTAGGATTTTGTGAGACCTGCATGCTCGTTCCTTTCGTGTCTACACCTGCAGAAGATCCAATATGCACATGAAAGATCCTATACAATCAGCGTTGGAGGATCTGCTGCTGGGTACAGCTTGCTTCATACTACTTACTTACTGACCAGGCTTTGCGCTCTAAAGACTAGAGTCGCAGTCCATATCTTCAGAGATGATGGCCTACTATAGGAGGGTT
>CM060325.1:27263714-27273714 GCA_030674155.1 Stramonita haemastoma | reverse complement strand
ACCTATGTATGTCTATCAGGAGTTTTGGAAGTTGGGGAACTTTCAGCTAAACATCTCTCAACTGCTGACCTATTAAAAATATTTTGATGGGAGCAAAGGCGAGGTGGGGGATGGTAGATAACCGATTTTGTTTTTTTCCAAGTAGAATCGATACAAGGTTTATCTCTAGTACACCCTATTCAAGCTACTCAAACGCATACCTTATACTGATAATGTTCAAGAAAACTGTCCATTTTAGCTTCCTCTTTTTTATTTGGCCTGAACACCCTGTTGTGATGCATGTGAAGAAAATTATTTTTTTCTGTTTTATGTGAAGACATTTTGTTTTACTTTATCCTAGGCAAAGCGTTATCTGATGATGGCTTGAAAGTGGTATTCTATCTTATCCTAGGCAAAGTGTTTTCTGATGATGGTTTGAAAATGGTATTCTATTTATTTAGGCAAAGCGTTATCTGATGATGGCTTTGAAAATGGTATTCTATCCTATCCTAGGCAAAGCGTTATCTGATGATGGCTTGAAAATGGTATTGCACTTTACCTAGGTAAAGCGCATCTGATGATGGTTTGAAAATGGTATTCTACTTTATCCTAGGTAAAGCATTGCTTGATGATGGTTTGAAAATGGTATTGTTGCTGCATGAGATATGTTTACAAACTTGACCGTTTTGTTCACAACCGCCCCTATTGTGAGGATTTGAAATGTGTACTATGGCAGTGTGAAGGATCGTGGTCTTGATGGACTTGCAATGTGTATCATGGTGCGTGGTGGTGGTGATGATGATCATAGTGACGTGGCATGACGTCTAAATGTAACGTCACATGGCCAGAATCTAATCAGTCTATTTTTAATTCTATGATGTTTTTTGTTGTTGTTGCTGTTGTTGTTGTTTAAGAGCATCATTCTGTTTTTGATCCGTTGAATTCGTTCATGAACGTGTTTTTGTTCATCCGATAAAATTTGCAGTTTCGTGGCGCATAGACTTGTTTTCTTTTGCACACACACACACACACACACACACACACACACACACACACACACACACACACACACACACACACACACACACACACACACACACCACACACACACACACACACAACACTACTATGCACGCACCTCCTCTCCTCTCTCTCTCTCTCTCTTCTCTCTCTCTCTCTCTCTCTCTCTCTCTCTCTCCCCATCCCCACCGTTAATTTCTCTGTCTCTTCCTTTGTTTATTTCTTTTTTTAAATGAATATGACTTCTGGTAAAACAGATGTGTTTTCACATGACATAAGACACCCTACTAATATTAACGAAAACTCTGTGTGAGCACGCACACGGGCGTGTGAAAAACTCTCTGTGTGTGCACGCACACGGACGTGTGAGTGTGCTTACGAATATGTATGGGTCGCAGGCGTATGACTGCATGCAGATGTCTTCGGGGAATCTTGATAATGTCGCTTATTAAGATGCTTCTGTGGTGAAGAGTGCCTTCTTTGGAGTTGAGATCTGTCTATACCTTTGCTCTCAGAAATCTTATTCTGCCTCCACGATCACTCTTCAAGACGGTGGTGGCAGGGGGATGGCTGTTGTCCAGTGAATTCCATGATGTATTGATGTTTATAGTCGAGATTATAACAGACCCTACCATTGCTGGTTGTCATCAGTAGTGTGTGGTCTGAATACTCTAAAAAAGAAAATTTGTAATATTTAGATCAGGCCAAGAGACTGTTTCAATGTTTAGGGTGGAATTGTTTTCTTTTTGTGTTGGGGGGAGGAGGGGGGGGATGTGGGAGGCGTGGTTTGGGGTTTTTTTTTTGGTTGGGTTTTTGTTGTTGTTTGTTTTGGTTCTTGTTTGGGTTTTTCTGCTTTCTCTGTTTAATGAGAGTGGTTCATATAAGAAGACGAAAATCCTATTTGCGGCATCGGTTCTGTCAAATATAGTCCGAAAAAAATGTATACTGTTTCAAACAGTTTTGTGGGTATGAGTATCAGAACTTTGTTTATTGGTTTTTCGTACATTCATATTGCTCATTGATGTTTCCTTTTTTTTGTTGTTTTCTGGTTGGATAGATTAGGGTATGAGTCAACTTTTGTTCTTCCTTAAAACTGCTAAGTGTTGTTCTGGGCTCTCTCGTGTGTCTTGCATTAATTAAGTGTCCACTGAAGAAATCGAAGCTGTCCTAGACCAGAACACATGCTGGAAGCACTGTGTGCGGCGTTCCCCAAGCATCTGAACTTGTCTCTCTGCTCAGAGGTCAGAGCACTCGCTCTTCCCAAGCTAAGGTCAAGAGGCGTGGAGCTTGGGCACCTCGCTGATGAGCGACCGTTCCTGCACCTTGGTGTCAGTACAGTTCCCCAGTTCACCCAGCTGTATATAGATACCTGTCCTCGTTAGGAACAGGGAAGGTAAAGCAGCGAGGGAGAGGAGAGGGTGCCGCCCTCAATTATGATGCCCCCTAGAGAAGCTGAGGTCTCTGACACCTCGCTCCGCAACGACTGCAAAGGTTACGAAAACACAGCGACCCTTTTTTCTTAATTATAAATTATGAATAATTATATGAATGTGTTTACAAAAAGAGAATCAGGGAAGTAAGCTAGTTTCAGTTTCACTTCAGTCTAAAAGTTGATTACCAAGTAGGAGTCTGGTACAGTGCGATTCACTTCATGGTGGAGGGTCGCGTCTCATTCTGATCTGCTCAGAGTTTGATTTGAGTCCTAACTTTCGTAGAAGAGAAAGGGGCTGGCCATCCCAAGATCTGGAAACACAGACTCCATCTGTATATATATATATAGTATATATATATAGTATATATATATATATATATATATATATATATATATTATATATAAGTTATATATATATATATATATTATATATTGTTATACTGCTGTCGACAGAAATGTCCATACTATGTTCTGCTTGCCCTCCTGCTTGCCCTTATTATTTTTTTTATTATCGCAATATTCAATGTATTAAGAAGGTGTGACAATATATAGTATATATATATATATTATATATATATATATTATATATATATATATATATATATATATATTATATATATATATATATATATATATATATATATATATGATATATAGATATAGATATACAATTCAAATATGTCGTCAGGAACATGAAATCGTTTTTGTTGATTTCAGAAACGACCAAACAAACAGGAGCAATTTAGGATTGAACTTTCTGTCGTGTACTCTTGTGTTAGAGAACAAACGAAATCTACAGAGATTGGATGCCATTTTAAAAAAAAAAATTCTTTTGAATCATCGGTGATAATATTATTTTCAAAACCAGAGGATCAATGTCATTCTTGAGTCAATGTTAATTTGCTTGTATGCGCACTTTTTTTCCCCCCAGCTTTGGTGTTGTGTGTACGAGTCCAACGGAGGCCTGTGAACACAGTTGGGGATGCACTAACCTGAAGAGAAAACTGCTCTCCCTTTTCCCTCCGTACCCTCAATTCACCCAACTCCGCCAAGATTCGAACCCACGACTTCATGGAGCCATGGGAATGAAGTAGAAGGGTTTTAACCACTCGTCTATATCTCCAGTCCCTAGTCATGTTTCGTGGCTTGGGGATTGTTGCATAGATGGGGACGTTAACCTATTGCCACTGTTACAATAATGTTTAGAATTAAAAAAAAAAAGTAACTTAGAAAACATTTGAACTGTTTTTGGTAACTATGTGCCTATTATCGAACTCATTGTCTTAGCTGGTACACCTAACAATGCAACTTTTTTTTTTTGCCACATGTTTTTGACTTTCTGGTGGGTTGTTTTTTTAATTGCTGTTTTTTTTTATTATATGTTTTTGGAAGAGTTTTCTTTTCACACGTTAGTCATTCTTCTGTTTTTTGTTCGTTGTCGTTTTAGCCGACTTTGTAACCATGTCTAAACGGGTGGTTTGCAATATTTTGTATCATTTGCTTAGTCTACTACAGCACTATTGGATATTGTGTATACGTGCACTAACTGACACATAAAACCAAACACGTTTTAGCATTACTTCTGCGCGCGGAACAACTGTCGAAAATCTTCTTCTTCCAACGCTCAAGTATTCCTGTCTTATGGGCGAATTTTTTTTTTTATAAATATCATTTATTCATGTATTTCGAGGTTAACGGAATAACCATTCATGCTGCTTTTTTTTTTTTACAACCAGTCCTCCTGTGTAATCAGTTTTGTAAATTTTGTCAACTAAATTCCCACCGCCACACAATGGCCTACTCTTCCGAAAAGCGGAACAGGTTTTGATGTATGCGCAAGATGTTCTGCGTTGCGCTGCCCTGAAGCACCTGACAAGTCAGGCTCAGCGCATCCGGCTTCTGCGTGAAAGAGAATCGTTATCTTTAAAGTCTTTCTGGGAAAAAAAAAGGGGGGGTTTACTGGAAAGTCGACCGAGAAGGCAGAAAATAGACAAGAAAGGAGTTACAGAAAGAAAAGGAACAAGGCAGAGAGAAGAATAGAAAAGGGGGTTCCTAGCACAGAATTTCCAGAAGGTGGGGATGCTATTCCTACTGACAAGCTCCCAGCATCCGCACGGGGATGGGGAGGGGGGGGGAGGGGGGTGGAGAGACTATGGGGTCAAAATTTGCATCAGACAACAGGGCCTTATTTTGTCAACATGTGCCGTTTACTGACTTCATGCTAGTCCTAATTCTGATTGTGGGAAAGTGTTCAGACCGTCCGCCACCCCCCACCCCCGTTTCCACACACAACACACACACACACACACACACACACGCACGCACGCACGCACGCACGCACGCACGCGCGCGCGCGCGCGCGCGCCGCACAACACACACACACACACGCGCGCGCACACACACACACACACACACACACACACACACCAACACCACACAACACACCACACACACACACACAAACAAAAAACACCCAAAATGTAGGTAGTGAATCGTGGTGTAATGGTAACCCACATGCCTAGAAATCGAGAAGTCCAGGTTCCATGTGTGTAGTGGTTCGATCCCCGTTTGTGTCCGGAAATTTTTACCCCATCCACAAGACTGCGAGTGGTGGTAGCCTGAGTGCTGATCTTTCGAATGAGACGATAAACCGGGCTAGATCCTATTTGTAAAACCCCCCATGGCAACAAGAGAGTTGTCCCTGGCTAAAGTTCTGTAGAAAAAAAGCCACTCAGATAGGGAAAATATATATATTTATATATAATATATATATATAATATATATATATATATATATAATATTATATATATATATATTATTATATATTGTTGTGTGTGTGTGTGTGTGCTGTGTGTGTGTGTGTGTGTGTGTGTGTGTGTTGTGTGTGACGCTCCCCCACATAATGAGACGGAGTGCACCTGAGTCAATTTTTAGTTATTGACATGTTATTAATGTGCAATAAATTGGCTATCAAATACAAAAAACAGATTGAAAATCGGACAATTCTGTGCAACATTATTGCAAATTGAAATGATAGACTACAGGATGGGACAAAATGAGAAACGGGCAAGTTTATTTTAGTAACAGGTTGTCAGAATGAGTGCTTTGGTATTTTCAAAACACATTTAAAAGCAAAAGGAATAAAAATTATGCCTTGATATTTCATTATAAGGTAAGTAAACAGATCTAGTTTAATAATCAATCAAAATCTCAAAATTGACAACTTGACCCCCACCTGCCTTTAAAGGCTCCTAGCGCAAAATTGGGTAATGTGCTAAGCGACTCATTTCGTGGTGGAGCGCCACATTTATATATAATATATAATATATATATATAATATACATATATATATATATATATATATATATATATTATATATATAGTTTATATGTATGTGTTGTGGTTATAATATTATATATACATACATACATACATACATACATACATACATACATTACATACATACATACATACATACATACACATACATGCGGACTGAAAGGAAAAACATTAATGAGTAATGCTACTCTTGTGGAGAGGTGGTGTACAATGGAATAGAACACAATACCCAAGAACACAATACCCAGGGCCTGTTGGAAGTAATGCGAATAACTTTTGTCTTCTTCTTCTTCCTTGCCTAACGCTCAACCAGCAACTAGTGTTGCCCTGTCATATCAGCAAAAAACAAAAAATGCATCGCGCTGCCGTTAAGCGCCTGACAAGCTTAGGCCCAGCACAGCCGACCTGGGTGTGTTGCGAACAACTGATGTTTACCGGGAGCAATGTCATTGGCAGTGGTTTTTGTTTTTGATTTTTACATTCCGCTGCTGCCATCGTAGACATTGACAACATTTATTGACCACATTGACAGCACTTGAAGCACATGCATCACAGTCATCTCCTGGTGGTTTTGACAGCAATGGATCGTTTTCAAAATGGTCTGGTATGTTGCCCTCTATTTCATATCGTATATTGAATAAGGTCGGCCACAGATCAAAAAGTTCTCAGAGGGAAGCGGAAATGCACTTTTACGCCTGCGTGGTCGGCCATTACTGGCACTTTTACTGTCTGGTTCCAGTGCAAGTGAACTGTAATTTTTCTGTCTTTTTTGTTGTTGTTTGTTGTTGTTGTTGTTGTTGTTATGACAGATTTGGAATGTGTTATGTTAATAAGATATTATAAGGTAGGTTGGAGCTCCGACGAAACTATCGAAATTATACCATAGTCCTATATATATGCATGCATGCGTGTGTGTGTGCGTGCGCGTTGTGTGTGTGTGTGTGTGTGTGTGTGTGTGTGTGTGTGTGTGTGGTGTGTGTGCACTTCATATGTACGCGTCCACGCTTTATATAGAAAGTTGCTCTTTTTTGTGTTGCAGGGAAGACAAAGAGAAGAAGAATGGCTATCAGAATTATGTGCTTGTTTGTTTGTTTGGTTTGTTCTTCTTTTTTTTTTTAATTTAAACAGGATTGACTCGACATGACATTTGCATTGTACTGTGACAGCCAGGTTATTGTGGTTTTGTTGTTATTGTTGTTGTTTATAGTGTTTCTAGAAATAGTGGTTTGCAAAGGCGTCGTTGGAACTGACACCTAGATTTTTATTTTTTTTCGTTCCTCACTACAACTCTGAGGTTCACCAATGGTGAGTTTTTGCATCTGTTACCGTTTTTACACCATTATGAAGGTAGCCGCATCCCGACTTCGGGAATTCTAAATCACGTGTTTCAGACAGTATTTCTCAACCTATCACTTTTGGTAATAACATTGGTGGGTTTTATTTCAGAGAATGAGCTTGCTATCGTATGAGCGAATTATGGTTTTTTTATTTTTTATTTTTCTTCAGTTAAAAGCATTAGAAGGCTTTTACTCTTGAAGGGTAGAATAAATCCCCAAACAAAAATGTCTCGAAATGAAAGATGGCCAAATTTCCATCCATTGGTTTCATTTTTCATGCTTATACTAGGGCTGGACATTTCGAAAGGACAGATATGTTTTTTTACCTTCCTCCGCTAGAGTTCCGAGGTTCACCAATGGTGAGATTTTTGTTAATGGGGTTGGGTTTTTCACCCACCATTAAGGTACCTACATTCCAACTTCAGGGATCTAAGTTAAAAACGTCGCATGGGTTCACAGTTAAGGTCTCCGTGAGTGAGCATTATGAATGATTCTTAGTGTAATCTAGGTATTCTGCACAACAATGTGGTGCTTTTTTTTTGATTCTGGTAAATTTTGTGTTTTTTTAACAAGTAAGTCACTTGTGGGGTTTGGGGGTTTTTGTTGTTGTTTTTTTTCACTTGTCACTTCTTGTGTTATTTTAAAACTAGTCATTCGTGTTTTCAAGCTTCTTAAGTGATGTTTTGTTTCTTTACTCGTCGTGTGTGCCAACCAAACAGCTGTTCCATCGCAGGTTTACAAACGTAGGCCAGTGAAGTGAATCATTTCTTTTCTCTTTTTTTTTTAATCCTCAAAAGCAAATCAAAAGAAAAGATTTGACATATACAAAATCTGGTACGTGTATATATATATATATATATATATATATATATATATATATATATATATATATATATATATATATATATATATACACATACTAAACAGGTGTCACTGAATTTCTTCGACCAATACCTTTTAAGCGCGTGCCCTGATTTATAATCTAGGCGTGATTTGTTTTGTTGTTGCTTGTTTTTTTGTTGTTGCTTTTTTTTTTTTTTTTACAAAGTGTGTATTGATCCAGAAATCGAACATTACCATTCCATCCTGTGCGTGCTGAATGTGTTCCGCGCATCTTTGCCATTTATTATCTATATCCCCTTTTTTTTCTTTTTCTTTTTTTTTTTTTTTTTGGGTGGGGGGGGGGGGGGTTAGTCGGGGTTGGGGTAGGTCTCAGTATACCATCCGTGCTTTGTCGATACTGTCGCCTACCAAGGAGGTGTTGCTTAACAGTCATGCTGACTGAATCTGGGGTGTTTTTTTCCGGGGGGGGGGGGGGGGGTTGGAGGGGTCCTTTGCTTGCTGTGAAAACTATTGTTTTCCTTTTTCTTGTACACACTATGATGGACCTTGTCGGGGTTTCTGGCAAGTGTCCCCCATACAATGGATCATTCTGTGAGACTACCCGTGGCTGTGGACTGTTGGTACTATTGTCTGTCCGACTTATCTTCTCTCTCGTGAATACATGTACGTTGCGGTGTCTGTGGATTGTGATTGCTTTTTATTTGGAAATTAAATGGCTGTGTTGAATACCGGGGCTTTGGGGAGTGAATTGTGTATGGGGACTTGTGTGAATGATATTGCCTTATTTCTTGTTTATAATTTCCTTTTCTTCTTGTTTTGTTTCTTTCTTTTCTTCTTTCTTTTTTTTCTTCTCCTTCTGTCCTTTTCTCTTTCTTTCTTCTTTCTTTCTTTTCTTTTCTTCTTCTTCTTCTTCTTCTTCTTCTTTCTTTCTTCTTCTTCTTCTTCTTCTTCTTCTTTCTTCTTTTTCTTTTCTTCTTCTTTTCTTTTTTCTCTCTCTTCTCTACTTCATTGTCGTCGAACGCTCATACACCAACTACTGTATTCTGTCACATGAAAGCGAAAATGATTGTACTGCCTTAAGCACCTGACAAGTCAGGCTAGCGCATCCGACTTCGGCATGGGTGAGAAGTGTTATCTTTTAAAATTTTTTCTAGAAAAGAAAAGGAAGAATAAGGACGAGGAAGGCAGAAAATAGACGAGGAACCTTTCTACTCTCTTTGTTCTGCCTCGTTCTTTTTCTTCCCGTCACCTCCTCTTCATCGCTTTACTGCCTTCTTGGTCAATTCCATGCATTTTTTTTTCAAAAGACTTGAGATGTAACAGTTCTCTCCTATCCGAAGTTGGGCGCCGCTCTCAATATGCTGGCCCCCTAGAGAAGCTGAGGTCTCTGACCCTCGCTCCCCAACGACCGCATGTTATGAAAACCACCTTTACCTTTCTGAAGATGTGAACCAAGTGCGTGTCTGTCTATTTTTTAATTTATTTAATGCTATTCTTTTATTTCGATGATAGTGGAATAAGCACCTATGGGTTTTTTTTTACATCCAGTCCCCCGTGTGTATGTAGTATTTGTAATTTTGGTCATCTGTTCCCACTGGCACACAATGGCGACTCTCGCAAAAAAACAGTTTGAACGTGTTCGCAAGATGTTCTCGTGCGTTCGCTGCTGGGGACAAGGAATTTTGGAGAGGAGAGTCGGCACTGATGTTAACTCAGAGGAAATATCCCCTTCTACGGAATTCGAATTCGGGGCCAGCAGATCACAGAGCACACCGCAAAACACTCTAACCAACCATCATCCCCCCCCCCCCCCCCCCCCCCCCCTCCCCCCCCCCATGGCTGTCTATGGGACAGCGTTCTCAAGTAAAGAAGGTGCGCATAGCCTAAGGTAAATCTTTTCCAAACCTGACAGCAAGCTTAACTTAACTGCAATGACCAAACTTGAAAGTCCTCTGGAACGACAAGAACATCGCCTTCAGCTTTAAGATCAGACTCACCGTTCCCTGATCATGTCCATAATTATTTTTTGTACGTGTATGAAACGTGGACC
>CM060325.1:27250701-27260701 GCA_030674155.1 Stramonita haemastoma | reverse complement strand
GTAAGGGTTTTTAATTTACTAGATTGCTTTACAAGATTCAGTGCTCTAAAAATCCCATATGTTATAATTGTTTATATTGTTACTATTGCACATAATTTTTTTTTTAAGTAACGCTTGTCACTATGTTAACAGGTACAGCAGGCAGAACGACATTCATGATCTCAGCCCACCATGGTCTCTGAGTTCTTGCCACCTGTCCATCTAGACCGTGTCATCCAGCACTGTCCAGGCTGGTCAGGGCACGCAGCAGCAGCAGCAGCCGTCCATGCTGCAGCTCATCACGAGATAGCTGCAAGCAGCACAGGGGATGCAGCACACAGTGTTGGTCAAACCTGCTCACCTCAGTGGCTTGCAGCCTCAACTGCTGGTGCAGAGTCAGGTGTGTGTGGGTGTGTGTGTTTCTGGGGAGGTAGGGGTGGTGTAAGGATAGGGAGAAATCTGCTGTGACTTTAAGTGGTGTAAATAAATATAAAAATTAAATGGTGGGGGAAAAATGGTCGCGTATACAAAATCGCACCATTAATAAACTTCAGAGCTCAAGCCAAATAAAAAAAGAGTAATGTTGTTGGAGGTGGGGGGGGGGATACCTTTGTGGTTGCAATACCCCAGTTCATAATTTTAATGATGATTTGGGCCTAGAATCCAGTCTTAACAGAGATGTCTGTAAAGCAAAAATCCCCTTAAATCAGAGTATGGCTGTCCCTATGGGGATATTCTTCAAACCAACCATTCATGCGAGTTTTCTCATCCAGTGTGTATTCTCTCTGTGATTCCCTGGTGGGATGAGTGAGACAGAGTGCATGATGTGGGTGAGTTTTCTTCTTTAATTAAATATCTGTTCTGATTCGTTTTCCCTATGTGATGAAAATCCTTTAGATTCATCTTTGTTGTCATTGAGCGCTTGGGCAAGCTGTACAGCAACCACTTCAGCCAGACCCCATCTGTCACTAGAAACACTGTCATTGTCACCCAGACCCCATCTCTCAACACTGTCATTGTCACCCAGACCCCATCTGTCACTAGAAACACTGTCATTGTCACCCAGACACCATCTCTCAACACTGTCATTGTCACCCAGACCCCATCTGTCACTAGAAACACTGTCATTGTCACCCAGACCCCATCTCTCAACACTGTCACCCAGACCCCATCTCTCAACACTGTCATTGTCACCCATACCCCATCTCTCAACACTGTCATTGTCACCCAGACCCCATCTGTCACTAGAAACACTGTCAGTGTCATTGTCACCCACACCCCATCTGTCACTAGAAACACTGTCATTGTCACCCACACCCCATCTGTCACTAGAAACACTGTCATTGTCACCCACACCCCATCTGTCACTAGAAACACTGTCATTGTCACCCACACCCCATCTGTCACTAGAAACACTGTCATTGTCACCCACACCCCATCTGTCACTAGAAACACTGTCATTGTCACCCACACCCCATCTGTCACTACAAACACTGTCATTGTCACCCATACCCCATCTGTAACTAGAAACACTGTCATTGTCACCCAGACCACTTACCATCGCTTCAGTGTTGATGTCAGCTTGTTTGGAGCCTTCAGAAGAATCATTTTCTCACTGTGTAAACTTGTGTGTGACCTCTGTACCCCCCATCCCTAGTGACATGAAAGACATGTGACCCTCCTGACCTTGGCTTTGTGTGTGTGTGTGGTCAGGGTTCACCCAAGGGGACGTGACAGGGCATGGCCCTGGGCAAGCTGTACGGCAACGACTTCAGCCAGACCTGACCCCTCTGGCGCTTGGAGGCCCGCCCCCTCAGCTTGAAGACCCTGACTGTGCCAGCTGAAGACCCTGACTGTGCCAGCTGAAGACCCTGACTGTGCATGCTGAATGAAGCGTCTGTTTTCAGCCAGACCACTCTCTGGCACTTGGAGGCTCTAAGAACTCCCTCTTTTCTATCCCTCTCTTAGTAGAAGCTTTAATCTTTTTTTTTTACCTGTCACTTTCTTTATCTTTTCTGCCTTCCTGGTCCATTTTCTTGCTCTTTTTCCAGAAAGACACAACTTTATTTTTTATTCCTGTCTTTACAAAAAAAATCAAGAAAATTGACGTAAAAACAAATAGAAAGTATATATTTATGTTAAAAATGACAAAAAAGAGAAAATGAGGGGAACAATATGTTAAAATCCAGACATCACAATATAAGGAAAAATAAACCCAAGACAGTACAACATGCGCTCAATTCAGACAGACATGTAGTGAAGAAAACAAGATAGCATGGGTAAGAATAACAGTTTACAAAGCAAACCAGATGTAAAATAATTTTGAGCATATAGAAAAGTGGTCTTTTGACTTGACCATCAGATCTTTCTGCACTAAAGTTTGTTGAATGTTTATTTTGAAGGGGCTAATTTAAAACAAGGGAGGTAAATTATTCCATAATAGTTCCATGTGTGTGTTATGAAAGAGAGTGAGAGAGTGTGTCTGTGAGAGTGTGTGTGTGCGTGTGTGTGTGTGTGTGTGTGTGTGTGTTTTCTTAATTTTCATGGTACATTTTGCCCATTTCCACCATTTCTCAGAAATTCTCAGAAGAGGTTATTCCACAGTTTTCCAGGACAAATACAAGAAGGCAGGTATTTAGTTAACACTGACATGCGACGCTCCACCACATAATGTGTCACTTAGCACATAACCCACTTTTCCCCGAGGAGCCATTAAAGGCAGGTAGGGTTCAAGTTGTCGATTTTAAGATTTTGATTGATTATAAAACTATAGCCTCTATTCTAGTAATTTCTACCTTAAAATAAAATATCAAGGCAATATTTTGTTTCCTTTTGCCTTTAAATGTGTTTTAAAAATACCAAAGCCCTCATTCTGGCTTCCTATAAGGATAGTTAGTTAGTTAGTTCTTCCACTAAATAGTGATATCAGACGGGAAAGTGTATATGAGTGAGTGAGTGTGTGTATGGAGGGGGTGGGAGGGGGGGGGGTTGGGATGGGCACATAGCTAAATTTCTGCATTAAACAACTATATGAACCAAACATTAAAACCATAGAACAAGAATAATAAAAAAAAAAAGAAATAACATCTTAAACACTAACTTTGCAATTCATATAACTAGTTAAAAAAAAAAAGTAAAAAAAGAATAATAATAATGACCATTACATCATAAAAACCTGATAATAGGACTATGACTTAATGACAATACAATTTCTTTCATTAGCGAAATGTCTTTTAGAATTTGCTCTAAGCAAACGTATGTGAAAACAGGTAAAAAGTTTTTCAAATCTCTGCACTCTAAAAGAATGTGACTTATTGTAATATTTTCACCACAGATACATGTTGCTTTTTTTGAAAATTTCGATCTAAGAGCATTTAGCTTGAATCTATAAATAAGAGATACAACATTTCTATATTCATGAGAGTTACGGCATTTGATCTTATCAAAAGATAATAAATGGGTTACATCATCATTCTGGTGAGAACCAATGCTTTGTTTCTTTTTAAAATGTTTCCAACATGCATTCTGTAGCATGCTATAGCCCTCATGAACAGATAAGGGGACATTAATGCTGCAGGACCCATCAGTGTGCTTTGCTCCACATTTTGCTACTTTGTCAACTATTTCATTAAAGTAGATACCACAATGGGAAGGAATCCAGCAAAAGGTAACACAGGTGCCTCGTAACATCAGAAAATGAATTAGATGTCCAATCTCAGTTATGAGATCTTGTCTCACTTTTGAACTGGAATTTTTTAAAGCAAGTAAAACCGACTTGGAATCAACACAAAAGAGCGTTTGAAATATGTCTTTGGGAAAATCTAGAAGAAAATATAAAGCCATCAAAATGGCAGATAATTCAGCTGTAAAAATAGAACAATTTTTCCCAATATAAAAAGATCTTTCTATTTTCAGTGATGGGATTACAAAAGCTGCTCCCGCAAAGGATGCTTAACTTGTCAGTTTCTCATTTTGTCCTACCTGTTTTTCCCAGAAGACTTAATGGATAACAAATCTTTCCCACGCCAAAGTCAGATACACTGGGCCTGACTTGTCAGGCGCGATACATTTTTGCTCATATAACAGACAACAATAATTGCTGTCTGAGCGTTGGACAAAGAAAAAGAAGGATCAGAAAAAAATGCGACAGTGCACAGGAAAAACTAAATGCATGTCATATTCAGAATTACAGTAAAATAAAAATTAAAAAATTACCAACTGTGAAGATGTGAACATTCTCTTTATAGATTTTATTGTTTTTTATAAGGCCTTTTTTATATGCAAAGTATTAGCATAAAATTCAAACACTTTCAGTGTGCATATAGACATTTTTTTATGTCCACTTCATAAAAAGTCTTTAGAAATATTTGAAAACTAAACTCAATCTTCCACAAAATGGCCTAGGGTGAATAACAGTGTTCAAATAAGTTTCTATCTATCTATCTATCCCTTAGTCTGGCAACTGTGGGGGCACCCCTGAAGACTTGACAATCAGTTCCCTCCATTCCTCTCTCTGTTCTGTCTTTCTCAAAATTTTGTTGAGTTCTAGACCTGTCCATTCGTTGATGTTGTCCTCCCATCTCTTCCTTGGTCTGCCTCTTTTTCTTCCTCCTTGGACAGTGCCTTGCAGTATTGTTTTTGCAAGTCTTTTTGATCTTGTTACGTGCGTGCCCGCACCATTTAAGTTTATGCTTCTTTACGATTGATAGAAGAACAGTAACAAAAAAAATGACTGTAAAAGACATTCAAAATCTGTTGGCATCTTTTTCAATGATTTTTTGTGTCTAACAGGAATGCAAAATCCCAGAATGTGTAAAAAGGAAAAAAATCTATCATGTCTGTTGTTCTCAGGCACTGTTACAAATGTGGAATCCAACTGCTGGATGAAATTGCAGACAGCCCTGAATGGCGGTGTGTGACACCTTCTCTTGTTCATCACCCCTCTCCACTGGGGCAGACTGTCTCCTTGTCTTGGAAAAGTCAGTCCTAGGGGTAGGATCCCCCCCCTCCTCCCATCCACCCTCCCAGCTTTTCTTTACTCTGGTTCAAATATCCAAAGCTCTTTCACTATGAAGAGGACTGAGCATTCTGTCCAAGTAATTAAAAAAATGAATAAATCCAATATTGTATATTTTAAAAACCTGAAAAACAAAACAAACTATCCCCACCATCTGATAACTAGGGGGGAAAAAAAGAAAGAATGAATAGATGAAAGAGAGTGTTCCTTTCCTGGACAATTTTATTTACTCCAACACTGTTTTTCAAAACCAGTGTCCAGGCACATCACTTTCAGCAGGCATTCCCTTAGGGTTTTTTTCTTTGAGGTTTGTGTGCAAGTATGAAGGGTGTTTGTGTGTTAATTTGTGTGTTTTGAGGGAGGGGGGTGTTTTTTGTTTGGCATTTTTTTTCATTCCTTGGCTACATGAGTGTGTTTTTTGTGTGTTGGTTTTCAGTATGTAAAAAGGAGCATGCACAAAAATCTCACCATTATTTTTTATTTTGTTTGTTCTTTTATTTTGAGGATAATGGAATAAACACTTGTGTGCTTTTTTAACATCCAGTTCCCATATGTATGCGATTGTGTAATTTTTGTCATCCGTTCCCTCTGGCACACAGTGGCCTACCATTCTAAAAAGTGGAACGGGTTTTAAAGTGTGCGCAATATGTTCTGCGTGTGTTTGAACATGGGACTTTGGCTGTGTGTGTGTGTGTGTGTGTGTGTGTGTGTGTGTGTGTGTGTGTGTGTGTGTGTGTGTGTGTGTGTGTGTGTAGTGAACCTCAGAGCTCTAGCTAAGGAACAAAACAAAAATCAGTTGCAAAAACTCTTTCATCACAGCATTATTATCATATTACTTGACTTAAAAACCAAAAGATGAATGTATATATTCATAAAAAATGATAAGAACTGTAAATAAACAGACAAATAAATGATTTTGTAAAGCAAAAAAGTAAAGGTTTATAAATACATTAATTAATAATGAAAAGAACTCTCTGGGCAGTTTTATTTACCAACATTTTGAACAATGCATAGATGAATACACAAAGAAGTCATTGAATGAATGTTGTTGTTTTTTATTCCCTGGCCAAAGCTCTGATGTTCACCAATGGTGAGATTTTGCATATACAACTGAACCCACCATTAAGGTAGCCACATTCTAGTTTTAGGGATTTGAATAAATTAATAAAGATCTCACCTGACAGTTTTTACTTTGCTTTTTCGTCAGACACTCAGACAGCAACTGTTGCTGTCTGTTATATGAGCGAAAATGCATTGTGCTGCCATTATGTGTCTGACAAGTCAGGCCCAGTGCATCCCAACAGGAGAAAATTATCTTTTTAAAGTCTTTCTTGAAAACAGCCTGTTTTTTTTAGCCTTGAGGAATGAAATGATTTAGGTATGATGTCATACAATGTTGTTGTTTTTCTAAAGTGTTGGTTTTGAACCTGAAATTGAAAGTTACTGGAAACCACTGAAACTGAATGAGGTGACAGCCCTGATATGGTTTTCATGGTCGGTATAGGGCTGTAAACATTATGTATGGTATGGTATGGTATGGTATGGTTTCTCTATCAGACAGCACTGTACAGCTGGCTTTTATGCTTGCCATAAACATTCGTCTTTTCCTGACAATTTTGATGAAATGACTCCTGAATAAATTCTGTGTTGTGCTGATTCATATGGAACCATTTGGATTTATCAATACCACTTAATAGGCTTGTCTGCTGATATCATTGAATTTGGCCCTTTGCGGAATATGTACCAGCATCTCGATGCAAAATAATAACAATCATAATGCATACGTAGCTTTTGTAGCATCTATTTTGAGAAAAAATGTTCATATTCCAGAGGCGAAAAGATAGCAAATAATCATGTACTGTTGTAAATAGTTCCATAGCATTATTGTTCAATGGAAGTGTGACTCAATTTCAGGACTGATTTTGTAAAATTGTGTGTGGGTTCATACCATTGTTGCATATTATACCTGACAGAACGTGCAGCCTATCTAGATGCCAGTATGAAAATTTAGTATTGCAGTTTCGTTTTTTAAAAACTTTTTTTTGTCTTTTCAAGAATTTATGAGTGTTACATGCTTTTGAATGTACTTTAAAAAACAAACAAACAAAAAACGGAATGTAACTCATGTAAATGTGAACAGAAATTTATGTGTGTGTGCATATAGGATGAAAAGGAGTGAACTTGTGTTTTTTTGTTGTGTTTTTTTTTTTTTTTTTAAACTAACCAACAAGATGTGAAGTATGCAGTTTTCTTGATTTGAAAATGGTAATAAATACAAAGACCACAATTTTTATCTTGCCTATTTCATTTGTGAAAATGTGTGTGTTTGTGTGTGTGTGTGTGTGTGTGTGTGTGTGTGTGTGTGTGTGTGTGTGTGTGTGTGTGTGTGTGTGTGTGTGTGTGCAGTGCATGAGTCTGTGCAGGTGTATGTGTGCCTGCGTGTGTGCGCGTGCGTGCGTGTGTGTGCGTATGCGCGCGTGTGTGTGTGCGTGTGCGCGCGCGCGCGTGTGTGTGTGTATGCGCGTACGTGCGTGCGTATGTGCGTGCGTGCGCACGTGTATGCGTACGTGCGCGCGCGTATGCGTGCGTGTGCGCGTATGTACATGCGTGCGTTTGCATGTGAGTGCATGCATGAACCCGTGCGTGTGTATGTGTGCGTGTGCGCGCATGTGTGTGCGTGTGTATGCGCGCGCACGCGTGTGTGTGTGTGTATGCGCGTACGTGCGTGCGTATGTGTGTGCGTGCACACGTGTATGCTTACGTGCGCGCGCGTATGCGTGCGTGCGTGCACGCGTATTTGCACGTGTGTGCGTTCGCGCGCGCGCGCGTGTGTGTACGTGCGTGCGCACGTGTGTGTGTGGTGTGTGTGTGCGTGTGTTTGCGCGCATGTGTGTGTGCGTGCGCGCGCGTGTGTGTGTGTGTGTGTGTGTACGTGCGCGCGGACGCGTGTGTGCGTGTGTATGCGCGTACACGCGTGCGTATGTGCGTGCGTGCGCACGTGTATGTGTACGTGCGCGCGTGTATGCGTGCGTGTGCGCATATGTATGTGCGTGCGTGCGTTGCGTGTGTGTGCATGCATGAACCCGTGCGTGTGTATGTGTGCGTGTGCGCGCATGTGTGTGTGCGTGCGCGCAAGCGCGTGTGTGTGCGTGCCTGCGCGCGCGCTTGTGTGTGCGTGCGCACGTGTATGCGTACGTGCGCGCGCGTATGTGTATGCGTGCATGAGCCTGTGCGTGTGTATGTGTGCGTTCGCGCGCGTGCGCGTGTATGTGTGCGTGTGCGCGCGTGTTACTGCGTGCGCGCGCGTGCGTGTATGTGTGTGTGCGTGTGTCTGCGTGCGTGCGTGCGCGCGATTGCATGCTGGCGTATGTGCATGCGTGTGCGCGGGTACGCATATGCGTGCGTGGAGGCACGTGGGAGCCTCTGTGTGTGCATGGGTACACGTGTGCGTGTGCACGTGTGCACGTGTGTGTGTGTAAATATTTCATACCAGACCCCGCCCCCTACCCCTATAATTTGGTCTTGATCATTTCAGATTTGATTTTTGTGGGAACAAAATTTTCTTTTTTTTGACATATTCATATATAAACAAGTTTGACAGATACAGACAGGTCATAGGAACAGTGTTCTGACAAAATTAATTTATAAAAATATTTTTTTAATAGAAAAATCGACGTTTAAAAGTTCAGCTACCGCAATCCACTGCCCCCACCCACCCCGCCAGATGTAGCTGACGCGCTGTACATTTTTCCCACCCACCACCGTCGGTATGCGCCTTATATTAACTTCGGAAAAGTTTTGATGACAACAACTCACTGACTTTCCACCAATCAAAAAATAGCAGAGCATTTGCTGCTGCCCTGCTGTTTGCTTTTCACGGGATTTGAGTGGAGTTCATGGACTGAGGGTATTCCCCTTTCTCCACACTTTATTGAGAAACACGCACACACACACACTCGGCACACACACACACACACACACACACACACACACACACACACACACTCACAAGCCTACACAGCTACCATGCTCAGAACAACAAAACGTCAAGCAATTGGCAAAAGACATGTTACAGTCAATTTTATTCTTTCTCTGTATATCTCATAATTCTTGTATTTGATTCCATTCTGTTACAACTGATGTCATTACAGACTTATACAAAAACAACAACAACAAACAACAAGAATAAAAAATAAAAAAAACCTTCCACAACTGTTCAGAAACTGTAGTACTAGCAAAGAGAATCTAATAAAGTGAAGCAGGGTGGAAGAAACTATTAAGAAACAGAAAAAGAAAAATGTCCTTTGGTGTGACTTGCATGGAAAAAGGGGGGGGGGGTTAGTCTTTTTTTGGTTTTAATTTAGAAATAATGTTTGATATGTAAGTAAGCCGATTTTCTAGGTTTCTTGTTTATTTGTTTTCTTTGTTGTTGGTTTATATGGGTTGGGGTTTTTTTTTTTTTTTGCTTTTTCAACAAAACTTTTTTCTTTTCTTTTTTTTTTTTTTTGGGGGGGGGTCAATCTATTTTAGGGACTACACAGGGGGAGACCATAGTTCAAGACATAGGAGCAAATTTGGGGCAATTTTTTTTTTAATGACTTTTTAATTTTTGTTTCTTCTTCCCCAGGACACAGGCCTACATTATGTGCTGCACACACTTCTGATCAAAATAACATAGGTTCTTTATATTTAAAAGGATGCTTTACCACTTGACAAACAACCAACAGCATCAAAAGAGTTGTCCCTGGTAAAATTCTGTACAAAAAAGCCACTCTCATAGGGAAACAAATACATTTGCAGTCAGGGGGGGGGGGGGGGGGGAGGGGGGGGGGGGGGGGAGGGGGTGTTGCTCTTGTGGCAACGTGCTCTCTCCCCGGGAAGAACAGCCTGAATCTCATGAAGAGAAATCTGCCGTGACTTAAAGTGGTATACAATACAATACACTCATGTATAAACTCTCCTCTCTCTCTCTCTCTCTCTCTCTCTCTCCTCTCTCTCTCTCTC